>JBBMOL010000074.1:3231343-3698064 GCA_037954665.1 Laguncularia racemosa
AATTACCTTTCGTATATTACTTTACATGTGCTATTAATATGATATATTACTTTGGTAAAGTTTCTCAAAATATAGCAATTCTCACAAAAAATTTAAGGTTTCTTGAGATTTTTTTTCTAATTGACAGTAAAATATTCAATATCAACAATTACATCATAAAATTATTATAAAGGCATGCAATCAAGTTATACTATGCTATTTGATACTAGTATGTACTTTGATATTTTGCTTCTTACACAACACTATAGATGGCAAATACTAGATAAGTAGGGTAAAAATCCCTATCTCACCATCCTATAGGTGCATGTTCCAAATATTTAAAATCCTATTTTACAATCCCCTAAAAACACCTTAAAACCTACAAGTTCTAAGGTATCCCATGAAATATAAGGGTATCTCATATAATTTTTTAGTTAAAACATTATTTGTTATTCATAGACAAGACTGGATATCTAACAAATTTGACTATCTAAATCTTGATCTAGAATAAGGTATTATAAATTAGGATAATGTGCTTAAATTTTCATTATATTTATTAAATCAAATTATAGTTACATTACTGATGTTGTGTAAGTTAAGTTCAAAATCCTTTGCATATACTAAGAAATCACTGGATACCCTCAACATGCTATTTGATACTAATATGATATATCTCCATATTATATTGCATACCCCTCTAATGTGACATATTACTTTAGTAAAATTTTCCAAAATACAATTATTCTAACCAAAATTTTGTAGGTTTCCTTTGTTTTTTCTTTTTAAAATTAGCTGTCAACAATTATGCATAAAACTATTACAAAGGCACACAATTTAGTCATAGCATGCTATATGATACTACTATGACATATTTCAATGTTTTTCTGCTTTCATAGCGTTATGAGTGAGTATATACTAGATAAGTGGAGATAAAAATCCCTATCTCACAATCCCATAGGTATATGTTCTAAAAAGTTAAAAATCAAACTTATTCCATAACCCTTAAAACTATATTAAAACCTATTTCTTATGAAATCTACAAGATACAAGGTAACTCATGGAACCTAAGAGTATTTCATATAATTTTTTAGTTAAAACATTATTAGTCATTCATAGGCCAAAATTAAATATCCTACATATTTAATTATCTAAGCAAATATTGGTCTAGAATCAAGTACTATAGGTTAGGATAATCTGCTTAAATTTCTATTATATATGTCAAACTAAATTATGTTTACAATAGTGATGTTGTATAGGTTAGGTTCATGATATCCTACATATACTAAGAAATCACAAGGTACCATCAACATCTTATCTAATGTTACTGTGATATATCTTGATATTATTTTTCATGACGTGATTGTTGATAATGAGGCCAATGTACCTATCATTGAGGCCTCAATTGAATATGCCTATCATAAACATTGAGGCCAATGTGGTAGCAAACTTTCCTTGTTGAGACGTCTTATCATGTAATTGGCAAAATAATCAATAAAAAAGTTTGATTTTGTGCAATTGTTCTTCATTCATTATGCCCTCAACTCATGCTAATTCAATCAGTAGTCTTATATATTGCTTCAATTCATGATGGCCAACATGTGTCTATTAGCATCTTTTGTTTATGAATAGGTATTTTCTTATGTAAATGATTTAGTATCAATGAAAGTTGATCAACTTTTACAATCCTTTACTTCTTCATGATATCACATTTTGTCTTAGTAGACTTCTTGACCATCAAGGATATGTGTACTCAAGAGATGATGCTATACTAAATAACCATCTTGGAATCACTTCAATTCCTTTGAGATTAAATGTATGCTACATTGATTGTGTCAATGAAGGTGAGACCACTTCAACCTCTCCACTAGTAATACAATTTCAAGCCCGTGAAGTACCTTAAGAGTGATGGCATGATCATACAACATCGGTTAACAAAGAGAAGATTGCTTCAACCTTTCACAGGAGAGATCACTTCAATCTCAATGGTTACAAGAAGGCATTAAGTTTGCTTTGCACTTAAGAGTGACGCTTCAACTAAGTAGCAATGGCTATTGTGATAAGATAACTTCAATCTTTAAAAGGTAAATTTGCTTTAATCCCAATATTTAAAGAAAGGCGTTGCACCTGTCATAGCTGCAGTAATGAGATCGCTTTGATCTTAATGATTGCAGAAAGGCATCATGCTTACCGTGTGCTTAGGAGTAGTGCTTTAACTAAGAAGTAGGAAAACTGTGATAAGATTGCTTCAATCTTTCATAGATAGGATTTCTTTGATCTCAATAAATGCGTAAATGCATAGCACCTACCAAGACTACTGCAATAATTTCACTTTGATCTTTCTCTTATGAGATCACTTCAATCTAAATGTTTGTAGAAAAGGCATTGTGTTTGCCATACACTTAAGATTGATGATTGAGCTATCATGATAAGATATCTTCAATCCTTCATAGATGAGATCTAATCAATCTCAAAGTTTGCAAAAAGGCATTGTGCCCATTAGGGCTGCTATGAAAGATTGCTTCGATCTCATTAAAGAACATCATATGACAATGTTAGGTATTTTTAAGTATTTGTCCATTATAGCAAAGATGTTAACTATCAAGTTGTTTTTAAGATAGCTTATCAAGGGGGAATACTTCTACTACTTGAGAGTAAAAGATGTTGAGTAGCGATGGCAATTATACCCGAATACCTTGGGTAATACACACTTGGGAATTGTCACCACTACTTGGTAACGAGAGGCTAGAGGAGGTAATGTTAGTTATGTCATGCTTAAAGAGAGCATTCTCATTTTAGGGATTATTAATGAATCACTCTTTACTTGGTAGCAACAAAAGTAAGGAGACATGTAATATTGCAAAGACAATTTACTTATGTTACCATTTCCTCCTTTACAAGGCTTACGGATTGCAATCACTTCTTTCCTCCTTTGATACATATTTTTACTTGTTCCTTATCATCGCAAACATCTTGAATCTCTAATGAGTGTTCTCTAAATCACTCGATATGGTCCATCAAATCATTTTTCAAATATTGCTTGATTATTCTCATGTCAATGATAGCCACTTATTCTTGGATCGAAAAAAATTTCTCCAAAAACATCTAGCACGTTATCCCCCCATGAATTAGTTAATCATAGAAGAAAGTTGGCATACCAAGTGTATGCCTTCTCCATGAGTGATTTTGAGAATTTTTTGAACTTAGGTAGCCATCAAGCCCATAACTTCAAGTGTCCCAATGAACTTAAGGAGGTGACCCTTAGTACTTTCTTAATCATTAAGGTATGGTTTCCCTACTACCCTTTGTTGATGTAAGACTTTGAGATTCAAGACACATTGAGATTGTTTTCTATACCTCATCCATATACTTCTTCAAGTCTTCTTTCATCACATAAAATGATTCAACAGGTGGTATTGGCTCCCACATGAGGAGCAAGGGTGATATTACAAGTCATATTTGTGTCAACCTTATTTGTTTATAAGTTGTAACGAGAAGACAAAGAACCTCCAAAGTGAATCTTGCATTTTCAATATGTGATGCTAGATCAACTAGAGCTAGCGGCAATGATGCATGCATACCATCTTCTAGTGGTGCACCTATTTTCCACTAGAGCTTGGTTAAGTTAATCTTAATGGACAACCTTTAGTGCAACAACCATAAGTACTGTTCTAGGAGCTGATAAGCCGAGTGTCGGTAAAGTAACTCCAGGTTGCATAGCAATAATGGTAATAGAGGCAAAGGCTATCTTGGGTAGGATTTACATGAACACCATTAGGAATTGCTTGATAATATGAGTGTTCTCTTGATAATTCACACCACAAGTGAGACTTTAGTACAATTATTATGGGTTACCATAGGCGCAACATTGTCCTCCATTGCTTGAGGAATTTGCTTGATGATATTGAGATGAATCTCCTACTCTTGCAAACTTCCCCCTATCCAACCTTCTTTCTTGTGATAGCCATTAAGTTAGTTCTTCTATCCCTAGTGAAGTTTCCAAATAATGCATAAGAATGATACTATAGATGGTCAATCACATATACCTTTTGTGATACAGTGCTTACATGGCAATTCTTGAAACTTCTTGACTGTTCTTCGCCGTATTGTTGGTTTTGTCTTTTAAGACAAGATTCCAACAACATAACAAAATTTTTCTTAATCTCCCAAATATGTCAAATAAGGAGGAGAAGCCCTTTATTTATAGATTTTGGAGCTCTTCTCGACTATCAAATAACTGTTGAGATCAATGGATGAAATGAGCCATCCATGACATTCATTGCATTATTCTAATGATCAACGAACAAGTTGAGGCCTTTCTTGTTACATTTGTAACTCTTTTTGGGATTCAATGTAAATAGATCTTTTGATGGCCTTAATATAGTCTAAGCCCGATAATCTTACAAAAAAGAAACCTATAGGAAGGCCTCTTAAGATAATAAGTCTATAGAAAGGCCTATTAATTGTGCCAGCTAATCGAGAAGGGCCAAGAGGAGTCAAACCGATCAAGTGATCTTTGTTCCGAGCCTATCAAGTTAAATCTCCCTAAAACTTCCCTAAATAAGCCTGAATCCCTAAGCCTTGCCACTAAACCAAAAATTCAATCCATGTCATTAAATTAGGTCAATCCCAATTGCCAAATAATCTCTCCACAAGAAGTCTTGCAATGGTAGAAATTTAAAAATAAATCATCAAATACTATATGTAGTAGTTATTTATTTTAATAAAGTATTTGTATAATATTTAATTAAATTACAAGAAATCTATCTCAATCAACATTATTTGAAAATTATAATTCTAGAATAGTTCTATTTTCTTATATTGTGTCATGTCTCTTAGATATATATTAACTAGTGAATGTTGCATCCACAATCTATGTGAAGATTTAACAACATCAAACATGTGAAATATTAATTGCAAAACATCCGTGCAATCAATTACATGCAAGAATAAGAATTAAAAATATAGGTCATTATAAAGAGCTAAATTCGATTTGTAAGCTTTCATCTTAATATTTTAATGGATTTGACTCTTTGAGCTGAAGTAGCATAGTTCAAAAAGTTAAATCAATGGTTTGGGATGATCGTAGGAGATTTGGCATGGTAGGCATATTGTAGGACCTATTGGATTAGCTAGTCCGATCCACCCTTTTTCAATAAGGCTTACATATTAAAGACCTTTTTTAATAGGCTTACACTCATGAAAAGCTCATATGATGGCTCATTTACTCAAAATCATTAATCGCCATCACTATCTAACGAACGAAATTCATAACCAAATTCTATAAATACCCAAAACATCCTCATTCAAAAGGGACTCTTCTTTGGGGGGGAAAAAAAACATCGTTACTTTACCGGACTTTTCTCAAAAGATCAAAACCACAATATACCTAAAAACACTCACTGCCACTATAGTGTTAAGCTTTATTCAAGATCACATACTCCTCCTCTCCATCTCATTCACCTCCGATCATCTTTATATATACTGCTTCTCTTATTAGGTCACATGTAATGTGTTCTCATGCAGCAAGCACATGATCCTCGCATTCGAGCCTATATCCCACAGTTATGATATACGATTGATATGTCCTAACAGAAGGAGCCATTTTAGTTTCTCTACCCTCTTTTATTATATTGTATATAATAACCTATACTATTTATATATAGCTTATAAAAATTTTATATATATATATGAACATCTTAAATGTTTTTGGAGGGTGGTGACATTACGGCTTTTTACCTCTATTTAGCAAATTAGCTTCACAACATGGAATAGTGGTTATACTGATGTAGATACGTCTATTTGAGAATTTGAATAGAAAGCTGGGTAAATTATGGATATATTTATTTTATAATGTTGTATCCATAGAAAAATTTGTTATTATTTTAGGGAAGATTTTATTTTCTTTCTTAAGTCATATAACCATCCCTAATTTTTAGGAATACTAATCTAGATATAGATAGAGCTATCTTTATTTCTAAGATATTAAAACAAATTGCAACATTTATTTACTGTTATCACTATTTAAGTGTATGGTTATGATTACTGGAACACCGTTGTGACATCATTTTGGGATAGCAGATATATATCCCTTCGGCAGATGCCATAGTATTTTTGCACCAGCTCTTTAGTGTTATTTAAATAACTAAATTACTAAATAAAGGTAACTAACTATTAAAGATTTTTCAAAGCTAATATATCTGCACAATAGCTAATCGTATCAAAACACTTTGCACTCTTTCCAAACTTTCATTGAATGGTTTAACTTCCCTAGTCCAAAGATCATCCTTACACAACACTAAGAAAAGAAATTACATTGTTTTTACGTTTATTGATGGGAAATAAATATTATTCCTCGTTAATACATGAAGACTATGGACCAGTAAATATTAGGTGCTTCTTTGAATGTCATTTAACACTCATAAATGTCGCATAAATTAAGAACATGATTCCTTTTTTTCGTTTAAGGAGTAAAAATGAATGATATTGAAATTTTATACCGCAACAATAAGTTTGTAATAGAATATATCGGATTAAATCGAACACTAAAAACTCTTTCAATGCTTGACGAGAAGGAATCTGGTTAGTAAACAAAAGGGAAAATAAGAACCATGCCAGAACGATAGTTAAGCTAGCACTAAAAAACTAAAACCCACCAAGACTTCTTTCTATAATCTCAATTAAGAAAAATAAAAAATATATATGATTTTTAGTAAGGATTTGTGATAATTTGTCTGAATTTTTGGAAGTTTAATGACTTAATGAAAACAAAAAATATCTAATATAAGATGGAGGAAGAGGGATTATTAAAGTGGGCCTCTTGTGTCAATTTCATTACATCGCATCCTATTCACTAGAGTATGCCAAACAAAACTGTAATACATCATTTGTCTAGATACTTAAGTCTGCCAAAAAAAAAAAAAAAAACCACCTACACATGCATATACACACATACAAGGATATTCAATATAATTCAACTTTAACATACTGTCGTAATTATGAAATTGAAGGTATAGCAGGTACTTCACAAACCTTACTTTATTAGGATATATAAACTTAAAAAATGAAAAGAAGAGAAAAAAATAAACTAGGTGGTTTGATTGTCTTGACTGCACATGTAGATCCAACATCAAGAAAATGGTAATGCCTAATCAAGTAACCCTAATACTTTCACTTCAAGCCAACTCAAAAGTCTTTTGCTCTTTCTCTCTCTTCTCTCCTCTTTATTAATGGCAATACAAGGCTTCATTTTATTAGGATTTCAACCTTCACTTCCCTTCTTCAAAACCTCCATACCTACAATTTAACCCGATGCGTTCTTTCATTTTGTGTGTATGTGTGGATGTTTTACAAGTTTCTTGTTCTCTTTCTCTCTCTATTATCTGCCCTTTTGGTTTCCTCTTTCTAGCAATTGCCGGAAGCAACACTTCAATTCACAAAAACAATTTAAAAAAAAAAAAAAGTAAAACCATTTGTAGATATAAACTTACATGTAACTACAGAAATCAAACCCTCCTCTTCGCGTCTATCTTTATCTTCTCTCACAAATACATATCTGCTTCTCTATTCGGTGTAATTAAAGCAAACCATACTCTCTCTCTTTCTCTCTCTCTTTTCTCTCTACCATTATGTTTGGATCGGTAGAAACAGAAAGAAATGGAAAGAAATATTGCGTTTGCAATTTAAATAAATACTGGAAATGGGTAAAAGAAAGGAAGGAAATAAATGAAAATATTTTTACTTTCAAAACTATTTCTTTTCTTTTTAAAATTGAACAAAAATAAATTAAAATACAATATAATTATAAAATCATTCTTTTAATGAGTATCAAAATAACAACAAATAATTTTATTTATTATTAATTCTATTTTCCTTCATATCCTTCTATTTCTTTTATATATTATTAAATATAAAAAAATAATTATACTTCATTTTATTTCCACTCTTTTTTACCTATTTCTACTCAATTATGAATTGCTAGATACACTGTAAATTTGTGACTTTTAAATAAGTTCCTTTTTGTTATTTGAAAACCAAACCTTCGGAGTTGAAAAAAAAAAAAAAAAGCGAATGGAAGGGAGTGAAAAGGGTTAGGTCATTTACATAATAATTTATCATAATATCTAATTTAGTTATTTTTATAACACCAAATAAGATGGACTTATTAAGGGGCATTTAATGGAATTTTATGAACAAAAAGTGAAGTAACTAAAAGTAGTATAAAGAATTCATTGAGTATTATATACCATATATATTACACATTGTGTTATGAAGGATTCATAATAATTATGCTTTATTTCATTTCTACTCTTTTCTACCCATTGCTACTTAAGTATGAAAGTAAAAATACATTTTTAGCTATCAATATTTATCTATTTTTCTATTTAAATCCTCAAATTTTTTTCTTATATTTGAGTTTTCAACGTATTCAAAATTAAAAAAAAAATAAAACTTTTATTAAATTCGTTAAATTTTATATTCATTTCAAACATAATTAGTTTTAAACTAGTTAGCTAAGATAGTTAGGGTACATATAAATTTTTTTAACTCATTTTCTAATTTTAATTATTATTTTTGTTTTTTATTATATTATATCATTAAATATATTTAATATTATTTTAATGATATTATATAAATAAATATATTCAATATCATCATTTTATCAATTTAATTATTATAAATAAATTTGAAGTTAATATATCTCATGGATTGATGAAAAATTAAATAGATTTAACTAAAATCTCTTTTTTATATAAAGTTTTGAAAGAGTTAAAGACTTAAATAGAAAGAAAAAAAAATCAAATAGAAAAATAGATAAATGTTAAGAAAAAAATATACTTTTTTCCAATTATAAATTGCCAAATGCATTGTAAATTTGTGATTTTTAAATAAGTTCCTCTTTGTTATTTGACAACCAAACCATTTGAGTTGAAAAAAAAAAAAAAAGGCAGTGAAAGGGTTAGGTCATTTACATAATAATTTACCATAATATCTAATGAATCTTTTTTTCTAAAAGTAGGCTCTTCTGTATTAATAATATGAGATAACTAACAATATTAGTGTCATGTTTATGTTAAATCTTTCCTTTTAAATACATAGTAATAATGCATTGATTATAGCTTTGCCAATGTATTTAAATTTTTTATAGACAAAGCGAATTAACCTTTGATTAAGCTTATAATTTTTCTATTCTTTAGATTTGAGTTATGGTAGTTTTTGCTTCTTCTTTTTTTTTCAATTTAAACATGTAATCAATGGAGAAAGTCAACTTTCTTAATAATACATGCATATCAGATATTATTACATTTTTTGCCTGGGAAATGAATAATACACCCTAAGATAGTCAATAGTTACCAATACCGGTGTTCAAATGTCCAAGTGCTCTAACAGTTTTTTTTTTTTTTTTTATTTAACACTTTTCTCAAATCATGCATGCATAAGTAAAGAGCAGATAATAATATTATAAAGGGTTTTGAAGTTTGTGACATGATTCTATAAACCCTAAAATGATTGCCCTACTCCATAAGTGCTAACTAAAAGCAAATTTTATCTTTAAAATTTGAAAAATTACAAAAATATTAACTATGTTTTACTATTTTTATAAAAAAAATTATCTGTATTTTTATTTTAAATAAAAAAGTAATTTGTATTTTTTAATTTTATGTTAATAACATTTTCAACACCGTCCATAAATTACTGGTTTAAAATATTATTAAATTATTTAATCAAATAAATATAAATAGATATTATTAAAATATATAGAAATCAAATGAAAAAGTAAAAAAAAAAATTAGAAAAACGAAAACAGTTATTGTTAGCCGTTCAGGTCCCACAATTGGAGATGGTCTAAGAGATTAAGACGTGGATCATTATATTAAGAAAAATTTTTGTAAATGATTATAAAAATTATCAAATTTCATTAGATTTCATACTTATCACTGAGCCCACTGGCTATGCGTGCACGTAAAGTGGTCATGGAGAAGGAACAAAACGTGCACTTTCATTAACTGCGATGTGAAGGAGAGAGGGCAGAAGGGACAATAATAAAATGCTGAAACTGAAAGTATAAATGTGCAGTGCAAGTTACAAGACTTTGCAGACTAAATCCTCGGAAATGCACCTCAAAACTGTTTTATAAAAACCTAAGAAAAAAGTACCAGAAACCTCTTTTGTTTCACTGTGTCGGTCTGTCCAATTCCAGTAGTCCAGGGAGATATTCAGTCAACTCTGCACATTACGTCTTTTTTAGAAAAAAAAAAACGGAGAAAGCAATATCTGACGTTCGTCTTTGCCATGGTTAAGTCGCCCATTCCTTCCTTTTGACGAACATGTAGATGTAGCCATGTCATGTAGATACGACCAATTACAACGAGAAGGGATTTTGCTGGCTAATGCACATGGACACAACCAACTAGCAAGAACACTTGTGTGTAAAATTTCAGGGTATAGTCATTTTAGTGTGCACATGGACACAAATATTTATTTTATGTAAAAGAATAAGTATATATTTTAGGTGGTGTATATGACACCTTACGTGTAATATCAAGATGCACAATACCCAATTCTGGAAGAAGGATGACAAATTGAAGTGTTCTAAGGTTCCATTAATATAACCCGACATAACAGAAAGGAAATTTTAAGTCAATTGAAAGTTCTTTGAGTCAACCGTATTCTAAGTTCAGCCAATTGAATTTAAATGCAATCAATTGAAGTTTCTTTTTGAGGTCCCGATTCGACCAATTCTAAAAGAAGGATGACAAAGTTCAAGTTTAGTAAGTTTCCATTAATATAACTCTAGATGAGTTGATATTTAGGCTAAAGAAATAAGTATTACTCTTAAGAATGTAGTAGTTTAGTTATGTTAATGTTTTAACGACCAGTTATACATTTGGTTTTATGAGTAGAGTTTTTTACCAATTACCTTGAAAGTAATGAGCAGATTCGAGGCGTGTAATTATTATTGTTGTTTATTAGATATGCTTACATGATTAGATAACAAATTAAATTGATGCTATCATGTATTGGAAATGGCGATCACAGAAATTGGTACTTGTGATATATAGATGAGTATCAAAGTATTAGAAGAACAACTCATATCACAGCAACTAAGTAGTCAACAACTCACCTACCTGTCCACAGTGGTTCATAAAAATTAAAATATCAATTGTCAAATCCCCCCATCTTCTCGCTTTCCACTATTTAGTTACTAAGATACAAGCTAGTCCTTTATAAGGAAGCATCGACCGAGTCGCACTAATGGAAGGGACACCTATGTGGACTATTGCAATGGATTGGATGTCTCAATGTGTGACACTAGTGACAAAATTGCAACCGAATAACTAAAGATTTCAACATCATTGATGCGCACGTCGTTAAGTTATGTATATACTCATAAATGGATTAAGGAGTTCGACCTAGCTTAAGTTTTGAAACACTAAGACGATGTTGTTTGCTATACCTAAAAAGAGAATGATTAAATTGGTTGTTGTTGCATTTAGTTTATCAACTTGCATGTGAGTATGTGCATAGCATCTACAACTTTTTTTGTTTTTTTGTAGTGGCTATTGTGATGGGCTTTGCGGTTCGCCTATTTACAATATTAATACTTTGGGTGATGCATATAGATTGCATCTTTGGATTGGGACAAAAATGATAGCATATCTATTGTATAAAGGATGGATATAATTAGATTTGAGATAATAAATTTTCCTTTAAATATTTAAGTATTTGAAGATTGTATAAGTTGTGATAAATAAAGTTGACCCGGTATGAGAATTTTAAAAAACTTCATGTTGTTTGTAAAATGTTTAGCTAATTTTGAGTGTTGAAACTCATACTAAGGTATAAGTACATGCTAGATTGTTTACATCCTTTGATTTCAAGATATGATATATTCCACACCTTTTGCAAGCAAATTAAGAAAATTCGGAACTCGAAACCACCACATGACATCTAAAGCACATTGAAGCCTAATCAACAATGCAAAATCTTACAAGTTCCATAGTTTAGTGATTCTAATGAACTCTCGTATAAAATGGAAACCTAAAACATGTATTGATATAATTATGTATATTTAATAAATTTTTTAGGGGTGGCGGCAAGGTCACATTACATAATAACAAAATATAAGGTATCATAAAATCGCTATGTTTTATAGATGATAGGTTATAAAGTAGATAAATGGTCATATATGATACCTCTCCCATGGGTGCAACTTTTAAGATATGTAACCAAAACCTGCCATGTAACTATAAATACCCAACGTACTCGCCTTAAAATCCACCTAGTTTTAGATTCTATAGGCACAATAAGAAAAAAGAGTAATTGCAATCATAAACTCATGACAAGTAATGAATAATTGTTATAATTAGCAGTTCAATTTTTACTAAGTACATACTACAATGTTGTATCAAATGTTGTATCATTAGCAATAGTTTTCAAATTTTGCAATATAATAACAAATATACTTTGCTATTGCATAACCAACACTTTTAAATAGCTCATAAATAGTGGTGATTTCAAACTATTGGGAACATTTTAGTAACAAAGCATACTTGTGGCAGTTTTTATGTTACAATATTACTTACTAAAAATAGCTTTCTATTATAAATTAACAACTCAAGTAATTGTTCATAAACCACTAATAGTTTACAATCACAATGGCTCGATTTTTTTTTTCTTGGTAGTGAGATATCTATAACCATTTGAATCAATTAATTACACACATTACAAAAAAATAACTATATAGAAAAGTGAGCAAGACCTCTTTTTTATAGCACTCAAAAAGTTCCTCTCCAACATTTTGATAATAATTTAAAATAAAAATGACAAGGGAGTATGCATTTTCTACAACTACTAAAAAATAAAAAATATAAATATAAAGAGGAAGAAAATTTCACTTCACACCTAAATTCTCAAGTTTTGACGCTTCACAAATCTACCTATCGTTTATAACACTTTCCATACTTACGCTTCACAAATCTTACAGTATTTTCCTTTATTATTTTGCTACATTTTCTTTTCAGTATCTTTTATTTATTGTGTCAATTATTACTATACTAATCTGAAGTCATCACGTGTTCTCACAAATCAATACAAGCGCGCATGTGTAAGTAAAGAAAACGATACTATATGAACTCTCAAACAAGCACTCCCAAATAAAAGTTCGTCAATGGAGTATGTTAATAATTTACGAAAGCGCTCTATCAATGTTGAAAAGGAAACAAAAAAAGTTTTTCTATTAAGCTCTTAAAGATAGACACAATGAACCCTTATTACTGAAACTACATTTATATATATATATATATATATTTAACCACCTATCCCATGCTCACAAGAAAGATTAAAAAAAACTTAGCATGTAGAGATATATCATTACAGTCTAGAACTTAACCTGACAGTCGTAGGCTTCAGGCACACTCTCACCCCAAACAAGAAGTTATTATTACACTAGGGGCTCTTCGTAACCTAACACGACCTTCTATACAAGACATCACATGATGATCATCTTAACACAGACGCAATGATCTTGAGGGTGGATCCTACCGCCTGCAAACTTTACGCTAAGAATGACCCTTGTCAGGTGCCAAGTTCCACCCCCCTTGCCGTCTATCGTCTCCATTGTTTATTTGTCCTAATTCCTTAATAACTAGAGAGTCGAAAACACTGCCCCAAGTGGTTCAACAACATACAACAAGAAAAGAGACCACAGAGAAAAATACATCCACTAGGCATAGATGAAAATAGAGAGAATTTATTTGTGCATCCCCAGTGTCCATTGCTTAACGGATTTATTTGTTCCATCGCGTGGAGGTGAGAAGGCAACGGGGAGATATTCATCAGAATCGCATGCAAATAAGCTGTTTTCGAAGTGCTTCATCAGCTGTTCCTTACCCTGAAAATTCAAAACAAAGCAACAAAAGGTGAAGGAGCAACTAGAGAGCATAATTCAGTATCTTCTATCTCGAGAATGAGATACCAAATCAGATTGCAACTTCACAGAATTTGTTGTTTTCTGGGTGCAGATGATATAGCAACTGCAAGCAGAAATGTTATCTAACCATTTGATAAGGATAGCAATTTTTTACCATCTTGTGAATGAATTGCTTTATGAGATTATGATGCGACAAAGGAAATAATACTTGGATATTCTTGAGTGTTCTCATTTTCTCGGCACAAAGCCTATTAAACTTCCTACTGCTACCGATCAGTGGCATCAACCTTGGAACTTTCAAGCTTATTCAAAGATAAACCAACTTGATGTGGATACTAAAGCACACGGTCACCATCATTCGACAGGTCATACCAATATATAGATCACTAACTGGCTTCTACGTTCTTTTAAAGCCTATTTTATGATGATACATTGAATAGGAAAGAAAAAGGGAAGGAATAATGCAAAGGAAAGATTATTGTGGAGTAAGGAAAAGGGAATGAAGATGCTGGAGAAAACTACACCATAAAGTTCTTTGTTTCAATCAACATACAAGTCCTCTTAAATGGAAACGTTCGTGATTTATGTACATGGCGCTTTTATGCATTGTCCATTGGAAAAATTAATAACTGGCATCCCATTTTGAAGTGCCAAAGAACCATGTCATATGTCTTTGGATGTAAAGGTACAGAATAAACACTTGTTTATAACTTTCATATTCCTCGTATGTAATTCTATCATATTTGCGAAGAGTTTAATATGTTCAGTAAGTGTAATGAAGTAAGACACAAAGACTAATTGTTTGAGATGACAAATCAAAAGAAAGGCTAGCTTTAACTTTCAAAGAAACATCATCTATTATTCATGCTATCTCAATATTTAAGACTCAAAAGGGTTTTATACCTCCTTGAATCTGAAAACGTTCTTATCTTTATTTAATGCACCAACCTATACTTTCTTGTAACCTTAACATAAGAGGTGAATAACTTCCAACCAAAATTAAATTTACAATAAGCATGATTTATCTCATGAAGTGTATATATTTGAATCTCAATATAATAGAAGAAGCTACTCATGCAAAGTATATTTGAAGTTTCAGATTTTTGCCTATTGATTACTCCAACAAAGCATGGGCATTGCAACTAAGCAAGTGTTATTGTTGCTTACACGTTGTATTATGAGACTTGTTATACCCATAAATTTAATCACGAGTATATAAATATTGCAAAAGTGAAGAGAATCACTGGTGTACCCTAGGCATGCTACATAAAACTACTCGAGAGTCTCATAGAGACACAGAAGACAAATCATTGGAGACTTGCGTAGTTGCGAGAAATAGAATGAATTATGGCAAAAGTGAATATGAATCTCGAAAACACGCTTTGAAATCTTAGTAGAATATGAGGAGTCAGCATCCGCAAGGCTAGAATAGATAATTGACTCATAAAAAACCTCTATACATCTAGATTCAAATTCTCTCCATCCTTCTCCTTTATTTGGTGTATTATTTCCAAACATTGTTCATTGTGTAAAAGAAACCAATTAATCACTTAACATACCAACTTGATTAAAATCAAGTATCTTAAGTAAACATCAAATCTATCAAACATTTTTCAGAAACAATTTACACCATCTTGGTTGTGTACTTAGGATTTTTTATATGCTTATACGAAATGAGGATTATGAAAAAATTTAGCATGTCTGTGAATCTATGTGTAGTCCTAATAAACAAATTGACATGACTGTGTGATAAATTAGTTGTGTTGTACAAGCCAATTCATAAATTATTTCATGCATTTTTTGAGACCTTAGAAATTAGGGATAGGCCTTCTAAGGATCATCCAAACACATAAAATTTAAGAATTTCTCAAATTTTTCCACACTAAGTAATCTCACGACAAAATAAAATTTTTACCCTATTATTCAACTGGAGTTTCTATCTATCCTTCCATATATTTGTGTTGAGGATGAAAATCAAAATTGCACTTCCTTAAAATTCTCACTTTCCTTTCCCTTCATCATGAGGCTAATGTAGATTCATCCCATAACCAACCCTTAAATCATACAAAATAAGGGTCAAAATAGAGAATATAATTAATTGGCAGTCCCAGATATGACAAATGTTATCACAAACACAAGCATGACAGATTAGAAGACAGAAGTAAAGAGAAGGGGGGAAAAAAGAAACCCAAACTTAACACAAGATCACATAAGTAATGAAAACATACAAATTAAGACCAATTAGAATACAAATCAGTTCATTCTGATGCACTAGTGATTTCATATTTTACATCAACTCGAATTGAGCATGACATAAAGACATAACATAGTAACACAAGTAGCACATGCAAGATGTCATCAGCCACGGAGACTTTCCAATGCAAATTCTTCATACAATCATCAATAGTGAAATTGGTCAACAAATTATCACAATTAGTTAACATCAGCACAGAAATGCATATCAAAACTACAGACCTGTAACTTAGCAGTAGCAATTTCACGAATTTTGTTAGAATAGAACAGCTCCCAAATCTGATTATTTTTAGATGTGTGAAATCTCCACACTGCTCTCGGGTCAGTGAAGTTGACGAATGCATATCCCAAATTTGCCTTCCTTCTGCACCAATATCAATACCAATAAAATCATTGACCATATAACAACATTAAACCTAAACAAAACACAAAGAACAAGAAATGATTAGTTAAATATGCATCAAATTAATTACTTCAAGAGGCAACCTGAAATCAAGAGGTAAGTACACGAAATCGTAAGCCGAAACGATACGACTAGAATCATTCTCGCTCCCTTCTCTCTCGTTCTCGACCTTGCAATGGTTGTCCAAAAATTCAATCAACAATTCACGACTGCGCTTAACACAAGACGCAAGTGGAACAAAATATTAGTTTTAACACAAAAAAGAGAGACTACAATTGCATTAAGCAATCAGCAATAGTTCATCAAAAGGCTACATTTGAACACAGTGTTGCACATATATATCAAGACTGGTATGACTCAAAGCAACTTACAATAGTCAGAAAACTAAAAAAGAAATCCTAGGAACAAACAATCATACTTATCAAGGTGTACCATGTACTTGTACAGCTAAAACACGTATATATCTAGCATGTGGAAATTGAAGATATATGCAAAACTGAGACCAAGTACATAACAAATGTATTCGACATAAACATAAACATCGATTTTTACATGACTATTTACGTACGTATACTTATTGGGAATGTTTCTGATCATAACAGTAGTGACATTTGCATCACATTCCAAAGGCATTACAGGCTTCCTTTTCCTACCAACAGCCCGTGGTTCTACTATCCTCATCCTTCTCATTTCTCCAGATATACACTCACCATCCGAATTCCTCCTATCATACGCACGCCTCTGCTGCCTCGAAAACCCTCCGCACCCGCCTTGGCCACCCTGACGCCCGCCGCGGCTGAAGCACCCACGTTGAGCTGGGCACGTGTTGTAACTCGTAGGAAGACGGATTTGGTCTTGCATGTGCATGGCAGGAGGAGGTGGTGGTAATGGTGGAGAAGAAAGCGGAGGGTGGATGGATCTGAACGGTGGCTGCAGTGGCTGTGGTGAAGGAAGAAACGGATTGAGATTATAATAAGCGTAAGCAGTAGTAATAGGTAGGACTTGTGAGTAGTAGTTTCTAGGGTAGAATTCCGGGGCTTTAGGGTTTAGTGCCATAGAAGAATCCATTTTTTGCTCGTCTGTGTTGTGTAGGAGCTCAAGGTAGGAGGAAGGTGAAGAAGCAAGCTAGTGATATCACCGAAAAGATCGAAGCGGTGTAGTAAGCATCTGTGTTTGGACTAAAGATAATATGCAACAGGCCGTACCACAATAGACATGGGATGGGATTAGCTACGCTACACTCTTTCTTTTTCATATGGACTTACTTCTTCCACTGTGACTTATAGCAAAGCCAGTGATGACTGATGACAGGAGCAGTTCGATATCGATTGTTGTTGTTGTTGTGGCAGTGTCCAAGGTGTGATTTTTAGAATGCAGAAACAAAACAGTAAGCAGATTTGCTGCTTCCTACTTGGATCTGGGCATTTGCAATTGCGAATAACGAGTGATATGAATAGCAATGATGACGTAATGCAGAACTTACCATTCTCGATGAGAATAATCATAGCAAATTAAGTGTCAGGTACTGCAAAAACGTGCCATTCGTAAGTAATCGTAAGAATTTTCTTTTCTTTTTTTAATATACTTTTAATATTAATTACAAGATTAAAAAATATTTAGCATTTTAATAAATACATTGATCACAACATTTATCTTTATTTTTTTTAATCTTTAGACACTATATTTATCAAATATAAGAAAATTGAAAAAAGATTGTTGAACTAAATTTTAATCTTTTATAATTAATTAATAGGATCTTGATAATACTTGAAATAATTGTTAAAATGCTCAAAAATAATTTTTTTATACTTTTTAAAATATACTTTGCAAAAAAAAATAAAGCATGAAAGGTGGTGAAAATGTTTTTTCTTTAACTTTATAAAATTGTACTACCTATTAGTACTTTTTTTCTATGTACGTATGATAGAGAATCAAACTTGACATTTTTTAAAGTTCTTGATTCATTTTTAGCAACTTAAATGTTTTGATCTTTTATGAAGGTGTTTTAATAGAACTTTAATGTTTTTCTCAAGCTTATCACTTTTTAAAATGTGTGAAAATAAGAAAAAGTAGCTCCTAATTATACAATTTAGAGCTCAATATAGACCGTCAAATAACTTTGAGAAGGACAATTGAGACTAAGTATTGAGGATGAACTTTAAATAAATTGCTCATGATGGTTTTTTTTTTCTCTTTAGTTATTATGGGCTTGAAACTATAAATGGGATTAGTTAAGCCTTATTCTCTTAAGTTTAGCTAATTCTCCTTATAAATAAGTCTATCTCCTTGAGAAGTAAGCCCATGAGTTATTTAAACATGTTTGTAAGGTTTATTAAGATCGAAGAAAGTCTTAATAAATTAAAAAGAAAAACCTTTTCCAGGTTTACTTTTGGCACACAAGAAAACCAAAAAGATCATGAGCAAACAATATGCTCCGATGAGCTCCATTTAACTCTATGAGACTAAATTTTTCTAAAACATTTCTATTGAGCCCTATTACTAGCCTAAGAAAACCAATCCGTAATATTAAGTTGGACTAAAAGCACAACTGCTAAAATGAACCTCTATAAAGTCTCTTTAAAATTAATATGAAAAGTGTCAGTCTTATGATTTATAATAATAATAAAAAGACGTTTTATGTATAATAAATCAGAGTCTCTTGCAAAAAAAAAAAAAAGTTTTATGAGTTTTTTAGGTCAAAATTTTCATTAAATTTGGATTAAAAAACTGGGAAGTGTAATGAAATAGGGTTCTTTCAAATTTATAGATTAATAATTTTTTTTCTTGAGAGGTCACCAACTAGGTTTTAGGTG
The DNA here is from genome assembly GCA_037954665.1 of Laguncularia racemosa. Classification (NCBI taxonomy): domain Eukaryota; kingdom Viridiplantae; phylum Streptophyta; class Magnoliopsida; order Myrtales; family Combretaceae; genus Laguncularia; species Laguncularia racemosa. Next base: position 3,250,722 of record JBBMOL010000074.1, read on the forward strand.
ATGATTTGGATTTTTAATCTTTTTAGAGAGCTTGTGTTACATTTTGTTATTGGAATGAAATTACAAATTTTAAGGAATATAATAGAAAAATTATAACTATAAAATTATTTTACTATGATTATACTACTATTTATAATATATTAGTTATACTATATTTAAAAGTACTAATATATTCTTATCTCATACTATGACTATTCAGAAGCCATCCCTACCATGCCACCTCCTAGATAAGGCCATCCAACAAGGTCTTGGCTACTAATAAGCTTTATCTCTATGTGGGAATAAATTTGAAACGGACTCGCAATTTTAAGTATCATTTACTTTCTCATGTTTGGAAGGATTTTTAAAAGGCAAAATTGTGATATATGTGAATAAACAATTCTTGCGATTTTGGATTCTAGAAGAATCATGACTCCATTCCTCCTCATTAATCATAATTACTTAAATAATCTTTTTAATTTATTAACGTATATTTATTACATTTATAAATTAAAAATAATTTTGATGAATATCATAGTATACCATTTTATGAACATTTCTAAACATGGGAATAGACTTGACATTTCATTCCATTTCCGATTTCATTTCATTCTAAATTATTTATGCATATCTAACGTGATATTAATATTTAGAAGCTTCCTCTACAGCGCATTACTATAGGTTAGTCTTCTAGTCCAATTCAATTTCGTTTTTCTGTTGTTGTTTATTTGTTTATTTATTTAATCAATGGTATTAAAATCTATTTCGAGGGGAAAAAAAGCCCTTAGGAATACATATTTTCTTTTTATTACATATGTTGTTGAAGTATTGTGCTTCATTTTTTTTTTCTTCTCTTTTAGTATGCATGCCCATTAGTACATCTCTCAATAAAAAGTGATAAAAATATAGTTTAATTTAGTATTTTGAATAAAGTCAAATTTTTTTATTTTTTAATTAGATGTTAGGTTAAATCTCTTTAAAATTAATGTGAAAGTGATATCTTTCGAGTCTTAAGATAGAATTCCCTTTAAATAGTGATTAGGGTTTTAATAAATGAATTGATTTTAGTGTAATAAATATGCTTTTACAAAATATTAAAAAATATTTTTAGTCTATAAGATCAAAATTTTCATGAAATTTGGATAAATATTAAGAATTATGATAGGGCTCTTCTTAGTTTAGAAATTAATAAATTTTCTTTTATCTAGCATCTTTATTAGGTCACCATATCATGCTCTTATGTAGTGATTAGTTTTTCGCTAATCTTTTTAGAAAATTTGTATCACATTTGATTGGTAGAATAAAATAAAGTGAGAATGGACTTTCAATCATTATGGAATAGATTAAAAAGTAATAGTTATTACTTTTCTTTTTCTTTTTCAGTTATGGTTACAATACTATTAGTAATGTATTAGGTACATATTTAAGAATACAAATATACACCTGTCCTAGTTCAAGGCTTAACCATTTATTAATGTCTCATGGGTAAAATAAGAAAATATATAATATAAGATTAAAAGGTAGCCATTTCTTTAGTTCTCAAAAAGGAATGGAAATTCATTATCTAATAATAATAGCAACACTATGGAATAGTTATCACATTAATTAAACATAATAGTAGTTTTGAAAAGAATAAATAATTATTATATTTTATCACTATGAAGTTGACCAATCTTATTGTTAGTGAGTTTCAAGTCTTTAGAGTTTAAGGCTCATTGAAAATCATGATTTCATGAAATTTTTTATAAAAAGAAAAAAGAGGGTTCTTAATGAAATTTGAATTCTTTAATTGGGATTTTGATTAAATTAAAATTTGCATTCGAACAAAAGCTCTTTCAAAGTTAGGGTGTATCCTTAAATTAGGATTTTTAGTAGATATTTTTCCCACTATAGTTACAAGATTGTTCTTAATAAAATTGATTTAAAAAATGAAAAAAGAAAAAGAACTAAAACTTTTGAAAAAAATTTGAAAATTAAAAAGAGAACTACCAACTTAAAAGTGATTTTGAAAAAAAGGGAATGAGGATGGTTTTATCTTGAATAGTACAACGAATACATCCGAAAGCATAGTGCCCGAAAAATAAAATTAAAAAAAATCCTCTTTTTTATTTTTCTTTTTTTTTTTGTAAAATAATATTTTCTATTAATAATCAATTTTGCATATTATTCTTTTTATTTTGGAAATAAATAACCCCTTCTTAATTTGGAAAATTTTGCGTTGATAAGTTTATAAATTTTTACGGACTAGAATCTTGATCGTTTTTATTGAGTAACGGCTTAGTTAGAGTGACCTCATCCATAACCCTAACATTTCTTTATTTCCAACTTTGTGGCCATTCTAAAAATTATTTTTAAAAGTTAAATTTTTATTAATTTTTACCGAGCAAATTGTGTCTTAAGTGGGCTGAGCTAAAGTATAAATTAAAACTAAAAAATACATATAAATTTTGGATTGAATAATGTGTCTTTTTTAAATTTACATGAATAATTTTTTTTTATGTTTATAATGAGAGAAATGAGAATTTAAACTTAGTATATTTAATATTAAAATTAAAATTTATATTATTAAATTATAAAAATCTTAATAATTTAATGAAATGATCGGTATAGGATAATGTTTTTTTGAACTAAAAGTCTTGATAATTCAATATCGTATCATTTGACTTTGTTTTAAGAATAAAAAATTATAAATACAAATATAAATTCATTATAATTTTATAATAAACTTTTATCATTAAAAAGATTAATGCATGGGATTTCGGATGATCTGAAAAACAAAAAGTTCATAATTATTAAAAACATTTAATGCATGGGATTTGAAAATCCCATACGACGGCTGAGGGCTGACTGCTGTCCTTGTACCTCCACTTTTCTACAAACCTCATCATTTTACCTGTCGGCTCTTCGTGTCCCCCCACTTTTTACCGATTGCTGTTCCTTCTTTGTTTTAGGTAATTTGTTTTCTTAGCCATCATTGATTTAGGTAATTTAATTGCTTTCGATATTCATCTAAAATAATTGATAATGCATCTTAAGGCACTTATTAAGCATATCACATCTCAAAATTGCAGGATGTGACCAGCTTTCCATTTGTTTCTACTTTACTGAAGACATAAAAGGTTTATAAGCTATCGTAAAATTTATAATTACATAAAATAATTTTTATACGATAATTCAAACTTTGATTTAATGGCTCCTTTGTTCACAAGACTTTGAATTCTAAAAGAAAAGAAATACTTATTATTTATTGGAGAAATATCAATAACTTGAATTCACTTATAAACCATAAATACTAGATGTATTAATATCCCTCCATCCCTAAACTATTGAACAAAATATCCTCATAAGATAAAATATAGAATCCCAAATAAGTAAATTGTAAATACCCAAGTAATATTATATATATATATATGTGTGTAATTAATAATAATAAAAAAATCTATCAAGGATAATACGAAAAATAAAAATTATGATTAGAGACAAGATAATCATTTCGCGACTTAAGTATATAAGTTCCTTTTACCTAGGGTTAATACTTTTTGCCTTGTTTAAATAACTCGTAGAACCTTGATACACTTTGTAGAAATTCGAAGAGAAAAGGATAAGCAAGTGCTACGATTCGCCAAATAGTTTAAGGTGAGTAGATTGATCAATAACAATTGATATTCGAATTCGTGTATATTATAGGTGGGAATTAACGTATTGGGGTTTATAGATCTAGATCAATCCGTGATACGCAAGGGACGCAACAAGCGATTCACTCATCGCGATCACAAATTGAGTCAAGTAAGTATATTTACTAGTATATTATATTATGAATTTTATGTTAGATGGATCAATTAGGTTAAATTGAATAGAAATCTAACCTAGGGATCGATTTATGAGGTGTATAGTGAGACTTTTGTATGTGGGTTTAATGATATTGTAAATGAACCGGATTGAGTGTTCATGTGATTGTAAATTGCTGGGTTCAAGAAACCGAGTGTAGGTCGGTGTTCTTAGGGTGGCACCTCGATGATCGGTATGTGACGTTATCCCTAGTGGAGTCGTGTACCGAAATGATTTGGGTCTTATGTGGAAGATTGTGTTGTGAAATGTTGTGGTGTAGAAAGTTGTGATGTGTATGGACTTATAAACTCATAGACAATGGAGAGTACCCATTGTCATATATATATATATATATATATTATGTATGGATGTGAAAGGTTAGTATGTGATAACCGATGGCCTCATGGATAGTGGGGAGTATCCATTGCCATATATATATTATTATTATGTATGGTAAGAGACTTATGGACAAAGGGACTTACCTTTTGTCATATATATTATTATTATGTATGGAAAGAGAATCATGGACAGAAGATTACCTTTGCCGTATATATATAGTTTGTGGATGGGTTGTAAATGATATTTAGGAATATTATGTGTAAAGATGTTTATGTTGTGATTGTGTATCAGCTAAAAATTATGAAAGATAAATAAAACTGTGAATGGATATTATGGTTCATTTTGTATGTGTTACTGTTTCTGGCATAGCATGCGCGTGTGTGTGTAGGTTTGCATTATACTGGGCATTAGCTCACCTCTCGTGGGAATTTTTTTTTAGTTATAGATGCTACCGAAAAGATCGTAAGATATGTTGAAAATCTAGGGGAATCAACTCAAGATCAGAATAATGAAGAAAATATATAATACATCTATTATGATGACTAGTAAATAGACTAAGAAAAGACATGTTGGATTTTTATTTAAACATTTTGGGAATTTCTATTGTAAGTGAATGTTAATCGCTTTCGCTGTTTAAATTGAGAAGATTGTTGATGACTTATTGTTGAGGATGAGAAATTTCATTAATCTTTGTTATGTAGCAGATGATTTAAGAGTATTTGAATAATAGTAGTGAATGAGCCTTTGCGTGTTTTTGAGAAATGAAGACAAGTGATGGGCCGTAGCGTACCCAGGTTTCGGGGCATTACATAAACTATGGAGTCTAGCATGTAACCATTACATTAAACACATAGTTTATGTTATATTGCAGACAAGTAAGATACTATTGAATGCATCAAATATTCCATTTAACTTGAGCTTTAAGCATATCAAATGATATAGTGCAAAATTTAAATATCCTAAAATTTGAAATAACTCAAATTTCAAAATTGAAGCTAACACCAAAAACCTTACCACAGAAGTTGAAATTGACATCAATGCTATAAAATCATTTTATATTGAGTCCACTGCTTATGCCATGCCAACAAAAGCACAATCCATTGTAACATTCAAATCATCATTCTATTCTACCAATTTTCCTCATTATAACTTCATTCTTGCTCAAGTAACCTGTATCAATTGCAATTCCCTCATATGAGCAATTCATTATGCCATACCTATGGCTTTATTGCCTAAATTCACTAACCATTCCACTTTAAATGAATGTCCTGTAGTAAACCAACGATACACCTAGTCTATGACCCATCTATTTAAAGTGGTTATTGGCTTTGAGGTAGGCAAATAAGCATCACAGGCATTATAGACCAAATAGTTATTAATCCATTTTCATCCTACAATACATGTACGCAAGCATCACATAACAAAAGTCACGTACTTAAAATTCACTTAATTCTCTTAAACCAATGTAAGTAAAAAATCTACTCCTATAATAAATTCAACATAAATGATTAATACCTATTTAAGCTATAAAATTTCAATTCCTCAAACTATTATTTGATTTCATACTTGATAGGTCCTTCTAAACTTAATTTACATCATCAAAAACCTAAGCTAAACTAGGTTGACCTACTTGAGAAGAATATCAAACCAAGCACATTCAAAAGATATTTGGTTGGCCAATATTAAATTCATGTCAACCACTTATAAATCCAATCATTCGAATTTTACATTCAATCAACCATTTTTAATTACTTTTCAACAATTTGTGATATTCTTTGTTTAAAATCAATCATCAAAGTCTTCCTTAATGTGATTTTATCTTCCAAGAACTTAATTTTTTACTTCCATGTATTATTTTTATGAAAACTCATATAATTACTTTTCGTAGTCAATACTTAGATAAATAGAATAGATTTGTATTAAATACTTTGGCAAAACTAATATCTCCAATTTTGTGATTAATACATGGTTTATACTTCTTCTTTTTTGTGATCATTAGCCTAGGATAAATTTTGATCTCCAATCTAATGCTCAATACCTAAAGTTAAAGCATAAATGACAAGTGTGCAATTAAGATTAACCTTTAAAAACACACAATGAAAACTAACACTTTGTCTATAATCAATTCTAAGATCGGTTTTCTATCAATTAGGAATATTTTCTTGTTCAAAAAGATGTCTTTAGGGTTTTTAAGATCACTAACCTAATAGGAAAACAAAAAGGAATTATGTGAAGTTTTATTGATTTATCAACATCTTTGTAGTTCCTTATTACTCTTCACCTTATCATCACATAACGAAGGTTTAAGTATTAGAAAAATTATCAATTTACAATAGAAAATATAAGATAATAAGGAACTTGTAAAGATCTTATTATGATATTATGATATGGTAGAACACACATTACTATTTTGAAGTTGTGCATGAGAGTGGATGGAATATGCTATATTAGTGTCTCTAGGATAGGAGGTAGTAGCAACTAGCATAAGGCATGGTGAAGCAAAATTCTACGAAAGAGGGGAAGAGAGTGCTTTTTTTTTTTTTAATAATAATTTATGAGAGGCTTAGGTTTTTCTTTTGTACTTGTAATTGAAAGATAAGATGATTATTTCTTGTTTGAAAGAAAACTCTAAAGGTATATTTACCATTATGACAATGGTTTTATTATTTTTTTTTTTTGACATTTCAAAGTGTCTAATGAAGATTGTCTTTTTGCATTTCTTAATATTGATTATATGTTTTATAAAAAATAAATATATAAAAGGATAATAAAATTTTCATTTGACTTCTCAACAAATGCCTTGATATTCATTAACCTTCTTCATATATTATAGTCTTTATATTAGAAACCCCCAAAACTTAAGTTAGCTTGTTTCCATGATGTTCAATAATTTGCAAGATGATTCTTACTTCAGAGAACAATGAGAATTTTTTTCCTTAAGTCAAAACCAAGCGCACTTGATAGATTTTGCAAAAACCTATGCTACTAATTGCTATACAGCAATTAGGAGGAAGAATCTTTTGAGTTTTGGGCCTAAACACAACTATGCATTAGATTCCTTTCAACCCTAGCAAGGCTAAGTTGAATCCCATTGCTATGACCTCTTATGTTAACCACAAGTTAGGAATCGGTGGACTTGTTAATAATAAAGAAACAAAAGGTTAATAGGTGGATTTGCAAAATCCATTGCTTTTGCTTCCCCTCTAGAGTTGGAGCTCCAGAGTATAGGATTTCAACTTCATATTACTAAAACTATTTAAAATATCAAAATAATATAATTGCATCTAACACCTTATAAGCTATTCAACATATTCATAATGTTGATAATAATACAATTTTTTTACACAATGTTGTCTTACTTTGTAAGGAAAGATGCTGTTGTTTTATATAGCAGATATAAAAGCATACTTTTCAAGAGAATAATAGTGTAGCCGTAATGCTCTAGAATTAGCGATGTGATAACTCGTCACATGTTTTTACAAGGTAAAGATATGTTAAAACTCTTAAACTTTCTATATCTATATAACTTGCAATAACTGTTAGCCATAATCAAGATAAACATCTGATATCATGGATAAGTGGCTCAATTGAGTCTCATTTATAAACCACATACTACTTCTAGGTTATCTTAATACATCAACATAAAATAGGTTATAATAGTATAGTTGCTAAACTATTATCACTATAATCTTCCATAAGTAAACAAGCTTCCAATATTGTTTTAAGACTTTAAATAACAATCATCACCTAATCATCATAATAATAGAAGCACTCTGCATCGTTCCTATCTTGTACGTATGTCCCTAGATTCTCAATATATGAAGCGTAATTGTTCGTACTTGCAGCTAAAAAAAAAATGGTTCCTTAAGGGTGAGCTAGTGCTTAATACGCACAATCCACAATCATATATGCATGATCAAACATATCTTGAATCACATGCATTGATGCAGAAATCAAACAAGTAGTCAGTTATAATTTCAATTAAGTTATTCATACAATAGAAGGGTACTCATGACACTGCAAAACCATATAATATAATAATACATAGTATGGTGTTGAGAACTGCCATTACAAGCACCCAATACCTATGAGTCCCTAAATCTGCCAAATCATCTCAGTAGTAACTCCATCGGGGACACCACCACATACTGATTAATGGGTGCCCCCTTAGATTCTACCACTAGAGTCTTTAGGTCGAGTCAATCACAATCAGCAAACAACGTAATCAAACATAAGCAACACACAAGATTATACATACCTAGAAGATCAGTCTCAAGCTTAACTTTTCTTCACTTAGTGCTTACACTGAAACCTAACAATATATAGAAAAATTAACTTAGAATTAACCTAAAGTATTGTCTAATTCTTTGATTTTGTTATCTAATAGTTGTTAGACCACTTCCCTTACTTTAGTAAAGTTTCTACAGTTGTACCAGGGTTTTGGGGTTAAAGAAAAACAAAAGTTACGAAAAGAGAAATCGATCTAGTAATGTTTTTAGGAAACATAGTTGTGCATTAGACTGTGTACATGAGCACAGGTAGGGAACATGAACATGTACTATGATTGTATACCCTTCTATACATTTTTGTCCTTTTACACACCTAAGTATACAACCGTGTACTTGGCCGTGTATAGGTACATATGCATGTACTTGGCCGTAAACCTCCCTACTCTTTTTTTTTTTCCTTCTCTAAACAGCATGGGTAGGTGCACGGGTGTGTACCTTATCATGTACCCTCTTGTTTCACTTTGAATCCTCTTCTCAATTTACCAATTTTCAATCTACTTCAAAATTAGATGCAATTTAACCCTTATAGATTAATTAATGGTATTTATAATATGAAAATGCTAAATTACTTTAAATTAAACCACTTACTTATAGGGATTTGCTCCAAAGATCAAAGTCTTGTCTTAATCCTTACTTGCCTGATTCGTTCTATAGTAAAATTTCAAAGAACCCAACCATCGATTGTATTGTACTCACATAAATGATGAAAAGGAATATTGATTTGTATACTTTACTGTATGCAATTTCGTTAAAGTGTAGAATCTCGATTGTTGTCTTCCTCTCCTAAGTTTTCTCCTTTGCTCTTGAGGTTGTGGTGCAAAAAGTGTAAAAGAGTTAAAATGACCAGTAAATGGCCTTTTTATACTCTCTTTGTTAAATCACAAAATTGCTCCTTTTACTAAACCCTTTTTATTTTTATTTGCTCTAACATTATTATTATTATTTTTGATTTATTTTCTTGGGTTTTACAATAGTTGACCATCTTGCTAAAACTAGGGTAAATGTAGTGGAAGGCAATATTTTATGTTAGCCCCGCTTATGGAGTTGTTAGATTTGGGATAAAGGTTGAAAAAGTTCCTCAACTTTTGATTTTGGATGAGTTAGTGTTTATAATTTAATAATTAGTAATTTAGCGCTTATAAGTTTGAAAATTGTGCAGTCCATTGTCTTCATCCAACTAATAAGTAATAGATGTTAACCAAAATCCATGTGGCATACACGTGCCAATTAATTTTTAACAAACTATCCTTACTTCTTTTTTTTTGTAACAAACTATCCCTACAATAAATAGTGAAATTTGCCTCCTCTAAACAAAAATAATACCTTTGTATTGTCATTAACAACCTAACTTAATTCTTCATATTTATTCTCGTTTATTTTTGTTAAAATCTACCAACAACTATCGAAGGAAGGGAGGAAGGAAGCAAAAACTTCAAATGTACATATGTGAAGTGATATGTTATACTTATGTAAGATTTATCATTATTAGCTAAACTCTATAGATTGCATTTAACAAGTATAACAAACCATTGTTATACAAATGGGAAAAGGCCACAATGATTAGTAAGTTTTCATTTTTATCCATGTAATGTTTGTCTCTACTAATATGAAGTGATACGTTAATGTTTATGCATTTTACAAGGGAAGGGGTAAATTTTCAATTTTGTTGCACCTTACCGTATATATGAAAAAGAACAAAATTAATGTGTTTTACACTCTTCCATATGTGGTCTTGTATGTTTTCTATTTTTAACTGGTTCCTTGCTAATTCATAGGATATAATAAGACTAAAAGGCTTTGCTACTCTATTTGACTTTCATCTGTGGTCCATGTAGTGTGTGCTTTTAAGTGGTCCCTTACTACTTCTCTTTATTAATTCTTATGGTTTAGAAGTTTCATGAGTAAAAGGGTAAAATATTGAAATCTTTTATTTACAAAGTATTGTGATCCCTAACACATTATGGGTGAACATGATAGAGAGGCCCGTATATGTTCATTATGGGTGTAGGTTTATAAAGAACCCTCTTGAAGTTTTGTATGTATTAAGCAAATGTGATGTCGTGTGGGTTGACATTGGTGAGTTTTCTGTCCAACTTTTAAGAGCAAATTTATCATAGAGCTTAGATGCAAGAACGTTGAGGTACTCGTAAATCATATTCTTAATACATCAGTCGTAGATATTTTAAGAATTGTAAATGATGAGACAGGTGAACCCGAAATGCTTAATTTGTTATGGAGTTATGGAAGTGTAGAAGTATATGTACAACATGTTGATCATGCTGGTGTGTCTTTCAAAGGTGGAGGTTGCTCAAAAGGTGAAAGTGATGTTGGTTTTGAGTTTAAAATGGCATGTGGAGAGACTGATGATGGGAGAATGTTGAATTGAAGGATGAAGACACCAATAGTTTAAATGAGGAAGCAACATTGAGTGAGGATGATTCCAATGATAAGTTGTTAGAAGCAAAAAGAAAAGTGAAGGAGTTTAAGATGGGGCTATGGTTAAGAAAGTATAGACAAAAAGCATGCTAACTAGTGGGGTTATTCGGGTTGGATGATGTGGGTGGCAATGATGATTTAGATACAGATTATGGGGATGATAGGGTAACTTATGAATTTGTTTTGGATAGGGAAGAGGAAGATGAAGTGGAGCACATGAGAAAAAATATTGATTATAAAATGTTTGATGCAAATTTTAAGGAAGTGTAACTTGTGATCGGTATGACATTAGAGAGTGCAAAAGAGTTTGTTGTGATAAGGTACACAATTGTTGAGCAAAAAGAATTTGTGATCGCCAAAAGTACATGCAAGCAGATGAGAATGAAGTTTGAGAGGAGTGACTATCCATTTTGCCTAAAGACATATAATAATTAACATACTTAAAGTGTATCTTTCATGAATAGGCATGTGAAGAGAAGTTTGTTAGCAAGGATATTCTTGTCCCTAATACGAGCATTGCTCCATATCAAGCTATTAGATTTGAAAACCTTAGTTAGAGAACAAATGAGGGTTAATGTAACACTCCACTAATATCGGAGGACAAGAGAAAAAGCACATAAAGTTTTAATGGGTTCTTATAAGAAGAAGGATGTGATGTTTTGGGACTAATTGAAGGAATTACACCATAGAAATCTTGGTTCTACTATTTTCATGTGGGCCCAAAGAGGTGAGGAAGGAGAAAAACCCAAGTTCGGTCAATTATATGTTTGTTGTAAGGGTTTAAGAGATGTGTTTTTGGTTAGATAACTACACCAAAAACAACCTAAGGTAACACTAAATTTGAAACACCTTCAACACATGTAACTTAAGAAAGTCAATCGCATCAAATTTTTTTCATGTTGGCTAAAATGTTGTTTAAAAGCAACACCATACAAATTGTTGTTGTATTAACTTTCATGCAACGCTACAACGGTAAATTTATCATAATGCTAATAGTTTTTTAACAAAAGTAACCATTTATACAAGTTGTCGCCTTGGCTCATTAAGTTATAGCAACTAGCTATGAAGCTAGTGCTTATACCAAAAATGAATGTAACCATTATAAGAAGTTGTTGCTATAATAATGCAACCAATTAAAAAGGTTGTAATTTTGATCATTATCCACAAAATATATATTTACGTAAATGAAGTTTTTTATTTAATAATAATTACTTAAACCAATATTTCTAGGTATATTATATATAAAAGGTTTTTAATACAAGAATAACTAAACCCATCTTATGTATTAAGATAAATCTAAATCTCTCTCCCTTTGTTTTTTTTCTTTTCTCCAAAACTTCAAATCTATGTTTATTCAACAACTTTTTGCATTAAAACTAAAATTAATATATGATTTCACAAAATTTGGAATAAATAATAGCTAAAACCTTAGATAAAATTTATTACTTTTAGTTACGTGGATATGATATCATGAGATGAGAGATTTGCATATAATTTGTGTTGACTAATTTTCCTTTTTTTTTTTTTTGATACTAGATATGAGCATGTAACTTTAATATATAGGGTACTAACTTATACTCTACTCAATTGAATAGGTTTTGGGTTGATACTAAGGGTTGCAAGATAAGTTTTGGCTAATGATTTTTGGGAATATACTCCTACAGGGTAGGGTATAAGTATAGGATCTTTTTACCTTATATCTACTGTAGAACCTATACTTTAAGGTAGGTTATAAGATATAAGTTTTAAGGTATATTATACCCACTTTATAAATTATTAAAAAATATTAATAAATAATAAATGACAATATTATATTTTTCAAGTAATAAACATTTTAATAAAAAGGAAAAAGAAAAAGGAGTCTAAGCCCATATGTCAATAGCTTTAAATGGCTAAATTTAATGTTGTCTATCTCAGCTTATGTTTTCTATTCTTTCTTCTATTCTTCCCCATTTTCTTTCCAATTTTATGTTATCCATTCTTTATCCTTATTTTTACCTATTTACTAAGTAGTAATATTACATAAACTTGAAACAATGAAGGTAGGAATTTCTTCTCTTTTTTTTTACAAATTTTGTTACAAGTTTTATAGATTTTACATTTTAAAAACTTTTATAATCACATATAAATTACTTTTTAATAACATATAAACTTGAAATTTATTAAGAAAAAGGTAAAATTTATATGTTGCACATGATACCTTGTACCTTATAAGTTTATAGGGTACAGGTTCTAGGGTGGTTGTAGAATGTTATAGAGTAGATTCTCATTCTAAAATTTAGAAACTTGTACCACCTTATAGGTAAGTTTGCAAACGAGTCGAGCTTGAGCCTTCTCGTTAGAAAAATTATTGAGTTTAAATTGAGTCATGCTTTTACTGAGTGAGAAAATTATAGGAATTTGGCTCAAACTTGAGCTAATTAAGGAATTTAAAGTTTGAGCCCATTTAGATAAATGGGCCTAAACGAGCTTGAGCTAGATAAATGAGTCTAAACATCCCTAAGCTCAAGCTTGTGTTGTTTAGATAAATGAGTAAAAAATGAGCTTGAGTTCAAATTAAAGTTTGAAAATAATTCAAAACTTCAAAATTTATCTTTTCATTTTAATTGAATTTAATTTAAAATTTTATTATTTTAAACACAAATTTATATAAATAAATAAATAAATTTTTGCATCTATACAAAATCTTGCATTATTCAAGCATAATATATTCCAACATTTACTACCCCTTAATATGAAGGCAATATATATATATTATATTTATGTATATGTGACAATTAAAAACATTACTTTTCAGTGCTACTTATAAACTAAGTTGATAGTAATTTAAACAAGCCTACTTGTGAGATTGTTAGCGGGTTTGTTTGTAATTCAACTTATTAATAATATAAAGGAGTTTGCTTTTGAGCTTGCTCATGATCCTAAATAGGAGTTCAACCTTGGCTCATTTAAATAAAAGAGTGTTATTTTAAGCTTAAGTTTAGCCCACATACTATTTGTGCTCGAGCTTTGTTTACAACCCTACTTGTAGGATAGGGTATAAATAACGTTTCATATTCTACTTACTATGTACCCGCTCATCCCTATTAATATATTTTCACTATTAATTATATATATTTTTTTCTAAATTGTATATTCAAGAGACATATCCTTTATGAAAACTTACACATGAACAAGTTACAAATTTTGCTTAACTTAATTAGAAATAACACAATTCTCGTTATGTGAAGTTGCATTCTTATAATTTGAAAGGTTGCAATCCTGTACAAGCAACATATAATCATATAAGTACAACACAAAGAACCGACATGTAATATCTATATAATTAAATAATAATTTTCACATCACATTTATAGTAATCTATGAGGACATATTATCAAAATGTTAATTTTGATAGTTTCTTAAGTAAATATATAATTTTTTAAAATATTTAAAAAACTTTAAAATAAAATTCAAACAATCAATTTATTGATAAGATTTAAGATTCAAGTGATTTCAAATTTCTTTTTCATGAAAAATATTATATACTATTTAGAGAGATTTTCACTCACTTATAATATAATTTTAGTATAATTATAATTCATTTACAAGGTGATCATTGCTCTAGTTAAACTAATGATGCTGTTATGCTCTTTAATTATGTGGTAAATTGAATGCATGTTCACTTAAATTTTTGATGCTCTTATTCAATAATTTGTGACCTAATGTTGTTTTTCATTGTTGTCTTTATTCTTTTAGTGTAATTTTGTTCATTATAAAGTTGTAATGATTTTTCCAATAATGGAATAGCACCTTTTCTTGAAAAGCAATACTCTGTATATATATATATACATCTGTATGTTATGTTGTTTCTTTTGAATTATTGTTTACTAAACACCCTTACCACACTAGTAGTATATCTATCCTAATCCTATAATGATAATAGTGCCATGCCACCTAAACACTCTTAACATTACCAATTTATTTCTACGTAAAAAGTGTAAGATTATGAAGTTTTAAGCGTATATTTTGTTGTATGATTGTAATTTACAGTTTTTTTTTTCTCAGTAGACACAATTATTTTGTAGTGATGAAGGATACCAAATTACTCACGAAGAAAATGAAGGTACAAATGAAAGTAAAAAATCTATAAATAAGGGAGAAGTAAGATAATATTTGGTGGATTTGCAGTTAGGTTGATATATAGAAGTCCTCTAAAGAAGACAAGTCCTGTGAAAAAGACTTTCCGTCTATGAGGCGCTAACATCTACCAATATATATATATATATTGCGTGTATGTTGGTATGACTTTGGATTTCAGCTATAATGGTAGTTCGGCATGTTATACCATTTTATCAACTATGAACATTTGAAAAAAAAAAAAATAGTTGTTGTTTTATACATATTTTTATATATATACATGCTTATATCTCTCGTAAACTAGCGATAGAATTAATTATTCACCTTTTTCAATAAAAATGATCAATTATGTATAACTTCATTTGAAAGGCAATTTACAACGGTTATCTTTTTCTCTTTTGCATGACAATTCTCAGGATAGAGAAATTAATGGAAATACTCAAGGATTTGAAGATGAATGATTGTTGATCCAAGATTACTTAGTTATGTATTTTCCACTTTTTTTTTTTAAGTTTTGAATTTTGATGATGACCTTTATGATTATTTTATTCAAGAGGAACATTTCTAGGGATGTAAATATTTGGTTTTAGTAACTTTCTATGTGATATAATTATTATTTATTTATATGCATTTTCAATTGTAACTATTAGTGATGTATTTTCTTATATGATAAGCCTTCTCTATTGTGCTAAACGCAATAAGTTAATGCACTAGTGCAAAAGGTTAATGTAGAGGTAGTGTTGAGAAAAAAAATGCTTTCATAATTAAATTGTATCAATAAAAATATTGTTACTTATCATATAAAAACTGATTCTTATAATAATGGAGCTACATTACAAGTCCTCTAAAAATTGATGCAAAAAGAATAAACTATGTTACATATAGTTGTGATGACCCGTTACCCAACTTTCAATAATGCATTGTTTAATTAAGTGGTTGCTTTAATGGTAGAATATGGTTGCATTCACATAAAAATTGTGTTGCATTAATATATTCTCTACACTTCTAATTCAGTTAGGCAATACTTATATGATGTTATATTAAGCAAAATATATGTTGCTTTTCATTTTACGGGCACTTAGCATAATAGATGAAATTTTGTTAATTATGTCTTTAGGCTACAAATTTAAGGTAAACGCAACTAATATTGTTGATGCCTTTGACTGTTTTTGGTGTAGTAAAAGAGTTTGCAAACAGGGATTGTTATTTGCTATAAAAAGAGATATATAACAATTAGATGTATCAAATCGCCTAAGCAATTGTAAAATCTAAGAGTAAGGACACATGGCCATGATTTTTGCGAGTGCTCATGAATGAATAGAGGAGAAAGATGGTCGAGAGAGAACATTGTTATAGTATATGTATTGATTACATATTATGTGAATCGTACTAATTTCATATATAGCAACAAAATCCTGATTTGTTTTGCAAGGTTTATTACTAACTCCAGTTGATCTTTTACCTAAGTCAGAGTTTAGGATGTACGTGAAGCACATTCAAGCAAACTGGGTCAAGAGGCATCGAGGTGTCTTATTTAAGAAACTATTGCGGTCCATGGCAGGTATTGATCAAGAAGCTTGGCGGGATCTGATGAAGACCGAGCCAAAGTACTAGTCTAGAGCTTTCTTTAAGATGGAAATATGTTGTGACATAATTGACTAACAACCTACGTGAGCCAAATGTCGATGCTCCTTAAATAAGGCTATTTGATTGGACTCCTGCGTGCTATTGAGAAGTTTAATTCATCCAAAGTCTTTAACATCTCTACCTATGTTTATTAGTCGATATGTCAACTTAGTTTTCCCTCCATTTTCCTATAAAACTAGTATGTATTTCTTTTCAAGAACAAAATAAATTATCGAATGTCAAAACTTTACTGGCATAAACTCAATACTTCATACTTCAATTTTTTATGCTAAGGATGATCGATTCAACTTTGAATTCGTTTCTGTCCCCCTCTTAAGTGGCTTTTCTAATTTTTTGTTAAAGCCTTAGAACTAGAAACCATTGCAAATTTGCCTTCACAGTGCTCGTCGATAATTGAAGTTTATGAATTGGAAATTGAGTAGCTTCAAAGTGTGAGTTGAGTAACAATTTACATGTTTTTTGCCTTTTTTTTTCCTAATTGTACATTTTTTATCTCTATTTTGTGCTCTTTTGCTAATCCCCATGTGCAGATTTTTCATCTACGATTCTATAATCTAATGAAAACATTGCAAGCATAACTAAATGAACAATAGATTGTCATTGAGCTCCCTTAAAGTACAACCAAAACATTCAATTACATAGACATAAGATCAAAACAAAAGAGACTTGCATATAACACATTCTATCCTCTAGACCACTGTATTCACTTCCCTTTAAAGAAAAACATCACAACAACCGCCAATATAAAATAGAAGACAATTTGCTTCCAATTGTTCAGTCTAGATCTCTCCTTTGGTTGTTGGAATTGCCTTAGTGCACAAACAATGTTTTGCATTTTTGTGGCACATTTTCCATAAGCTCATTTATCATCTCCTTCGCGTGTTTGGAAAAATGGAGGATCATACTACCTAAAACAGCCACATACCCACTCCTTATACCTTGTACATATGAAGAAAAGCCTATTACATGTCCATGATGTCAATAGCAAACTCTTCACCCTACATTCACACCATGTGTTTGCTTCACCATTGGTTTCATCGATCATGGCAGATGATTTCAAAGGTGATCAATGTTTCCACATTCCACCCCCACTTTTGTTATGACCACTTGTCATAGGGTTTGTCTTTGCTACTTGCCTCTTGAAGTGCGGCTCTTCAAACCTGATCATGGTGAGGAATTGATTAAATTGAAAATTTAGGGCCTATGGTTTTTCAAAGTATTATGTGTTGCAATTTATCAAAAAGATTACTTTAGACCTTATACAATGTGTGTGTGTGTGTGTGTGTTTAATATATCAATTAGAACGTCTCTATCAACATATCTTGTCTAGTGTAAAAATTAATTGTCATATGTATGCTATGTAAATTTTGTTTAATGTCCATTATTTATTAATTGGATAGAGACATTGAATTGCACAATTTTCAAACTTACTGCACTAAATTGCCAATTTTAAAATATAGACACTAATTCGCTCAAAGTCAAAAGTTGAGGCACTTTTTTAACCCTTATCCCATGAAAACTTCGGCTATGTTTGGGATTGGCCACCCCCTAAATTTGCCGCTTCATCTTAGAGCTTGTGTGATGAGAAATTTTCCGATACCATAGATGCTTTCAAAACTTTATTTGGATGATGATCCAAATCGCCTATATTTCACTTTATTTCTTTTTATCTAATAAATATTTGAGAAAATAATCTTACAGGTACAATAATATTTCTCCATGGGATGCCAACATGTCCTACATTATTTGATGGCCACCGGACATCATCGGATTTGCATCCAACGGCCCGCTGCGATTGTTTTCACTTCGAAGCATTAGCTCTTGAAGATTTATATTATTTTGTACTTTGTAATTATTCTATGAACCATTTTATGTTGTAATTTCTTTTAGGACATTTTCATTTGTTTGAAATTTTCATTTAGGACCGGCCACCCTAAAAGTGGCATAGTTGTAATTTTGTAGACTTTCTAACCCTAAATGGAGCAAGTATAAATACTTGTTTAAGTAGGGTTTTGAGGAGGCCAATTTGCAGATTAAACACATTCACTTTACGTGGAGAGCTTAGGGTTTTCCTATTTCAATTTCCTCTTATCAATTTCAATCCCAAGAGTTGAGATTGTAGCGAGTGCAACAATTGAAATTGTGAGTTATATCAATTTCTAATTGTTGTTTATTCTTTTCTTCTCTAGTGTGTAATATTTAGGGTTGGATTAAATCATTTCTTGGTCAGATTTAAGTTAGTTTAATTTGAAATACTTGTTTTAAGTACTTAATTTACTTGTTATTAATCATCATCAATTGCTTATCATTTGAACCGTGAATTGCCTTTCTATAAAGGGGGATCTCAGAATTGATTTTGTTGTTGATCTTGGATTCACGTGGTATTTCAAGATTAATTAGTGTGTTTTGAGGGTTTTGAATCATTGTGGTTGATTAATTCATTAGTTATTGAATTTGGATCTCCTTGCACTCCATTAAGAATCATGCAATTCCTAGCTTATTGAATTGGATTCGATTTGGTGCATTTAGGGTTGGTTTTTGTTCTATTTGATTGTGCTTAATCCCTTTTTAGGCACATCATAATTTGGTATCAGAGCTGTACATACTTGGTTCATTTCAATATTGATCACGTGGTGTTATAGAATTGGTTATAGATCTTGAGAATTGACACCATTGTCCATGTGATTGGAAGCTAGTTTGATTGACATTATCTAATTGTCTTTCAAATTGGTTTTACGTGTGCTTAATATTGATTTTAGGCACATCATTGCGGCTAATAGCTACTATGCATCTTGTGTTTATCTGTTTTCTAATTAATATTTTTCTTGCTATGATTTACCTAAAAAATTCTTATAAAGCTTGATAGATTTGGCTCTTCTTCTGTTTTTTTTTTTTTGTTAATTATTATTTTTTAGTGATTACAACAAGAAAGATAGGATTCTAATCTAATCCATCCCACCAGGAGACTAACATCTATAATACTAAGTTACAAGGGTTAAAGTGATTTAGCTCTTCTTAATCTTTTGAAGTATACATTAATACTTTTATAGGAAAATTACAAAATAGTCCCTCCTAAACTTTGATTAAAGTGCAGATATATTTTCTAAAATTTTAAATGTTACAAATAACCCCTTTGAACTTTCATAAATTCATAGCATAAAGGACAATCTTTTATTTTTTTTAGTTAAAAAAAATATTAAATTTAAAGTTTAGGGAGTGTTAAAACACATTTTAATAAATGTGAAGGATTGTCTTGCATTAAGGTCAAAATTCAAAAGGGTTATTTACAATTTTTGAGGGTTATTTATCAAATTGCTAAAATTTAGGGGTATAATTTGCAACTTTTGAAACTTTAAAGGATATATTCATATCTTGGTCAAAGTTTATGAAGGTTATTTGTATTTTCCCATATTATTATTATTATCAAATAGTAGTTAGTTATAATTAAGTGCTTAAAGGAAGTAGCTAATATCATTTTTTTTCCTAAGAAGGCCATAGCAAGTTAAAGGCAGATGTTGGAGGCAAAATCACTATTTTGAGTTTAGATGATTGGCAAGTAGAATTATCATAATATGACATTCTATAAAAAAAAAAAAGTAGAATGATTATTTTTTTAAAACTTTTTTTAGTCTTCATTATTGTATATAATAATTTGCAACTTTAAAAGAAACTTTACTCGATTTATTGATCGTTAAAATAGTTTAAATTATACACTTAAGATGTTTATTTGTAATTGTAAAATGCAACTAACAAAAAAATTTGGAAACATATAATGTTAATAAATTTTTATTTATTTTTTTACAAAATTAATTCTCAATCACATAACAAAATTTAAAACACCAATACCCACAAGCTAAAGTAGTGCTGTTAATTGATCCTATAGTGTGGGTGCCTGATTTGCATGAGACAAGACAATTGAATTAAGGGATATTAAAGTTGATTTCGGTGTTATCATTATGATGCTTAAGTCGATATTAGAAAGAAAGGATCAAAGTAACAACAATAGGAGTGTCTTGAGAGTTAGAATGGGGATTCCTTGGGAACTTGATTTAGCATTTATAGGGAGATTGAATGAATTGATAAGAAAGGTATTACCCATTACTTTGTTATTACAAGTTTTGTATAGATGAATAGGAGAATTATAAGGAGTTGGCTTAATTTATCAATTCAAACTTTTTTTTTGCCTATGATTTGTTTGAATTATAGGCTAGATTGACCAGCTTAGGCTTGGCTAGACTGACGTAAGCTTGAAGGCCCGAATCATTGGCCACCCTTTAGCACATGATAGACTCATATGGGGCATAAGGCTATCTCCGAAATAGCATATTAATAAGTAGTAAATCGGAAGCCAGTGAAACTTTTCAATCTTTTTTGTTGACTCAGCTAAGGAAGAATAGTGAAGAGATGAAAGATACATGACGTAATACTTTCATGGTTGAATTAAGAAATGAAACGGAATACAAGAAGGGGTGACGCAGCGAGGAAAGCGTAACGAAAAAAATCCGAATATGGATAGGTTTCCCAACAACAAAGAATAGCTCTTTGATGCAAACTCTGGTTGCGCACAATCGATAAGCGGAGATAATCCTCTCTCGAAATGTATTTGTAATTATGAATAAAACGTCCCCCTAAAATGACCTAATAACTATTTATACATCTGAGTAAAATGTATAAAAATGGAAATAAATATGTACACGTAAAAACAGATATAAGTATACACGTCCGTCGTCTGGAAAGTATATGGCCGTGTATACAGGCCGTGTAAGCTTCTGGGGATATTTCTGGCATATTACACGGCCGTATCCCCTGGCCGTATATGGAGACCGTGCGTGTTTCTGGGAGAGATTCTAACAGAACACACGGTCGTGCCTCTTAGTCGTGTAAGAGGTCGTGTATGTTTCTGGGAATTATCTTGACAGAACACATGGCCATGCCTCTTGGCCGTGTATGTGGCCATGTATGTTTCTGGCCTACGTTATGGTTGCCCATAACATAGGACTTCCGTACCCCGAACACCGTCAAGAATACGACTGCAGTCAACACCGTCGTTAGTTGACATCCCCGCAGGAAATAACCTTGCTCTGATACCAACTGACGCAGCGAGGAAAGCGTAACGAAACGAATCCGAATATGGATAGGTTTCACAACAATAAAGAATAACTCTTTGATGCCAACTCTGGTTGCGCACAACCAATGAACGGAGATAATTCTCCTTCGGAGTGTATTTCAAAATATGAATCAAACGTCCCCCTAAAATGACCTAATAACTATTTATACATCTGAGTAAAATGTGTAAAAATGGAAATAAATATGTACACGTGAAAACAGATATAAGTATACACGTCCGTCGTCTGGAAAGTATACGGCCGTGTAAGCTTCTGGGGATATTTCTGGCGTAATACACGGCCATGTCCCCTGGCCGTGTATGGAGATCGTGTATGTTTCTAGGAGAGATCCTGACAGAACACACGGCCGTGCCTCTTAGCGGTGTAAGAGGCTGTGTATGTTTCTAGGAATTATCCTGACAAAACACACGGCCGTGCCTCTTGGCCGTGTATGTTTCTGGCCTATGATGTCCGCATCATTCTCTCCCACCTGCAAAGAACTCGACCCGAGTTCTCTTCTTGTGAATATGCTTTCCATGTCGTTCCCTCTCTTTGAATCGTCTTGATTTATCCCATTTATCCCGTCGCTTGATCGTGAGTCGCACCACATCATCCACCACACTCAGAGTAACACTTGTCATCGAATCTTTTATTAAATTCATTTGTGCACATTCCGGATGGATTTGAGTGTTAATGGGAGAATCATCTTCTATGTTGATAGGAAGCAATAGAACAGTTGCACTTATTACCTCTAGCGCTTCCTCTGGGTTGGAATATAAGTTTTTGGGCAAAGCACTAAACTCTACATCCTTAACCTCCTCCGTTGGTGCGATGAATCGGCTCAGAGTATCCACAGTCTTCGACTCTTCAGTAACCATCATAAACTCTACATCCTCAATCTCCTTCGTCGGTGTAATGAATATGCTCGGATTATCTCCCATCTTCAACTCTTTAGTAACCACCATCACCTGCTCATCATTCAACAAAGGCTCCTCCACAATAGCTTCCTCACCAACACAAATTTTGTAAGCTTCAATTGCTTTACCACCGCCCCCACCATCACCAATCAAAGTACTATGATCATTAAGGGTTGAGTTTTCCTCTTGCTCAACCATCTCCTCCTTAAACACTTTAGGAATTAAGTTTACTGGCTTAGGTGTTTGTGGAATTTTCTGAGGAGGGATTTGCTCGTAATCAAGGGAAAAGAACTTTCGTTCTAGCAAGTATTGCATCTTAAACCAAGTCTTCACTGGATCTTTACCCTCAAGGCGTCTTAATCCTGAAGTCGTTCCCACCAATACAACGCATCACCCCACAAACGACTCTCCACTAACTCTATCTTCATTCCCTCAGAAATCCTCATACAGTCAAAGAATCTTTTAATGTCCTCAACCCAAACCCAAAACTCCTTCAGACTCTTAGTACCATCAAACTCGGATACAACATAATTAAATTGAGAAATGATTTCATCTTTATACCTGTAATTACATCTGTTGTATCGTCTTACACTACCATGGCCTCTTCTCCTAGCCAGATCATTAAGAAACTCATCTTCATCATCCGTATCATAAGTAACAGATCTGTTCCTTGGATCGCCTTCCGGTCGTCTCCAATAATCCTGCCTGCTACTATTGGTATTGGATCGATAGGTCAGGGCTTCATGACGCTGTTCCTTACGTTGGATTTTCTGTCTCATGGTCTCCTCTACCGCCTTTCGTATTGGTTGCCCATAACGTAGGACTTTCGTACCCCGAACATCGTCAAGAATATGACCGCAGTCAACACCGTCGTTAGTTGACATCCCCGCAAGAAATAACTTTGCTCTAATACCAATTGACGCAGCGAGGAAAGCGTAACGAAACGAATCCGAATATGGATAGGTTTCACAACAACAAAGAATAACTCTTTGATGCCAACTCTGGTTGCGCACAACTGATGAACAGAGATAATTCTCTCTCGAAGTGTATTTCAAAATATGAATCAAACGTCCCCCTAAAATGACCTAATAACTATTTATACATCTGAGTAAAATGTGTAAAAATGGAAATAAATATGTATACGTGAAAACAGATAAAAGTATACACGTCCGTCGTTTGGAAAGTATAAGGCCGTGTAAGCTTCTGGGGATATTTCTGGCGTAATACATGGCCGTGCCTGTACCCGTGTGTCAACCTGTGTCCTCCACGATGTCCGCATCATTCTCTCCCACCAAGGAAGAACTCGACCCCGAGTTCGCTTCTGGATAAAGGGGTTCGTCATCCTCGTAGAATGGGGACAAATCTGCCACGTTGAAGGTCTTGGAGATTCTCATGCTTGCCGAAAGTCCAACTACATAGGCGTTGTCATTGATCTTGGCCACTATATTGTAGGGCTCATACTTCTTCGGTTGCCACTTGCTATATGTGCCCACGGGGAAGCGTTCTTTCCTTAAGAACACCATCACTAGGTCTCCCACCTCGAACAACTTCTTCTTCCTATGTCTGTCGGCGACTTTCTTATATCGCTCGTTGAGCATTGCGAATCCCGACTCAGCTTCCCCATCCCAGTGAAACTGTCTTTTCTTTAAGCACTCAGTCAAAGGGGCCGCCACCGTGCTAAAGTGCCGTATAAAACGCCTGTAGAATCCCGCTAACCCCAGGAAACTCCTCAGTTCGATGATGGTCTTGGGTGTAGGCCAATCCCTAATGGCTCATACCTTATCCTCATCCACTGTGATCCCTTCTCCACTCATTATGAATCCTAAGAACAATAGCCTCGGTGACAGGAACACACACTTCTTGAGATTAGCATAAAGCTTGTTCTCTTTCAGTACCATCAAGACATCCTTCAAATGCACTAGATGTTCCTCCCAAGTCTTGCTATATACTAGGATGTCATCAAAATATACAACAAAGAACCGACCTATAAATGATTTAAATACCTGGTTCATCACGCGCATGAAGGTACTCGGTGCATTGCTGAGTCCGAACGGCATAACCATCCATTCGTACAATCCCTCTTTCGTCTTGAAGGCGGTCTTCCACTCATCCCCAGGTCTGACTCGAATTCGATGGTACCCGCTTCTAAGATCTATCTTGGAGAATACCACTGCCCTACTCAGCCGATCCAACATGTCCTCAATGCGAGGTATCGGGAATTTATATCCAATTGTGATTTTGTTGATCGCTCGGCTGTCCACGCATATCCTCTAACTCCCATCCTTCTCAGGCATTAGTAGTGCTGGTACGGCACATGGACTCAAGCTATCTCGAATGAATCCTTTGTCGAGTAAATCCTAAACCTTCTCCTGTAAGACCTCCGTTTCTTTGGGACTTATCCGGTAGTGAGGGAGGTTAGGAAGACTAGCTCTAGGCACCAAGTCGATGTGATGCTGGATGTCTCGCAATGGAGGTAGTCCCTCTGGTAAGTCTTCCGGAATTACTTCTTTGAATTCCTCTAGTAATCCCTTCACTTCCTCCAAAATCTCTGCGTTACTCATGTCCTCTCCCGCATTTTTCACTACTAGAGCATGCATCACGTGAGACTCCTTAATGTCCTCAGTCATCTCCCTTTCCGATTGAGTGATTGTAAGAAAAGACTTTCCTTCCACCTTCTGAACTTTGGGTCGCTTATCCGATAATGGCAATAGTGTATACTTCACCCCCTCCTTCTCCAACCTATACTTGTTCTCCTTCCCGGCATGTTGGGCATCTACATCAAATTGCTAAGGCCGCCCGAACAACAAATGACAAGTGTCCATATCAACGATGTCGCAGTAAACCCCATCTCGATATTTGCCAATCGAGAAAGGAACTCTACACCTCTCTTTCACCTCTATTCACTCCGCCGCTTTGATCCATCCGATGGTGTACGGACTCGGATGTTTCTCTATAGGTAATTGGAGCTTCTTCACGACCTCCTTCGTCGGTGTAATGAATCTACTCGGATTATCTCCCGTCTTCAACTCTTCAGTAACCACCATCACCTGCTCGTTACTCAACAACGGTTCCTCCACAATGGCTTCCTCACCAACAAAATTTTTATAGGCTTCAACTGCTTTTCCACTGCCCCCACCATCATAAATCAATGTACTATGATCGTCAATGGTTGAGTTTTCCTCTTGTTTGACCATTTCCTCCTTAAGCACTTCCGGAATTAAGTTTACTGGCTTAAGTGTTTGTGGAATTTTCTGAGGGAGGATTCACTCGTAATTAAGGGGAAAGAACTTTCGTTCTAGCAAGTATTGCATCATAAACCAAGTCCTCACCGGATCTTTACCCTCAAGGCATCTTACTCCCCGAAGTAGTTCCCACCAATACAATGCATCACCCCACAAACGACTCTCCACTAACTCTATCTTCATTCCCTCAGAAATCCTCATATGGTCAAAGAATCTTTCTATGTCCTCTACCCAAACCCAAAATTCATTCAGACTCTCGGTACCATCAAACTCCGATACAATATATTTAAATTGAGAAAAGATTTCATCTTTATACCTGTAATCACATCTGTTGTACCATCTTATGTTACCATGGCCTCTTCTCCTAAGTAGATTATTAAAAATCTCGTCTTCATCATCCGTATCATAAGTAACAGAACTGTTCCTTGGATCGCCTTCCGGTCGTCTCCAATAGATCTGCCTGCTACTGTTGGTATTGGATCGATAGATCAGGGCTTCACGACGCTGTTCCTCTCGCCGGATTTTCTGACCCATGGTCTCCTCTACCGCCCTTTGTATTGGTTGCCCGTAACGTAGGACTTCCATACCCCGAACACCGTCAAGAATACGACCGCAGTCATCGCCTTGATGAGTTGACATCTCCACAAGAAATAGCCTTGCTCTGATACTAACTGACGCAGCGCGGAAAGCGTAACGAAACGAATCCGAATATGGATAGGTTTCCCAACAACAAAGAATAGCTCTTTGATGCAAACTCTGGTTGCGCACAACCGATAAGCGGAGGTAATCCTCTCTTGAAATGTATTTGTAATTATGAATAAAACGTAACCCTAACATGTCTGACAAAAGGGTATATATACTTCCCCGTAAAATATCTAAAAGGGGAAAATCTAAGCGTACACGTGGAAATAAATAATGATATACACGTTTATAACCTATCGCATACACGGCCGTGCCTCTAGGTTGTGTATGTTTCTCGGCATGTGACGAGCGCAGTACACGATCGCATACACGGCCGTGCCTCTAGATCGTGTATGTTTCTAGGCATGTGACGATCGCATTACACGGCCGTGTCCGAAGCCGTGCCCGAACCCGTGTAAGATTCTGTGAGAGTCCTGATAGAACACACGGCCGTGTCTCTGGCCGTGCCTGAATCCGTGTAAGCTTCTGTGAGTATCCTGCTAGAACACACGGCCGTGTCTCTGACCGTGCCTGTACCCGTGTGTCAACCTGTATCCTCCACGATGTCCGCATCAAGGGGTGTATTATGTGTCAAGGCAAATATACTCGAATAATGTTCATGGTTTTAATGGACCACCTTTTGCCATTCTAGTCGTCATTTAGATTTTATGGAACTTTATAAGTTTTCTCTCATGGCTCCAATTTGTGGGCCTATAAACATATAATACCTTCGAAATACGTTTACAATCTTTCTTTTTGTGTGAAAAATGGGAACATGTATGCTTATTTCACGCTGCTCCTTTTTTTAAACATTTTTTATGGAAAGGCTACAATTAGCCCATCCACCACTGGCCGCCATCTAACCCAACTGCCCACTCTCATCTACCACTCACCCGTAACCCAAACACCCCTGCCCAGTACATGTATCTTTAACTCCAAATTGAGTTTTGAGTTTGACAACCTCAACCTTAGTGATCCCCAAATCTGAAACACCACCAAGAAGTTAAAGCTTCCCTAGGTAATTTGTTCAAATCTGAAAGTTGTTATATTGTGATTTTTCCATTGCAGTCGAAGTTCTCGTGAAAGGGTTTTCAAAAATGGGTACTCTCCTTCTTGTAACATAAATATTTGTGTTGTCTAAGTTTTACATTATTTTTAATCTATATTATAAATAAAGAACAACTCTACTACTTTCCGTGGAAGGGTTCAAGATAGAATTTTTCTGTTGAAAATGAAAAAAGTATCAAGAGGAAGAGAAGGGTCATATTGCTGAAACAATGAATTTAGATGGAAAGGGAGAGGATAGTGCCGGCTGACATACTGGGATGTTTAAGAGGGAAGGAAAGGAATCACGTTATTGCTTAGGATTGAAAATCACTAGTACCTAAAACCCTTAAATTTATTATGAATATATTTGAAAACCATAAATATTTAATTATGACCAAAACAACAAAAAAAAAATAAAAAAAGAATCTCGAAAATTGCTCCGACCTTCCTTCTTTCTTCTATCTCTTGGAAATCCTAACCATCTAAATGAGTGCTTATAGCCAAGAAAAATTTTTAGGCAATAGCAGACTAAGCAGAGGTAATTAATTTTGACTTTACTTAATTGATTAGATATGCTGTCCATTCAAAGACTTATTTTCGTCGGAGTAAATGATGTCCATTCTCCAGTCAGTGACAGCTTTTCCAAAGAAATCGTACGCCATTCTATAAATTAACAAGACATCTAGTTAAGGCCATTGCCTGTAAACTGTAGAGGAACAGAAATGGAAAGTTAGATTTAATATTTTATAGGACGCTGTGCCCTAGAGTTACTTGTACTGTAGGAAGCAAACTGACCCTTCGCTGACTGGGATAAAGGAAAAAAAAAAATAGAAGGAACAAAAATGAAAGAAACAAATACAAGGAAAATATTTAGATGCATAAAAAAGAAAGTGGAATGAATGACTATAGATATAAAGTTATTAGATATATTTTTTAAAATTTATTAAAGTATTATAATGTTTTTAAAATTTTAAAGTGTTTTTTTATTAAAAGGATATTTAAATAAATGTTTTTTTTAAAGATATACGGAAAAATTTGTGCTAAAAATTCTTTCTTTTTTTTTTTTTTTCTGTTACACCATGTTTAGAACGAGGGAAAGAGGAGAGAAGGAATTGGGTAGAAAGGAAATTGTAGGGAAAATATTGAAATTCCACTATTTTGACTATTTTGACAAGGAAGAAAAGTGAGAGGAAAGAAAAAGTAGAGAAAATTATTTACTTAGGCCAACATTGTTTTTTCCCTCTCAAATCAGAGAGAACGAGTAAGGAATAAAGATGCTAATAGGTAAGGTTTAAGATGGATTTAATAAAAACTTGAACTCTATTCACTACCTTATAGGGCTATTGATGATTCATTCCAAAACTATATAGAGTTTTTATTTACACTATATTTGGCATGAAGGAAGGAATTAAGAAGGAAATAATATAAGAGGAAAGAATGTGGAAGGAGAGAATTAAAGAAGTATTTAATTCTTTTTTATGTGTTTAGATAATGGAAGAAAGAAATTATAATCATTACAAAAGATAAAATAAGATATAATATAAAATTACCAATATACCCTTAAAATTATAAAAGAGGAAGAAAAGATAGAAGAGAGGTAAATTTGAAAATACAAAATTTTTTCCAACTTTATGACTCCTGTAATTTATTTTTACCATTCATAAAAACATATAATAGGAGTAAAGCGATAAAATTTTATATAATGGCATGAATTGTCTTATAGGAGAATGACTGTATTAAATATGATCATCTATAATTATAATTTTCATAAAATAATCACGTAGAAATATTATCGAATCATACTTGAAATTTTGAAGTTTAATAAAATGAACTTCATTAGATTACCCTTAAAAACTACTACAATAAGGAGTTTAATATTTCTACGTAAAACATTTATCTAAATTATAAATTAAGTAAAAATTAACTCATTAATTACATATTCTTATAGGCTTATGACATAATTAATCAAATTTAAAAAATAAACTAAAGTTCATCTTACTCTCTTCTTAAACATTTGTTAAAAGATTCTGAAATTCAACTCATCATCTTCCTTAGTCATATCAATACTATTGTAGGCCAATTTGGCCTTGGGCATTAGGACCCAACTCTACTAACCTTGTAACAACTTATTTAATATATCTTTGGGAAGTTGAGATCAAAATGGAAAATATATTTAACTCCTAAAATACATTTCATTGTATTTTTCTTAGATGAAGGTAAATATCTCTTAAGAAAGATTCACTTATCATAAATATTTCATCACTTCCATACTATAGATAAAAGATTACTCCGCCAAGGTAAGGGATCATGTGAGGACCTAGGCTTAAGCAATAATGTTAAAATTGAAATAATATATATATATATATATATATATATATAATGTAAAATGAATATATATATATATTTATATATATGTTATATGCTATATTTAAAAAAAATGTGTGAATTATATGGACATATATATGTACATATATGGAATATATATATATATATATATATATATATACATATATGTAAAAATATACACATTATATTATATTATATTATATAGCTAGGAAAAAAAGAAAAAGAAAACCACGTAGAACAACACTCTCAGCAAAACTAAGTAAGTAATATTATATATATATATATATATATACACACACACACATTAGAATAGAGAGAGGGAAGAGATAAAAAAAAATCATCAAAACTACACAAAAAAAAAAAGAAAACCAAAACTCTCCCCATTTCATTCGAATTTTCTAGGAAAATTGCAATTGAAGTTTCCAACATGCAATTATCAGGGGTGGAAGAAGAACAAGATTGAAGTAGGATGTAACAAGAATTTGAAGAAATTGAAGAAAAAGCATAATTAAATAGGAGAGGATTTGGTTTGTTCAGTCGAAAGGGTTAGGTTAAAGCTGCTACTTAGACAAGATAGGGTTAAGGTTTTGGGTGGGGGAGGACTCTAGCTGACACAGTGGTGGTCGGAGGCTGGTGAATTGAGCAGCCCTCGGTAACGCTCGAAACTTTCTATTTTTTTTTTAAATATCAAATGTTAATGAAAAATTATGATTTTTGGTTTTATGGCATAATTTTGTATGTATATTAATTTAGTAATTCTATTCACAAATATGTAGTCTTTAAGAAATGCTCTGTTTTGGTCGGAAATTAAATTGGAAAATGAATAGGGAAAATGATGTATTTTTTATGTAATTTTTAGTATATAAGATCCTTATATGATTTAATAGATCACCAAATCAATAATTGTTCAAATTGGAGTCGTTTTCTATTTTTACGGAATTTTTCAAGCCAATTACCTTGTTCTGATCGAATTCAATCCTTAGCAAAATTAGGGAATTTAATTTGATTAGTTGAGTTTGATGTTTACTCGAGGTTCATTGGAGTATAATATGATGTTAAGAAGCTTAGGTTAGTTACGAAACAAAAACGAGAGCGTTCTGTGCAAAATCGTGATAATTTGGAATCATATGATTCGATATAGAATCAAATCGAAATTTAATTATATTAATATATAATAGGGCGTAATATACCCATATGTAAATGAATAAGATATTGTAGGGAAATGGTGGATTATATGAGGTTAGGATGGAATTTAGGGGTTTGGAATACTGAATTAGCAATTTAAGGTTCAGTAAAGTAAATGGAGTAACATTGATTGGTATACTGATGATTCAGGTATTTCTGTTGAGTGAGGAGGACAAAGGAATTTGGCTGGTGCGACTATTTGGATTGGCATATATTGTTTCAAGTGAGTACCCCCTTAACTCCCCTCTTAGGTATAAGTGGTTGATAATGCATGTCACTTGTTGTTGGTTGAAATTGCCCTGTATGATCACTTATTGTAATCAATGCAGGAGGATTGTTGAATTATATTTGATTGCTGATGGCTAGTTGTGTGTCCCAATATGGTTGGATTATGAGAAAAAAGGAACATTATAGAAATCTTAGAATGGGAGTTGAGCGCGGGATTTGATTGTAATGTTCCTGATTGTATGTGATGTAATGAATTTAAATTGTTGAATACTTTATGATTGTGATGTAACGATTGGTTATTTTTAGCTTATTGGATGGGGTTTATATGGCTGGTTGAGTTCATACTATTGTTGTCTCGGTAATGATGAAAGATCTAAATGGATAATAAAATGGAAAACTGATCGTTGACATCTATAACTTCATTAAAGTATACCTAATTGAGTTTTATGACTCAAACATATCAAATGGAGTTTAGGCTGTAAGTATCTATTAACCCAAAACACTTAATGTAAGGAAAGTCCTGTTCCTTACATGATAAGTTTGTGGTACGACCTTAAGTTGACCCGAATAGGTTTGAGGCACAGTTGATGAACCGACCCAGTTCAGTGACCTCTGGGATCTGGTCACCTCTTTTGTTCGAGGCAGGTGAAAGGCATATTGAATGGTTATAACTAAAAAGAGTATGTAAGGACGCCTTAAATGGTTGAGAAATCATTGAGTTTTAAAAAGTATATAAGGATAGTTTATCTACCAGTTAACAAGCTCTGCCCGGGTGAACTGAAAAGCATTTGTGACTTGTGAGTATACAAGAAAAACTTGAAATGGTTTCCAATGAAATGGTTATGAGTTTGGTAAAAATAAAATTATAAGGAAAAATTCATTAAGTAAGATCATGGTGATATTAAGATGTAAGAAACTGAATTGGGTTTCTTGCTAGTATAGCTTTGAGTTGAAAACTTGTTTGCTTGAGTAATCACTTTCAAAGTATTTAATAAGAATAAGTTGCTAGAGACTCGGGTTTTTAGAGAGCATCAATAGAGGTAAACAGGTCTTTAGTTTCCATTTTGAAACCTTTGTTATTTTGTAATAGGATGTCCTATATATGATGTTGTAGTGCTTGTAAATAAGATCTATAGGTGTTGATCTTTAGATTGTAATGTAAATATATGTATGTATAAGGTTGGATTTGTAATTTTTTGAGCCACTTAGGGATATAGGATTAATCACGAGCTGTGCCTATTTATCGGAAATATAGATCCCGATGGTATATATATATGATGTATGATGTGATATGGGATTTTAAGTACATGTGTTTAGATATAATGTGGATTTGAAATGATAGCGCCGTTAGTGCCATTTTACAGGACGTTTATAGAATTACATATAGGTTGTAGTTTTAGGTTTAGGATTAGCCAAATTTTCTTTATTTTTAATTTAGAGACAGCATAACAATCCACCTACAAGTACCGGAGATAGTCACAGGAATGTTGAACATGTTCAAGAATTAGACTTAGTAGGTGGGTTGCCATAGATCAAACACTTTCTACAAACTCTAATCTTCTTGCTGTTGTAATTATGTTTTTTTAACTTGAGCATTGAGGTGTAGGTGTTGGAGATAACACTAGTGTCCACGTAGTTCACATTTGTTAATCTTGTAGGCCAATTCTAACCACTCAAAGACTAGATCTGGTCCCAGACTTTTTATGGTAAAAAGAGCAATAGAGATAATTAGAATTTTTTAGACTTTAAAAATATAATAAAAAAATAGTCTTCTTTAATGTAATGTAATGGGTTAATAAATCACAGCTCTTAAAATTTGAAAATTGAGTTTAAAAAATATTATTACGTAGCATTTTTTTTTATAGATCAATTTTTTCCATAAGGTAAGTTGGTACCTAGCCAAAAACTCTATAAGGATTTAAAATAATATCTATAAAATTTGAAATTTGAGTTCTTCTTTTTTTCTTCTAATATATATTCAAAAGTGCAAGTGCATTTGTTAAAAGCGAGAACACATTTTATAGTTATCTCATGCGTATATAAAACTAATTATACAATTTTATGAAAGAGTAAGTACATAAAAAATAAAAAGTTTTCCATTTAGCTTCTTCACACAAATTTCCCTAAAACACCACTTTGTTTTCCTTCTTATAACTTCATAAGATGATTTTATATTCATAATGGCTACTTAACTTGTATGAAGTCCTAAGCTTAGTGACATAAATATATTGGATCCACCTTCTTTATAGATTAAGTGTTTGGATTAGCTGTCTGCATTCTTTTTTGCAAAGAAAGAATCCAGAAAGTTTTGATCATCATAAGTTAACACACTTTTATTTTTCATACACTTGTTTTTTCATTGAATATGTACTAAGTGTTAAAAAAATAATAAACAAAAAAAAATTAAGTTTATTAACTAATGTCCGAAATACTCATCATTAATAGATCATGCAAAAAATATTTAAGTGGATATGATTATTAGTGCTAGAACCAAATCTAGTTTCACCAGAGTAAGGCCCGCGTTGAAGAGGTCCAACCAGATTGGAGTAGAATTAACAAAGTTATTATACCATTTTTTTCCCCATATCTTCTTGTAAACAAAATGGAGTTGATAGATAAGAACACCTTTGCAATTTATATGAATATTTGTTGATGCAACTTTATATATCAAGTATAACTCCATCAATTTGTTTGATTAAATAAACTTGTATCATTATATATTAATTTCTTATTTAGATATATACTTATATTGATGAAAACACATTCAAGACAGGTAATTAAAAATAACAAATATTTATCAAAAGATAATAGGGGAGGAACAATTAATGAGGTGTATTTTCTCTTATTTGCTCTAATAGAAGAGAGAAAATTGTATTGAATTTTCCTTTGGCTCAATGTATTAATAAATTTTTCATTATATTCACAAGGCCATATTTCCTTTTTGCGTCGTGAGAATATTATTTATAAAATCGACTTCCCTTTTTTATTTTATCTATTTTTTTTTCAGCAAGTAGAATTCTTGCACAAATTAATTATTTTAGTTAGTATTAACAACCGTGTATATGTATATGTCACAAAAAATGAATGTTAATTGCATTAAATGCATGAATCTTAAATTTAATCTATACATGCATTCATGTTATGATTAATTCAATTTAGTTTGATTCACCTATAAAACACCCACTTTTTTTTTAATTTTTTAAATTTTAATTCATAAATAAATAATTGGCCACAAAGCATTTTTTTTCTTTTTTAATAGGCAAAATCAGAGAGGTGAAAGCCCCAAATATTGTTGATAAATTGAAAAAGTAAAAAAAAAAAAGAGAGAAACATAAATCTTACTCTTGATTACATGATACGTGCTAGTAAACAAGGGAACACACTAATCTCCTCATGTTAAAAGAAGTAGTATTACTACCTTACAATAGTAAAAATAAACAAGTAATTAACATATAATATATAAAAGTTACATAATAAAATTAATCCATCGAATTGAATCTAATCTTATAAAAATTTCTACTTCGTATCAAAGTAAGAACAATACACCAACTCATCAAGCATCGAGACATTATTATGAAAAACAAGATGAAAAAGACACTTAGTGGATTTTGAAGCCCTATTCCATCTGCAAATCCGTCTTTTCTAGGAAGTCTTGGTATCTTGGTGTTTCTCGAGGTTGTGTTGCCCTAGATTAAGGTAAATATAAAAGTGAAGAAAATATAGATATGTAATGCGATTCTAGCTACTCATCGGCATGAAAAAAAAAAAAAAAGCAGTGGAAAGAATAAAGCAAGACCAAACCTGCAGGGCGTTCCTCAAAGAAAAGAAGGAATAACTGAAACTAACCTACTGTGTGTCAGCCACAAAAGAAGAAAGTATATATTCCTTTTGCCGGGCATGATCTTTCTTTCTACGTCCGTGTGCATTGGTGGGCTTGGATTTTGCAGTCGCTGGAGTGGGAATTATGCTTCACTTGAGCATCTAATTTTCCAATTGTTATTATTATTATTATTATTATTTTGTAATGTAATAATTCTTGCAATTAAATAACTTTTATGTGTATTTTCTAAATCCGAACATTTTTCTTCT
Organism: Laguncularia racemosa; assembly: GCA_037954665.1. Lineage (NCBI taxonomy): Eukaryota > Viridiplantae > Streptophyta > Magnoliopsida > Myrtales > Combretaceae > Laguncularia > Laguncularia racemosa. The sequence goes on from JBBMOL010000074.1 coordinate 3,286,199, forward strand.
CATTGGCCTCAAAAAAAGAATATTTTTCCTATTAAAAGCATAAATATATACATATAAATGTAAAGTAAAGTTAAAATAAAAATATATAATTTTTACAATTATAGATGTTATAAAAAAGATCAAACGCGATACATAAATTATGAGCATATTGAATACAATATGAACATATTAAACATTATATATACGAATGACTACATATCAATTGTAAATGAAATTGTGTCCATAAAAACTGCCATCGGTCAGAACTTTTTTAATTGCTGCCTGGATTTTGCTAACTCTACATCGCTGTGTTCGATATTTGTGTAACATTCAACTACATTTACCAATTTAAGTTCGTGCAGCTGTAAAAAGGGCAAAATACCCCCGTCGAGTTGGAGCAATACTCAATTTTCACATAACTTATCAAATTTGATAGGTAAACAAATATTTGAAATCTTGACGCCGTAATGAAGCTAAAATAACATCAAAATTCAAGTTTTACTATTAGATTTAACCCTATGTGTCAATCTCTTAGGAAGTTTTTGATAGTAGTAAAACTCATACATATCTCATAATAACTTTTTTCTTTATGTAAAATCTTTATGTTTTGTTGAGTTAGTTCGTGAAATATCCTTATGTTAACTGTGTATATTTGTCTAGCTTGGTTTGTGGGCTTCGAGTAACCTTCACTAATAGCAAATAACTAGAATGAGCATTGAAGTTTGTTTTGGTGTAGACACTTTGATACTTAAGTCAATTACAAGTTGGTGAGTAAATTGATAAAAGAGTTAAAGTAAAAGAATGTAGAAGTTGGAACTTGGTGTATAACGCTTGATGTTGGTATTTATAGAAAGATTGTTTTATCTTGATTGGCTAATAGCCTATTACCCAAGATGTGATTTGTCAACCTCTTAGGATATAGGGTTGGTGTGATCTTCTAACAAGATAGGATAATTAGTATAATTGCTCTATTATGCAAGCATTCCCTCTCATTTAATGTATTGTGGGAGCTTGTCATGCAAACATCCCTCCTCATTTAATGCATTGTGGGAGCGGGGGTTCTAGGCACATGATTACTTAGTGCCAAGCTCGATGGATAGGATTTTTGCTTTGTAGGCTACTAGACTAGGCCATGTTGGGCCATAAGGCCTACATTTGAAATTAGCCACCAACACCTTAGACTTATTAAATAAATATAATTTATGGAGTTGCAATTAAAAAGGAAATGAGGTTTAGAATGAAAGTGGTTGAGATGTTGATAGTTCTATAAATATTTTATTGAGTGTCAATAGGAAGAAGCATATTGGAAGAACCTTGCAAAACATAATTGAAGGAAGCAAAGTCAAAATGTGAATATAACCACATAGAATCTAATCAAGGTTGAACTAGAAGAAGCAAGGTTTGATTTAATAGAAGCATGATGCAAGATTTGATAAAGGAGAAGTAAGTTTGATTTAACAGAAGCAAATAGAACCACATAGAGTCTAGTCTAATAGAAGCACATAAGGAGAACCTAGTAGAATTAGATTAGAAGGCTTAGGACTTACCAATCGAGTATATTTATATAATATACTTGGGAAAGAGATTACAATTGATATTGGTGTTGAATCAATTCTCCAATTTTTATAAAATTTTCAAATAATCTTCTAAAACCAATGCTAATGTTTTCAAACATAAAAAATGTGTTTTTCAAATTTGAATCTAAAATATCTTAAGGGCATTAAATGATATTGGTTGTTGTTTTAAAAATATTAAAGTCATTTCTAATGACACAAGTTTTTAACGTTAAAAATAAAGCATGCATCACTTGCCTTGGGAATATATAATAAAATTTACTCGATCATATTTTTTTATTATCACTCATTGGCAAAGTTTTCAAAGCTATTTCATTAAAAATTATAATATTTTTCAAACTATTCTCAAAAGGATTTTCTATCAAAATATTTTTTTAACCATTGCAACATTTAAAATGTTTTGAGAAAAATTGTGGAGAATTGATTCCTACTAATCAAGGTTTGGAGATGTACTTAGATGAGCTCGATCATTTTATATATTGAAGATCTATTGAAGCTATGAGGGAGAGAGATAGATGCATGGCAATAAGGATTTGTAGATTGATCTTGAACAATTGCGAATTGAGAGAAAAAACTTTCAATATTATAGGCTAGCTAAGGTTCTCTAGAGAAGTTTGACTGTGTTGTATTTTTGAAAGTCAAGTGTCTCTAAGGAGAGAGATTTGTTCTAGTGAGGTGTGACTTGTAAATAGAGATTTAGACTCTTACAAAAGTTCGAAAAAATGAAAGAGAAGTAAGGAGAATCACAAAGGACATAGTGACAGAAGCTTCTACTTGGCGTTAGTATAGTTTACTCATTTACAAACCTATTGTTTTTTTATCTCAAAGATATCATAGTGGATTCTCAATAGTTGAGCTAGTAGAAAGAACACAGGTAGAAGGCTGGACCTTTATACTTTGGGCTTCAATTCTCTTACCCTTATCTTTTTTATTCATCTAAAATTTTATATTGCTTGTCGATTAGTTGTGCTATAGTTGCTTATCCAAGCATTAAATTTTTCATTTGCTAACTTTGATATATATTAAGGTGCTTTTATTAAAACTAATTTAAAGGGGTGAGCATAGTTCTTCACATAATTTAAACATGAAGTTTCTCCCCCTTCACCCCCCAACCCCCCTAAAAAAAAAAAAAAATTAATCCCCCTTGGTTGCACATCTAGAACCAACACTATGCAAGCTTATGAGCCCTAACCCTTCAGCCACTACAAAGACACCTAAATTTGAACCCCAATTCATGATCATGCACAATACTCAATTAACTTCTAATGCTCCACAGAGGATGTACAAGAATTGCACAACATTTGATTTCATGAATTTATTTCATAACTTTAGACTCAATTATGTAAATCATTAGGGAAATCTTAAGCTTATTTGTGCATTAGGTAAAAACCAAAAACCCAAAAAAATGAGAAAAGTTTTAATGATAATAATATGTCATTTATATTAATTAGTGGCATGTAACTATCGATTAAATTTTAACATATGAAAATATAAATGGTCATTTAAAAAAAAAACTATTATCATTACTGCATATTGAAAAATCATTAATATTTGTTCATCACTTATTCAAATACATAATATATTAATACCAATAAATCTTTTTTTTTTTTGATAAATGGTCTAATCTATGTCGGCCAACTTTGTTTAAGTATACCTATTTGCTTGATCAGCCATTCAATGCCTTGAAAGCATAAATAAAGTGGCCAATGGGTATTGAAAAGGTATTATCCTTTACCTTTGGTGGAGGCATTTTTAAACTATAATGTTGAGCTCTTGGGAGTTCTTTATTGGGGTAATTTTGCTTTAGCCATAATGTATATATAGATTTTTTTTCCTTGTAAGCCCATGTAAATATGTGGGCCAACTTTATTGGGAATAGATTTATTGGGGTATACTCTTAAATATAGTATTTTTTTTTTTTAAATTTTGAAATATGGTACTCACAAAATTATTCAAAACATAGGTTTTGAAGGTGCGAACCTAGTATGTGCCTTCAATTTTGCAAAAATTTGCAAGACTGAAGGTGCAAATAAGGTCCGTGCTCTTAGTACAAATTGTGCTGGGCGCAGGCGTTTGCGCCTTTAGTTTTACTACCCCCGACCAATCTAATAGTCCAATTTTTTTTACTTAGACATCAATCATCCATAGAAAAAGCAAGTCACGGACACTGTAATATGCTAAATTAATAATACAAATATAGAAACAAAAGAAATTTATTTTTATTTTCCCTTCTACAAACTTCATGTCTTTGTTTTTTCTCTCGTTCGCATGAAGAAGAAAAAGTGCCTGTGCAGATCGAAAAGGTAGGATTTGAACCAATACATTGAGATATATCATTTCCTCAACAATTAATCAATCGTGGTATGTTTTTTTAATAAAAAAGTTGAAGTTTTTTTTTTTTTTGTTATTGTGTTTGATATTAATATTTGAGGAAATTGTTTTTGTAATGTTATGTTTTGTAAAAAATATTAATGCTTATTGTTAGTTTGTAGTATGTTAGACATGATTTATATAGATCATGTAATACGTAATGTCGAGTCTAATTTTTGAATTCCCATTCCTAATCCGATCTAGACTAGAACCTATGCTCATCTAATATAGATCCTCGACTTGAATTAGGAATTTCGTTTGATTTTTGGAGTCGCCACCCAACTGTTGTTGGGAAAAATTGAATTAAGACTAAAGGAGCGGATTAGTCTTAATTTGGACTACTAGTCGTCGTTATTTCCTCTTCTCGTTTTTGTGAAAAGAGAAAAAGGGAAAATCAGAGTTTCTAAGTCCGGAGGCTAACCTATTAAAACCTTTACGGTCACCACCTAATCTCCTAAAATTGTTCATCTTTAGAAATGTGTTTTTATTGTGTTTCTGTTACTTTTTATTATGTTTTTGAATTATTTTAAGAAAAGGATTTTTCATTAATTTTATGGGTTGACCCGAATGGGTGCCTACGTACCTGCTACTCAGGATCAAACAAGCCGTAGTTCGCTTTTCTGAAAACTTTAAGTGTGTTGGTGAATTTTAATTTATGAAACCTCTTTTAGTTTTATGTTTTTATCATTTTTGGGATTTTTTTCTAAAAAAACTTCTAAGCCTAAGCTTTGATTTTATTTTGAAAATGATTTTAGGGAAAAACATCAATTTTGGATTTATTTGAAGGAAAATGATTTTTCTAAGTGCTAAAACTCATTTTTTATGATTCTTTTATAATTTTTGAATTTTTTTTATGATTTTTATGATTTTTTTGTTATTTTTGTGATTTCTAAGAATTTTGTGGATTTTTGTGATTTTTGGGAATTTTTGTTGATTTTCGTGATTTTTGGGAATTTTTGTGATTTTTGGTTTATTATCTATCCTATTTTGACATCTAAAATTTTATTATTATTTTCCTAATGTTTTTTTATTATTTTTCTATATTTTATTATTTTATTATTTATCTATTTATTATTATTATTATTATTATTATTATTTATTATTATTATTTTTCTACATTATTAAATTCTAGAAAAATCTAATTTCTACATTTTCCTATTTTTTAAAAATAAAACATAAACAAATAAATAAATAAATAAATAACTAAATAACAAATAATAAATAAATTAATTAATTCAGAATAAATAAATAAACAAAATTAATTAAATAAAAAAAATCCGGAAAATCCGACTTACCTGGATCCGGGTCGGTGCGCGGGTCGGGTCGATCGGGTCGAATCGAGTCGGGTCGGGTCGATCGGACACGGCGGCGGGGAAGGCTCATTCACGGCGTTCCGGTAGCCTTTTGCAGCGGGTGAGGTGTCGAATCCTAGCTTCTCGAGGTTGCTGAATCCAATGGTGGCGGTGGTTTGCTCCCAGAACGTCTCCTTGCAATGGCTCTAGCTCCGGTTGGTGGTTTCGGCTTCAAGCTTCTCCGGCGTACTCCGATTCGCTCCTTTCTCTCTCTTTCTCTCACTTGTGATTCGTCTTTTGGCTTCCTCCCTTCGATTCCTATTTATAGACACTTGAAACCGAGCTGGATAAGCTCGGATTTCCTCCGATTGAAGCTGATCGGATTTTCGGTTAGAAAAACCAACTCCGATTTGTGTAAATCCTTTGATTTGTTGCGATTTGATTCCAATTAGATAATGTTTATCTTATTTATGTTGAAGATCTGTTGGATTTGTGCAAAAAATCGAATCAAAACGGCCGAAATACGAATTTTCTCTTCGCCGGCGATCTCGGACCCGAGGTAGACGACGATCACGCGCTCGGCGCGTGCGTTTCCTCCAGCCAATCGGATGCTGCCACGTGTCCTGGATAAGTGAAAAAATTACAAAACGCGAAAACTACTTCCCCCGCGTTTCGAACCCCTGACCTCGCACCCGCATCGCGCCTTAGCCCATGGTCCGGACCAGCTGGGCTAGCCTACTTTCCTGATTTTTCTAATTTCGCAAATTACATATATGCAATGCGATTTTTCTATTTTTTTGTATTTTTTGAAAATTCCAAATTTTGTAAAAATTGTTTATTATTTATTATTGCTATTTCTGAAATCATTTTTCAAAATTGATGTGTTTTCCTATTTATTTTTATTTTTTTGAACATTTTTATTATTTTTGGTAAATTAGAGAAAAATTGGAAAAAATTAAAAATTGATTATTTTTGAGAATTATCGATTCCTAGGGCAAAAATGGGGTGTTTACACGTAACATGCGATAATTATTTTTTATGTTAATATGAGAATACAATATACTGATGAAAAATTTAATATTATTTGTAAATGTTAAATTTAAAATATTATCTATGTTGTTATAAAAAAAATTTGTAATGAAAATTTGTAATTTCTTTTTTTTAAAATAATTTTTATGATGTTATTTAAATTTACAATTTTTTGTTGCAAAATAATGGAAAAAAAATTAAAATTGAAATTGAAAAGAAAATTGTGATTTTTTAAGACTAATTTTTACAATGTTGTTATTTAAAATTATCGTTTTTTTGAAATAACTGATAATTTATATATATTATAAATAGGCAAACAATGGGTGACTACGTGAAATTGATGATCTAAGTATTTGAAAATATTGTAGTTGGTAATTGGGGGCTAAAATATGATAGGGCTTTGGTCAAGAAGTTGAAAATGAAGAAAAATGTCAACTACACCGAATTCTTATACAGAATATGTTAGAGCATTGGACTTGATCCAATTGAAATAGTTGAAATAATTCACAGGTATCTTATGTTCCATGGGGATAGTACATCTTATGCCTTGATGACAATTAGAGATGATGAAAACGTTGAAAATTTCATTAAAACGGTTGAATCCTATGTAGATCACGACATACAACAGTTGTACGTTAGAATTTTTTACGATTTAAGGGGGCAATTTGAAAGACAGACATTCGAAGCAAGTAGGCAGCTACATTTGTCACATAACATGGAAGAAATGCAGCCAAAGCCGTTGACATTTGAACCCTCAATTCTAACCCTAATGGAAGGCAATGATGAAGATGAATTAGATAGAGTAGTTACTCTAGTATTACAATGACTAGACACACACATTCGTACATGGTTTGTTTGGGGGGTGGAAACTGCAACGGACATTGATATAGAATGGATGCTGAGGAGGAGAGTACCTATTATGAGGAGAGTTCTGAGGAGGAGGATAAGGAAAGTGAAAATGATAGAGATGAAGTATTTGAAAAGGACTCTTTAACCATACCTACATACTTAATATAGGCAATATATCAGTCGGAGTAGGTTGAGTCACCAAGCATGGTAGTTAGAGATCCTATTCCCTACCACAACATTAGCGGTGATCATGGTTACATTTATTTTGAGCAAAAGCAAAATAATATTTGTAGCGGTTTAAGTAGTATTGATGATTTGTACAGGGTCTTGAGATTCAGAAAAAAAGTAGATATGATTCAAGTAGTGAAGGCTTACCATGTGAAGAACTATTCTAACTTTACTGTTGTAGAATCTAGTCCGTTGCTTTGGTTTATTTATTGTTTGAGAAGAGATAGCGGTTGTAAATGGAGGCTTTGGGCTCGAAAGAAGAAGTTGGAGGGCCTACTCGTAGTAATGAGATTTGAGGAGTTACACTCATGCATTAACCTGCTAATTAGTTACGATCACCCACAGTTGGATTGCAATCTTCTTGCTAGCCGATTTGTAAATCTTGTTAAGGACAATCTTGATATAAAGGTCGTGGAGCTTGCTTTTGTTGTCGAATAAGAATTTGGCTACAGGATAAACAGGAGACGACTTTAGGAGGGAAAGAAATAGGCTATCGAGCATGTGTATGAGAATTAGAAGAAGTCTTACAATGAACTCCCTAAGCTTCTAAATGCCATAAAAAATACAAATCCTGAAACACGAATTGATTGGTGGTGGAGCAGATCAACTACCTTTGAGGTGTCTACTCTTAAGTGGGTTTTCTAGGCATTTGGACCGTACATTGTAATGTGGAGATTCCTTAAATTTATTGTTACCATTGATGAAACTTTTCTATATGGGAAGTATACTTACAAGTTGCTAATTGCTTGTGAAGTTGATGGGAATAACCATATACTTCCACTGGCATTCGCTTTCGTAGACTAGGAAACGATGATTGAAATATGGGGCTAGTTTTTGAGGAAACTGAAGAAACATGTTATTGGCAACTGTGCAGGTTGTGAAACCATTTGCCTTATATTAGATAGACACGCCGACATTAAGTTGGCAGTTGAAGAATAAGCCAATGGATGGTGTCTTCCATTTGTAATGTAGCGGTTTTATCTATGAAACTTTGCAAGCAACTTCAACTCATAAAAACATGCAATGCAAGAGGTTGGTTACATACGCTGAGTTGCAAGCACAAGGTCGAAAGTTGAACTTTGTGATGGGGCAGGTGGGGATCATTAAGCCTAATGCTTTGAACTGGTTTGATAACGTGTTGGTGGATATGTGGACGTTGGCTCATAACAGTTGCTATCGATTTGGGTATATGATTTCTAACATTATTGAAAGCTACAATTTCATGTTAAAGAGGACTTGAAGGTTACTTGTGATTGCTTTGGTGAAGAAGATGTTCTACAATTGTGTGAGGTACTTTGTTAAAAAGCATTCAAAGGCTTTGAAGGATATGGCAAATGATAGAATTTTCACTAAATATGCAACCAAAAAGATAGGCAGATGGAGTTTATGAGCTATCAAGAACAAGGTCATTGACTACAGCAAGTAAGAGAGACTTTTTGAAGTGCTCATCGGTAGTCGTCGTATGGTGAGTGAGTTGAGGGGAAGGGGCCGGATGCACATTATTGACTTTGCCCGCAACATATGCAATTGCCAAAAATGACAAATATACCGAATCTCATGCTCTTATGCCCATGTAGTAGTTGTGTCAATCAAGTTCGACATAACACATTCTATATTGGATTGGTATAGGTGGACGCAGTAGGAGTTGACATATAGGATGCACTTCATGCTCATAGGCGATGAGCTCGATTGAGAGTTGATACACTTCTCATCACTTTGCCCAAGGGAAAACCTCGCATGGAAAAAGGGAAAATTGAGGTGAAAAAGATACTACATGGAGATGGACATTAGGGAGCATCCAAATAAAATCACATGTAGACTTTATCAAGGAGAAGGCCATAACAAAAGAACATGCCCATGTCGATGCGATAATGATAAATGATGGATAACAATATACATGATTTGTTGAATCTTAGCTTAACCTTGCACACTTTTGTTGTCAAATTATTGGCTATATAATGCTAACTTTATCTATTTCCATTATGCAACTGAGGTGAAGCCTTGACCACCTCATCCACTTTGTTCTAACGCAGTAGAAGGGGGATCTTTCATGGATGTTGGTGATTCTTTTCATACGTTGTGTAGCGACCCACCTACTAGGTCTGATTTTTGAACTTGTTCCAATATTCCTGTAACTATCCTTGGTACCTGTAGGTGTGTTGCTATGCCGTCTCTGAATTAGAGATAAGGCAAATTCTACTAATATTGAACCTGTAACTCCAACCTGTGTGAAATTTTATAAACGTCCTGTAAAATGGCGCTAACAGCGCTATCATTTCATATCCACATCATATCTAAACACATGTACTTAAAATCTCCTGTCACATCATACATCATATATATATACCATCGGGATCTGCATTCCCGGTAAGTAGGCATAGCCCATGATTAATCCTGTAGCCTTAAGTGGCTCAAAAGATTACAAATCCAACCTTATACACACAAATATTTACATTACAATATGAAGATTAACACCTATAGATCTTATTATAAATAACAGAGGTTCCAAAATGAAACTAAGGGCTTCTTTGCCTCTATTGACGCTCTCCAAAAACCCGAGTCTCCAACAACTTATTCTTCAGTACCTGTACTTGAGGTTAGCAAAAACACTAACCCCTCAGCTTCTTAAGAAGCAAAGTGAGTATAAAATCAAGCAACCCAATAAAAACAAACAACAAAATCACATAATAGTAATCAACAATATTATCAAATACCTCGAAGTGATTACTCAAGCAAGCAAGTTATACTCGCAAGAAACCCAATTCAATTTATTACATTTTAACATCATCATGATCTTACTTAGTGATATTTTCCCCGTAATTCCATTTTTGCTAAACTCATAACCTTTTCATTGGAGACCATTTCAATCACTCCTGTTTACTCACAGGTCACAAATATTTTTCAATTAATCCAGGCAAAGCCTGTCAACTGGTAGATAAACTATCCTCATGTACTTTTCAAAACTTAATGTTTTCTCAACCAATTAAGACATCCTTATATACTCTTTTTAGTTAGAAATATTCAGCTCGCCTTTCACTTGCCTCAAACAAAAGGGGTGACCAGATCCCCATAGGTCACTAAACCGGGCCGGTCCGTCGACCATGCTTCAAACCCATCCGGCTCGACTCAAAGGTCGTACCACAAACTTACTAGGCATGGAACAGGACTTTTCTTACATTAAGTGTTTTAGGTTAGTAGGTACTTATAGCCTAACTCTCATTTTATTATCCATTTAGATATTTCATCGTTACCAAGACAACAATAGTATGAACTCAACCAGTTATATAAACCCCATTTAATAAGCTAAAAATAACCCAGCATTACATCACATACAACCAGGAATAGTATAATCAAATCCCGCACCCAACTCTCATTCTAGGATTTTCTAGAATGTTCCCTTTTTTTTCTCATAATCCAATCATATCATTACACACAACCAGCCATTAGTAAACCAATATAATTCAACAATCCTCCTGCATTGATCACAGTAAGTGATCGTACAGGGTAATTTCAGCCAACAACAAGTAGTCTACATTATCAACCACTTGTACTCAAGAGAAAAGTTAAGGGGGTACTCACCTGAAACAATATATGCCAATCAAAACAGTCGCACCAGTCAAGTTCCTTTGTCCTCTTTACTCAACAGAAATACCTGAATTATCAGTATACCAATCAATGTTACCTCATTCGCTCTATTGAACCATAAATTGCTAATTCAGTATTCCAAACCCTTAAATTTCATCTTAACCTCGTATAATCCACCATTTTCCTACAATTTCTAATTCATATACATACGGGTATACTACGCTCTATTATATATTAATGTAATTAAATTTCAGCATGATTCTATATTGAATCGTATGGTTCTAAATTATCATAATCTTGCACTGAGCACTCCCGTTTTTGTTTCGTAACTAACCCAAGCTTCTCAAAATCATATTATGTTTCAATGAACCTCAACTGAACATCAAATTCAACTAATCAAATCAAATTCTCTAATTTTGCTAAGGATTTAATTCGGCCAGAACAGGGTAATTATCTTGAAAAATTCACTAAAAATAGAAAACGACTCCAATCTGAAAAATTATTGATTTGGTGATCTAATAAATCATATAAGGATCTTGTATACTAAAAATTAAATCAAAACTACATCATTTGACCTATTTAGTTTCCAATTTAATTTACGACCAGAATAGAGCATTTCTTAAGGATCACATATTTAGGAATCAAATTTCAGAAAAATAAAATTATCAAATTAATATTCATACAAAATTATGTTAGAATACCAAAAATCATAATGTTTCATCAACATTTGATATTTAAAAAAAAATAGGAAGTTTTGGGCGTTACCGGGGGCTGCTCCGTTCACCGGCCTCCGGCCACCAACGCCAAAAACCACTATGTCGGCCGGAATCCTCTCCCACCCAAAACCTTAACCCTAGCTTGGCCTAGCAGCAGATTTACCCTACCCCCTTCGAACGAACAAACAAAATTTTCCCTACTTAATTTGATTTTTTGTTCTTCAATTTCTTCAAATTCTTGTTGTATCCTACTTCAATCTTGTTCTTCTTCCTATCCTGATGATTGCATGTTGGAAATTCCAACTTCAATTTGCCCAGAAAATTCGGATAAAATGGAGAGGGTTTTGGTTTCTTTTTTTTTTCTAATTTTTTGATGATTTGATTTTTCTCTCTCCTTATTCTAATTTCTATATATATATATATATATATAATATTACTTACTTTTTCTGACATTGAGGGTGCTGTTCTGTATTTGTTTTGTTTTTTTTTTCCTTCCTCTTTTATTTATTTTCTTTTTAGTTATAATATAATATAATATATTATGTACATTTTTTTTACAATATATATATATATATATATATGCCCATATAATTTATATTATTATTATTATTATTATTATTATTTATATATATATTTTATTTTATTTTATTTTTAGCATATAACATATATATACATACATACATACATATATATATATATATTATTTTAATTTTAACATTATTGCTTAAGTTTTGGTCCTCACACGTTGTATATACGTTTTTATGTTTCCTTTCATAGTTATTTGTATGCTTTTTTCATATTCATTATATTTATCAGATAGTGTCAGACAAATGCATATAAATTTATTAGACAATGTTAATAAATTTATCAATTTCCTATATTAATTTTCATCAACTAAAACTTTAAATGGAAGATATACATATGAAATTAATAGCAAAAAATAAATTGCTACCCATCTTATTCTTTCCCCTAGTGAACTATCTAGCCAGCTGGGCAAATGCATTCATGGGCTCTCTTGACAACCTTAAATGTAGAGTAAGAGCAACTTATGGCTCTTGTGTTGGATGTTGCTAGGGAGTATCAACGAATGTCCGGGGAGGCATTAGACTCCACTCTATAGGACCATGTGATGATTCACCTTGATACATTGGTTGTTTACTGGAGTGTTTCTTTTGTAGTGCAGGTGGAATAGGGACAAGACCACTAATAGAATGACGATGTGGTGTTACGTATATACTAAAAGTTGGATTCGAGCCATTGTACATCGCATTGAAATCCATTGGGAACTATTAGTCTTGTGTTGGATTCTCTTGTACCTCACCCCAGTTTTGAGGTTGTTGACGTCTCGCGGTCTTATGGTGTGCAGGAATTGACTGCAATTGGAACACTTCAGTTGGTTGTGCCTTAGCTTCAACTTCGGCAGCATACTACTGTTGTGCCTGCAGGTACAATGTTAAGCCCCCCCTCCCCCCTATGGCGATGCTTGAAGCGAAGACCATGAGTAGCTATTCTAATGGTTGTGTCAAGATCTGATGATAGGCATATTTGTCTTAACGAATCGCCATGCATATTACAACAAAACATATATTAAATAAGGAACGATCATGCGATGATTCATCCAAATAGTGTTCATGTTGTACCTACAAAAAATCTAAGAACAACTTTTGTGTGTCTAATATATCACCAGCTGATTGGTCCATACCACTACAAGTAATCCTCATGCACACTAGTAGGGCCCTCCATGTACACCACCCTATCCACATGCTGTTCCTACATAGATATATAAGTTGCATGCTGTATCGGCTAATTCACATCAACCCTCTTACGTAGGTTGATTAGATGGAGCTTCGGTTGTGTGTTAACTAGCTATGGGATATATTGAAACCCCCCAAACTACCTTATAACTCGGTCAGGGTAATGTTACCTAACTATGTGGAAACATATGAGTGGCACCTGAGCGGTCCAAATGTGCATGCCGCTTCTATAGAAATATGGTAGGATGTTAATTAAATTCCTAGAGTATGACTTCCATTTGACCTAGAGGATAGCAAATAATATTCAATATTAACGATCAATATGATGAAATGGAAGAAAAAAAGGGTAACTGAAATACCTATTCATTATTCTACCTGTCAAGCGCATCCTGATATGCACCTACAACATGGGTTGGGTGAAGTTGAGTGTCCCTCCACGTGTTCTAACGTGTAGCTAAGGGAGCTCTAGCTTTTGTAATTAGTCCGTGTTGCGTAAGGGGTGCTATGTGGGGGAATCTATCCCTAGCCTACACCTATAAGAGAATGACAACTCCTCTAATCTCGTGTGACGGTGGCGATGATGCAACATAAAGTTGGTGATATAACTAGGCTAAACATGAGGACCCCTAGCTATATGTCCCAGCAATGTCAAAATGCTTCAACAGAAGCAAAAACATCGAGTGGATGAGGGTGCTGGATTTATTGGCAAAGATAAATCCCCTTAGTAGTTGCAGTATATACGTTCATATATGGCGATGAATTTGCTTTGCATTGGCATAGGTTGGAAGGATCCAAAACATATCACGAAGTCATGTCATGTAATACAACCCTCGTACCACTAGACCCTAGCTTTACCCCCAGCAATCTCTCAAATGTTGCACCCCAATCCAAGCAAGTACTCCCTATAACTACTTAACCATTCACGGGGAGGCTTAACTGGACCTCTACATCCTGTAGGGTGATAGTAAACTCTCCTATCGACATTTGGAATGTGTACGTCTCTAGCCTCCATTGCTCGACCAAGGCAATTATCATGTGCTAATCCAATGGAATGGATGGCAAGTGGCTTGCACCTTCGAATCCCACTAAATGTAGGAATGGCTCAATTCGAGGATCGATAGGAGTGATGCACTTGTCGCGATGGAGTGACAACACGCGATGTTGAATGACAAGCTATGATTGCTCCTAAAATGATAACAAGTGAAATGTTATACTTGGTAATGAAACATAAAGTAATCAACAAGTTAAAGGTCGTTTACCTTTTCATCCTAGACTGCTTGTGATCGATGTCCCTCTTACTATATTAAGATTGAAAGATTTAAGGGTTTAAGCTCTATCTATTATGCAAAAAAAGAAAAAAAAAATGTTACCATTGATATCAAAATATTAATTAACAACCTATTAGCAATTAATTATTGTCTAATTAATGGTTAATTAACATCAATTTAAGTTTAGAACTACTTTTACAATAACACATAGAAATATTACATTTACAATCAATATGATTAATTTTTTGGCGATTAATTAATAACATATTAATGATTAATTACATTTAATTTATGGTTAATTAACAACTTAATTTTACAATTATTTTTACAAAAAATAAAAACATATTATAATTACAATCAACACAAATTTTTTCACTAATTAATTTTTTAACAGTTAATTAATGACTAATTATTGTTAATTAATGGTTAATTAATAGCAACTTAATTTTACAACTATTTTTGCAAAAACACACAAACATATTATAATTACAATCAATACAAAATTTTTTACTAATTAAATTTCTAACAATTAATTAATGATATATTGATAACTAATTACTGTTAATTAACGATTATTTAACAACTTAATTTTACAACTATTTCTACAATAACACACAAAGATATTACATTTATAATAAATATGATTTTTTTTCCTAATGAAGTTTCTAATGATTAATTAATGACTAATTAGTTATTAATTAGCGATTACTTTTACAATAATTTTCACAACTTTAAATAAGATATTTAATTCACAAGAAATATCAAATTTTTTTACTAATTCATTTTTTAATATTAATTAATGATATATTAATAACTAATTAATGATTAATAAACAACTGCTGGTATTTTAATAAAAATTGTAGAGTATAAATAATTACATTTAATTTTTTATGTATTGATAGAAAGTAATATAATAGGAAAAAAATTAATTTTTTCTTGGGAAAAACATATCGAAATATAGCTTCGCTGAAGAAGTTAGAAAAATATCCTATACATATTTCTACACACGTAGATGTACTAGTTAGACTTGCGTAAAAAAGAAATTAAGAAAATAAAAAGTTTCAAATTGTGAGAAAAAAGAAGACTGAAAGAAGAAATTGAAATGTCTAATAATGAACATATGAACTAAGAATTCGCATTTATATTATAAACGATCGATGCAAATTTTTTTCTTGTATACTTAAGATTACATGTTGTAATACCGTGCAAATTTGTAGTATTGCTTTATAATAATTTTTATATGTTTGTAGTATTACTTTGAAATAATTTTTATAGGTTTGTAGTATTCCATTACATTATTGGATTGTGGGAATAATGCCAGAAACATATCCCGCAAAAATTTGTCTTGAAGGCGTAATCTCGGTGTGCACCTTCAGTTTTGCAAAATTTCACAATACTAAAGGCACATATCGGTCCACGCATTCGAAATCTATTTTTAAAATAATTATTGCAGATATAATATTTTGCATTTTTTTAAATATAATATTTAAGAGTATACCTAGATTTATTTAAAACACTTTCCTTTTCACCATCCGGTGAACTCTAGAATTCAAGTTGCATTTCAAAACTGCAACTCATGCTTCGATGAGTTGAATTAAGTAGGGTTTGGTACGGTTTCAGTTGGTTTGATTTAGTTTACTGCATAAATTATATTAAACTATTTTATATAGTTTGGCAATTTTGTTGGTCCGAATTAAATCGTCCGGTTTGATTTAAAAAGTTTTTCAAGCCATACTTTGATTTGATTCAATTAATAGTTTGAATTATCTAATATATATATATATATATAGCATAAAATCTCATACCACGAATACTAAATGCTTTGACAGGTTAGGACAATAATATGCACCTATACTAGAGTAAGAGGCTGGTTAAGTGATTATTTATACAAGTAAGAAATTTACATATTCAAGATAAATGATTTCGATTAGAGTGTCCTGTAAATCTCATGAAGATGATATATAATAAGATGACTAAGAGAGCCACAAGCAAAGACAGAGATAGACTTTTGGGAGATAAAGGAGCTCTCCCAAGAATTTTTTTAAGCAATGGTAAGAGAAAATGCACATTAGATACAAACAACTAAAAAAAAAATTATATGATGTTTGTGTGATGGTCCCCATTCGTGGTGTATTTCTTTTTACTGTACTACTTTTAACTGAAATTTAACTTGTCACAAAGTTGTCCGTAGATTTATTTGTTTCATTTATTTATTTTTTATCTACCTTTTATTTATTATACTCATTTTTTTGATATTTTTTTTTATCTTTTACTAATATTTGATATATAAAAAAAGATTTATTAATACTAATATATCATGTGTTTAAATGAGTAACATGTAATGTAAGTACTAATAATTATTGAACTCATGACAGTGATAGTAGTTTTTTTTTTTTATTTTATTATTTATATTTTTGTATATTAAAATTTTATTGGTACTTTTTTTCGATGTATGGACTATTTAAGCTTCTTTTTATTTCTTTAATTAAAACTAATAGTTTATTAGAATCTGAGAATCTCTTGAAACTAAAACTCTCTTCACATTATATGCAACTAATAATTTAGTAGACATCATAAAATATCATAAACAGATCCATGGAAGGCTAAAAGGGCCTACAAGTTACCGAAAATTTTATAGTGTTTCATTAGTTAGTATTTCATAAAATTTATTAGGTTTACTAATCAAAAAGTATAATTTATAAAATACTAATGATAAAATGTAAGATAAATAAAATAACAGTTTTCTTAGAACAACCTATTGCAAGATTTTTTTTTTATATATTTACAAGTCATTTTATGATAATTTTTTTTAACCTACCATAGGGCATATCATAATATTATGTGTATTACTTATTATATTTCCAATAAAAAGAAGTGACTTATAAATGTAAATTATGACCATAAATGCCTTATAAATATAAAGAGCGATTCCTTATAACATCTCTTAAAATAGCCCTTATGTGTACAGAGTTTTAATAAATACGCAAGCACCCATTAAGATATGCATTTTATATTATTAGGAATTCAATAGTTACTTTTATGGTATTATGTGTCTTACTCTTATATATTTCTAATAAATAAATATATTGTAATATGTACTCAAATTGTAAGAAGAAGTGAATTTATTTTATGAATAAATCAAATGTAGTGTTAAGAAAGGGAAAACTTGACCCACCCAATGTAAGAATCCTGTGTCCATCTTTGATGATAAGGATCATGATGGAGATCAGCTAGCATCAAGAATTTAAGAGTTAAAGTCCAATGACCCGTTACATGGTATTGGAGGTCCAATGACAAGAGCTAGAGCTAAGCGGATGAGAGAAGCTTTGCAAGGATTAGTGATGGAGCTGCAAGAGAAGGAACCGAGCTTTACTAAGGAATCCACGGGATCATATACGGCCTCCATACACGGTCGTGTATCACGACCGTTTATCCTTACACGGCCTAACAGCACGGCCAGCGACACAACCGTGTGTCCCAGTAGAATTCTCACAGAAGAATACACGGCCAAAAGGCACGGTCGTGTATGAAACCGTGTACTGTGCTAGTCATATTCACAGTGTCATATACGGCTTGGAGACACGGGTCGTGTATGAGACCGTGTACCTTGTTCGTCGCATGCCCAGTGTCATACACGGCTTGGAGACACGGCCGTGTATTAAACCGTGTACTATGCGTATCTTATTATTTCTTTCCGCGTATTTTCCTTTTCTAGACATTGTACGAGGAAGTATAAATACCCTCTTGTCAAAACGCTAGGGTTACGGTTTGTTTTACAGATTTGAATACACATTTGAGGGTTCTCTCTCTCTTTGTTCTTTGCAAAAGAACTCTTTTCGATTTCTTCGATCTAAACGCTTGGGGAAATCATCTTGATAACTTAGGTTTCAATCAACAGGTGTGGTTGGGGTCTAGTTCCGTTCATCGCTTGTTCAAGACGATTCTTGGGGATCCGATTTCAAATTACGATCGTCGGGTTCTAGGTTTAATATCACTAGGGTTCGCATCATTTGGTATCAGAGCTTCGGCTTCTTGATTCAAGTAATTCTATCCTTTTCTATTAATTATCGTTGTCTTCTTATAAAAAAAAAAATTTGTTTTATTTGTCGTAGGAATTCAAGTCGTTCGAATAGTTACCTGTTCGTTGTTCATCTGGAAATTCGTATAAAAAAAAAAGAAGAGAAATTCGTATTGAAAAAAAAAAAAAAAGGAAGAACATTTCAGTAATCCAGTATCTATAATTCTCGTTCATTCGATTGTATTCATTGTGTCCCTATTGGAGTCCTTGTCCGTGTTTTTTTTTCTTCTTAATTGACTGTAGAATTGGAACCGTTTGTTTAAAAAGTTGAGTTGCCTTAGTGGTTTATGTTAAAGAAATTTTGATTGAGTTCTGATCAAAGAGCCTATAAGAGCGAATTGAGAGGATCCTTTATTTATTGAATGAAACACGAGTGAATCCACATCTGTGAGTGTAAACGGGTGAGGGAGTGAATTGTGAGGTTTATATTTTTTGTGTGTTAGTTCTAACCCTTTTGTTACAGCAATATGTCTGATCAGAGTCCTACTAGTGGAGAGAACGGAGGCGTAGATAATAAATTGATGTTTGAGGCATTGTTCGGTGAGATGAGAAAAATGATGAGTGCTGAAATGGAGCAAGTCCATGAGAGGTTGGATAAGATGGAGCGAAGTAGGGAACCGACAGGTAGTAATGTTGTGGGGAGAAGAACCAATCAGCATTCAAGAGGGGGAGTGAGTATAGAAGAGAAGGAGGATACTGATTCAGGGGAATATGGTTTCATGAGGGAGAGAAGAGATACCCAACGGCGAGATGGTAATTTGGGTAGTATTAAGATGAAGATACCTTCCTTTCAAGGGAAGAATGACCCAGAGCTGTATTTGGAGTGGGAGAGAAAAGTGGACCATGTATTTGATTGCCATAATTACAGTGAGGAGAAGAAGATAAAGTTAGCTGCAATTGAATTTTTTGATTATGCCAGTGTATGGTGGGATCAGCTGGTGCGTAATAGGAGAAGGTATGGTGAGAGGCCTGTTAGCACTTGGAATGAGATGAAAACAATTATGCGGAAGAGGTTTATCCCTAGTCATTATTATAGGGATTTGCATAGGAAATTACAGGGGTTGACACAAGGGTCCAAAAGTGTAGAGGATTATTATAAGGAGATGGAGATAGCTATGATTAGAGCTAACGTGGATGAGGAAGATGAGGCTACAATGGCTAGATTCATCAATGGGTTGAATCGGGAGATCGCTGATGTAGTAGACTTACAACAATATGTGGATATTGAGGAATTGTTGCATAAGGCGATCAAGGTAGAGAAGCAGTTGAAGTATAAAGGGAATTCTAAATCTTGGGCGACTTCTAACTCTTCATGGAAGTCAAATTGGAAGAAGAATACTGCAGACTCAAAACCAAAAGAGGATGTGAAGGCCAAGAGTCTAGTTACCTCCTCTAAAGGTAAATCTGACACTAAACCATTCACTAGAACTCGTGATGTCAAATGTTTCAGGTGTCAGGGGTTTGGACATATCGCATCTCAATGTCCAAATCAAAGGACCATGATCATTCGGGATAATGGAGATGTGGAGAGTATTAGTTCCAGTGATGATGACATGCCACCATTGGAGGATTGTAGTGATGTGGACGTTGAAGGACCCGTGAGTGGGGAATTACTAGTTACTAGGCGAGTCCTTAGTACTCAGCCTAAGGATGATGGTGAAGGGGTTCAGCGAGAGCATATTTTTCACACCCGGTGTCATGTGCAGAAGAAGGTATGCAGCTTGATCATTGATAGTGGTAGTTGTACTAATGTTGCTAGTACCTTATTGGTTGATAAGTTGAGGTTGAAGACTTTGAAGCATCAGAAACCATACCGGTTACAGTGGTTGAACGAGTGTGGGGAAGTAAAGGTGACTAGGCAGGTTCTTATTTCATTCTCTATTGGGAGCTATCATGATGAGGTGATGTATGATGTAGTTCCCATGCAGGCTAGTCACATATTGTTGGGGCGACCATGGCAGTTCGATAGGAGAGTAATGTATGATGGGTACAAGAACCATTACTCATTTGTCTTAAACAAGAGAAATGTGGTTCTAACTCCTCAAAAACTATGGGAGGCTTGTGAGGATCAAGTGAGGCTAGCAAAAGAGTTTAGAGAGAAACACTTGAGTGGACAAGAAAAGAGTGCAAAAGAAAGAAAGAGTGAGAGGCAAACACTTGTGAGCCAAGAGAGTGAAGAGCTTAACACACTGAGTGGAGAGGGGATTGCAGGAGAGAGTGGAGTTGCAAGAAAATGTGAGGTTAAGAGTGCAATAGTGGCCAGGAAACAACTACTTGTACTTATGTACAAGGATTTGTATTTTACTACTACTAACCTTAACTCTTCGTTGCCAAGTGTGGTTGTGTCTCTTTTGTAGGAATACGAGGACTTGTTTCCTGAGGAAGTACCAAGGGGATTGCCTCCACTAAGAGGCATTGAGCACCAGATTGACTTTATACCAGGTGTTTCCATTCCTAATCGGCCAGCTTATCGGGCCAATCCAGAGGAAACTAAGGAGATTCAAAGGCAGGTTGATGATCTAGTAGAGAAGGGGTTTGTGAGAGAAAGCCTCAGTCCATGCTCAGTTCCTGTCATCCTGGTTCCCAAGAAGGATGGAACATGGCGGATGTGTGTTGACTGTCGAGCAATCAACAAGATCACAGTTAAGTATAGACATCCTATCCCTAGACTTGATGATATGCTTGATGAGTTGCATGGTGCCTGTTTGTTTTCCAAAATTGATTTAAAGAATGGCTATTACCAAATTCGCATGAAAGAGGGAGATGAGTGGAAAACGGCTTTTAAAACTAAACATGGTTTATATGAGTGGATGGTAATGCCTTTTGGATTAACAAATGCGCCTAGCACATTTATGAGGTTGATGAATCATGTTCTTCGCGCTTTCATTGGAAAGTTTGTTGTTGTCTACTTTGATGATATCTTAGTTTACAGCACGACTTTAAATGAACATGTTCAGCATTTACAAAGTGTGTTTACTGCTTTGCGAGAAAACAAGTTGTATGCAAACTTGAAGAAGTGCACCTTTTGTATGGAATCTGTGGTTTTTCTTGGATTTGTTGTAGGTGCAGATGGGATTGCTGTGGATGAAGAAAAGGTGAAGGCGATCAGGGAGTGGCCAACACCTAGGAACGCAAGTGAGGTCAGAAGCTTTCATAGACTAGCAAGTTTTTATAGGAGGTTTGTTAGGGACTTTAGTTCTATAGCTGCTCCTTTAAATGATCTTGTTAAGAAGAATGCTGAGTTTAGGTGGACTAAAGTGCATGAGGAGGCTTTTAATGCTTTGAAAGGTAAGTTGACTAATGCACCATTACTTATTCTACCTAATTTTGAGAAGGTTTTTGAGATTGAATGCGATGCTTCTGGGAAAGGTATTGGTGGTGTTTTGATGCAGGAGTCCAAACCGATCGCTTACTTTAGCGAAAAACTCACTAGCGCTGCATTAAATTACCCAGTCTATGACAAGGAGTTATATGCTTTGGTGAGGACCTTGCAAACTTGGCAACATTACCTATGGCCTAAGGAGTTCATCATTCATTCCGATCATGAGAGTTTGAAGTTTCTGAAAACTCAAGGTAAGTTGAACAAGAGGCATGCAAAGTGGCTGGAGTTCATTGAGACATTCCCGTATGTGATTAAATACAAGCAAGGAAAAGAGAATGTGGTGGCTGATGCACTTTCTCGAAGGTGATTCGAGGACGAATCTTTTCGAGGAAGGAGGGAATGATGGAGATCAGCTAGCATCAAGAATTCAAGAGTCAAAGTCCAATGACCCGTTACATGGTATTGGAGGTCCAATGACAAGAGCTAGAGCTAAGCGGATGAGAGAAGCTTTGCAAGGATTAGTGATGGAGTTGCAAGAGAAGGAACCGAGCTTTACTAAGGAATCCACGGGATCATACACGGTCGTGTATCATGACCGTATATCCTTACACGGCCTAACAGCACGGCCAGCGGCACAACCGTGTGTCCTAGTAGAATTCTCACAGAAGAATACACGGCCAAAAGGCACGGTCGTGTATGAAACCGTGTACTGTGCTCGTCATATTCACAGTGTCATACACGGCTTGGAGACACGGGTCGTATATGAGACCGTGTACCTTATTCGTCGCATGCCCAGTGTCATACACGGCTTGGAGACACGACCGTGTATTAAACCGTGTACTATGCGTATCTTATTATTTCTTTCCGCGTATTTTCCTTTTCCAGACATTGTACGAGGAAGTATAAATACGCTCTTGTCAAAACACTAGGGTTACGGTTTGTTTTACAGATTTGAATACACATTTGAGGGTTCTCTCTCTCTTTGTTCTTTGCAAAAGAACTCTTTTCGATTTCTTCGATCTAAACGCTTGGGGAAATCATCTTCATAACTTAGGTTTCAATCAACAGGTGTGGTTGGGGTCTAGTTCCGTTCATCACTTGTTCAAGACGATTCTTGGGGATCCGATTTCAAATTACGATCGTCGGGTTCTAGGTTTAATATACCTAGGGTTCGCATCGGATCAGAAACAAGCAATCTTAATACGTCAAATGCATAAGTGACAAATAAAGAAACCTTGGGAACCTTGGAAGTTTACCTCATATTTTTTTAGTAATTGAGATTGATATTTGCTTGAATTACTTGTTTAATCTTTGAGAGTAGAGGTTTCATAGTGGAATGCCACTTCTATTATTTCTAAATTGCTCAAAATGAAGAGGAATGACTAAATATTTATAAACCCATGAGCCATGATGACATTCTTTAGATATCAAGGTAACTGATAGATGAGATGGAGTATGCTTATTTTAGATTGATCTTGATGAGCTTATGGGCCCAAGGATAGTATTCTTCTTAAGGATGTTCATTAAATCGAAATAAGAAAATGAACTATGAATTGTGGTTCTTTTATATTTCAATTCAATTCATAGTTTAATTTGAGATGTTGAAATAAGTCGAATTATTTGAACTTGAATTGAATTGAACTGTTTCTTACTTAAAAATGAAGTGTTATTGAGTTAATTTCTTTTTCTCTTTATTTTAAGTTGACCAAAGTGCTTGAATATTTGAAAATAAAGTAGAGTATCATTGAACTTCAACACTTGAAGTTGAATGAGAAGCTTAGAAGTTGGAATAGACATGAGACCCATTTCATCAATTGCTTGAACTTTTTGTTTTATTTGTGGACTTAAAATTTTATTTTGTGGAATTTTATTTTTAATGTTCTTATGCTAACTAAAGCTCTCTAATTTTGAGTTTTAATCGGATATTAGTATTATGTGTTGTGGATTGGCATCACTTTAAGCATTGAGGAGCAATTGAACAAATTAATTAGTATTTTATTTATTTATTCTCCTCTACTTACTTATTATGTAATGTGGATGATCTAGTAAGGAATTTATATGATAATTTTGAATAGTAAGTTGAGTGTGTTTGTTTGAGATTCACTGTAATATGCATATATGTGATTATATTATAGATTTTATAGTTTTTTTTAAAAACTAAAACCTTGCATAAAATTGAATAAAAAAAGATTATAGTAATAGATGTGTATTATGTATAGCAAAATGTGATTAAACAACCAAGTGTTTTTAAAAGTAGCTCGAATCTAACTAAACTAAGCGAAATTGCACTTGAAGCGGTTTGGTTTAAAGCCTTGATCTATAAAAAGCAATTTGGTTTTATAGAGGTTCGAACTTAGTTGTTTAAAATATAGTTCAATTGGGTTTGATTGTTGAACCAAACTAAACAGAATCATGAATACCCATATAAGTGTACAAAGTTACATAAGAGAGATTGGAGGTAGATTTATCGGTCCAATGATTCATGTTCTAAGCTTACTAAGCTAAATCTTCTTGCATCATTTCAAATAAGTTGTACATTATTATTTAGTCTAAGGAGTAAAGTCCAAATAAATAATAATATTTTAATATAACAAATTTAGTAAAATGAATGTTTCTTGCCATCTATAAAATAAATTTTGAGTTAATTGTTAGATCATCGATACTTAAAAATCCAAATACTATATATGTACTTCAACATCCATAAAATAATCATTTTTATATCATATGTTGAAAGAATATTTTTAATTACAAATAAAAGATTACTTTGTTTTTTTAATCGTTTGATTCGCTTTTTCTAGTACGGTTTGATTCACTAATATTTTATTTGACGTGGCTTAGAAGATTTTTCAAACGAAATTGGAAAAGAATCTTTGCTTTCGTCTTGATATGGTAAAATATTACTAATCCAATTCAAACTAGGTCAATATAATGGTTGATATATTTGAGTTTGCTAATCATAAACGGATCGACCTTCCAATAGATATAATTTTGATTATAAGCTCTGGTTGGAATGGGCTTAACTTTACCAATTTTGACTAAGCAACTATGATGATAACTTTGCCCTCTTGAAGCACATTTATTAGATGCAATTTATAGTATTTGTTGTTGTAATTTTCTACATGCACATATCTCTATCTTTAAATAGGTAAGATCTTATGTTCCCTTCTTTTCAGCATTTTTAATTTATTGATAAAATTTGGGTGGATATTAGTTTTTCCAAAAATAAATAAATAAATATATAATAAAAAAAAACTAAAGAAAAGATGAAATATATACATGCCGAGCATTTCCAGGCATTTCTTGAATCCCACATCTTGTTCTTTATTTGAAAGCAAAAGCTCAACTTGGTGATTGCTGTGAATAAAAGTGTTGACTTATGCGATTTGATCATTTGGTTGTACCAGAAAACACCATGAAAATGTCTTGAGGCTCTCAACTGTTGGTCATCGGATATTGCTTACTCAGTTGGAGAAGTAGCAATTGGCGTTTGGTAGCCGGAAGGTGGAAGCTTGTAAAGCCACAACTCTTAGTTGCTCTTTTTGTCTAGTTTTCTAGAAAAAAAGACATCGCTTGTCTTTATGCAGCCAACATAATATCAAGCACTGTCATTATCATCTAACCCACATCCACAATATCCATTTTACCCACTGTTTCAATCAAAACCCATTGAAAGATGCCACGAAGTTCACATGAAAATTCATAATTACTCAATAGTCAAGTAAAACTGACCATTCATTTGGTTTTTTCACTTTTTGTTGATTTGTTTGACTGTTTGATTTTGGAAAATATACATTTGAAGAGAGTGCCAAATAAAATAAATACATAAAAAGAAAAATCCAACATGGCTTTTAGATACGAGTGGTGACATACGCCAGAGTAAACCACCGCCTCTACCGCGTTCCAGCTAATAGTCGATGGAAGGCCAATGATAGACAGTAACTCTCCTGCAAACACCACATGGTTTTTTTACTTCTATTTTTTACGGTTCAGCATAAAGGAACATCCTGGTAAATTTCTTAAGGGGAGTTGGGTGTTTTTCAGGCTATTTATTAGTATACAGAGTAGATGGAGAAAGTCAACGAAATCTGATTTAGGTAGACAACCCAAACACGATGGACTAGCTTGCTTATTTTTGCAAATTTTTATTGCCTTCTGTTTTTGTTTTAATATAGGAAATATCTCTGTTTCTGGAGGTTTAACAAATATTACAAAAACTTCTATTTTTAGATTTCTGGGTATCATGTTTGCACATGACATCGTTTCAATTTTATCGGACATCTCCAGAAAGAAACATAATAACAAGGGGTGAAACCAAATGGATGAGACAAAATGGACTGAAAAATGAGCTGTTTCTTGAGGTTTTTTCTCTATTTCCATTAAGCATAATGACGAAAACTTGTGAAAGGAGCGTGGATCTATTAAAAGAGGAACTCTTGCATTAGCGACAAAGAAAGTAATCCATATTTTTTTCTCGTTACAAATCGAATAACTCGCAATTTTAAACTACAACATATGAGTCTGAAATTGATGGAATGATTCCTGGTATGAGGATCCAGAGTAGCCATCATCACTCATTTTCCTGCTAGATTTTGCATTCTTAACCTTTCCGGGCCAAACCGTGCCTTGAGGGAGATAATTAGGAATATGTGAATGTTGAGGAGGAGCCTGGGGCACATAGGGAGGGAAACTTTTCGAGGCAGACACGCTCGTATCGTTTCCAAAATCGTGATTCAGTGTTGGCAACATATGATTGAAAATCTGCATAAAAATAATAAGCAAAATTGGCAACATGGTAAAGAGAACAAAGGCCATATCGATTTTTTGAAGCAGCGCATATTGCAAACCTTAAAGTAACCATTTGATGCACCAGAGGATGGATCTAGGAACTCATCGACACGCCAACCGGGTAGTGTTTCCATTAGGTACTCCGATATGCTGCTCGTGGAGATCGAGCCGGTTTCACTAGTGTTAGGATTGTCATCTTGGTAGCCATTTGATGTCGGAATAATCCTGTCTACGGAGGAGGGACTTCGCAATTCGTTCGAGCATAAGTTTGGTTTTTTTACTGATGATGATTGATGTGGACTTTGTAACCTTGAATTGACCATAGAATTAACCCCACTAGACGATGAAGAAGTATGAAAAGATGAGGAAGAAGCAGAGAGTTTCACTCCTGTTAGAAGAAACCTGTTGTGCTTTTGTGTGTGTTCATTAGATTTGTGTATAGGAAGGTCACATTCTCTGCACAAAATTGCTCTATCTTCTTGACAAAATAACAAGGCACGCCTCTCCTGAAACCAAGAAAAAGTTGACGCATATCAATTAACAGTATTACCAGGACATACCAATCAAATTCCTGGAAAAAAAGATTTGGGAAATTTTTCTATTTTGTGCACTCATTTGTTTTCTTCCCAATATGATAGGAAATGCAATCAGATCAGGAACAAATTGAAAAGGACAAAGAAAATACTAATGGGTATACAAAATCTGACTTCAAGAATAATATTTCGGAAATCCAAATTCTAGTACAAGTTACAGAGAAGAATATTCAGTCGGATAGAGAGAAGTCATCTATATTTTAAATGAGTCAAGCGGACTACATGAAATGCAAAAATTCTGTTTTATCTCCATAGATCGTAAGAAAATAATTGGGTCAAATCTATAATATATGAACAAGGAAATTTTCAGGGAAATAAAAATGGGGGCCATCAAACTCTACCTGACAGATGTCACATAGGGGCGATTCTTTGAAAGTAGGATGGAGAAGAGAATATCTATTATGCTTGCTAGCAAGTTTATTGGCATGGTGTACTCTCCTATCACAGTCATCACAGAGAGCAGCTTCATCAGCAGAGCAAAACACAGTGGCCTCTTCTTTAGCGCACACATCACACTGGATCCTCATGTTTGCTTCTTAAACTTGTTTGTACCAGTACTATAATGTAAGTACTATTTAACTTCTTTCCTTAAAAAGGTGTGTTGTGTTTAATAGGTGGATAGAGCATATAGTGTGGCTGATTTGATTGAGCTGTGCACCTTTTTTTTTTAACCTTTTGAGATGGAGAAGGGACAAAATGTTATGGGCGTGGAGGGCTATGAATGCACAGCTAAGAGAGGGGGGCTTTTTAGTGCTGCTCCTGTCAGAGAAAGATCTGGTTGGATGATGGATCATGATAGTCATGGCTATCCTTTCCCAGTTATATATATTTTCATATACTCTCTCTCCAAGTGAGGCTTTAGTTATATTATTTTGATTTTCCCAACGAGTAACTCACTAAAATAATACCCATTTTCTCTGTTGCTTTGACAGATTTTTCTTTAACACGTATATGACATTATAGAATATAAGAGATTTTAATTAAAAATTATAATAATTAACATTTTATTGATATATATCAATATATTATTATAAATATAGTATAAATATTATTATTCAGTTACATAAATACATAAGCAGTAAAAAAAAATCATATGAATATATAATACATGTTTGATTGCTATACCTATAAATGGTATTTTTTATATTTATATGAAATTTTATATTATTTAATTAATAGTTACAACCTTTTCAATTATGGAATGCAATATTACATATTAAGTATTATGTTATTTTTATTAAGTTATGTAAAGGTTATATTTTTGTGATACCTCAATACAAATTCTTTTTTTTTTAATAAAAGATATATCTTTTAAATATATAATTAAATAAGTAATTTTTTATAGCAAAAACTTTTTAATTTTAAAAAGCTTATATATAATATCAAGCACACAACTTATTATTGATAGATCCTAAGGGCATGGGCTTTCAAACCCAAGATTGGCTAAGCTGCTTAGAGTGTTCAAGTAGGAATTAGACGGGGGCAACATGTTGGATATGATTGCATCTTATCTCACGTTTCCCTCCAAGAAACATTCCATGCCCGTTGGATATCAAGGAAATCGTGGGATCATTATCCACTTGCCTTACTTAGTAATCTTCTCATGTTTATATATAATCTTCTCATGTTTATTTATAATGAACTAAGTCACTCAAAGAAAGGGATAAAACTCTAAACACTTAGGTTTAAATTGTCATTGCTATAATTTTCTCTTACCCTCCTTATAATCTTAATTGATTAAAGCGTTGAAATCATCTCAAGCATCCTAATAGCTTAAGTGTATTGATCTTTTGCAAATTTCTTAAAGTACTCAAAACCCTTTTTTAAACACGGACTTGGTATTAATAAGAAATCAGTAACAACACTTATCAATGATATATTTTTATAAAAACATTCAATATATATATATATATAAGCAATTTTCCGACTGATATTGAGTATTATCATTGCTTCAACTCTAAAAATAAAAAAAAGGATAAAGTACATATAGTATCGGATAATTTCTTCCTTGAATTTGGATAAGAATTCTCGGCCGGTATGTCAAGCCTCATATATCTTCTTTATCTTCGATAAAGATAAGAACCAAGTTGGCTTTGGACCATGTTATTTTATGCTTGAAGCTATCTCTATTCATTCTCATGGTGAATCAGAAATGGATGGGATGGGAATGCATTTCTCTGTCCATTTATGGATTTACTCTCTCTCTCTCTCTCTCTCACACACACACATATAGATTTCGAAATCATCAATTCCAGAGAAAGAAAGAGAAAGATGTCAGGACATGATAGACAAGAGGTGGCTATTTTCAACTCCCAGATCGTCTTTCTCAATTGACAACGAATTTCATGTCCAATGAGGATTTGACGTCACATACCATTTTTCTTTCCAATTTAAAGTTATTGCTTTGCTTACACCCGATACGATTGCTTGGTGTATCTTTTAAAATAATTTTTGCATTCACGGTACTCTCAAATCTATATAAAATATAGACAACTATGAACATTTTTAATAAATCTAAACCAACATCTTTTGAGTATATGGTATATCCAATATTGATCTTCTCTTTTCCTTTTCTGAACGTGCTTCAACCTAAAATAATTTACTAATACTGTTCCCTTTATTATTGATCACAGGTAGTCGGAACTTTCAACTTTTTTAATTAATGCATTGTTGGAATTCTCTAAAATAATTGCCAATTTGCACCTTCCTTATACTGGATAGCATATTATAACTTATGTTTAATGTTTGCTTTACCCTCTTCTATTTTTGCCATAAATTATTTCTTGTTGCACTTCATGTGCAAAGTTTTCCTATTCAACACGCGGATCTTGCACTCAAGCTTCCTTTCATCTTTACATTTGAGGGCTAATTTTCATCCAAGTAAAAAAGCAATCTTTTGATGCTTTGATTACCTCTTTAGGATGTCTATACTACTCCGTATTTAGTTTGTGGTATCTTCATGCTGCTTCTATTTTTATATTTGGTACTCCAAAGTCTCTGTAACTTGCTTATTTTAGAGCATTAAATTGATGGATAACAAATAAAGAAGCATGCAACCATCTAGGAGGATCGAAGAAGAACCACAATGATCGGACAAAACCCAGAAGAAAAAGCCAAAAATGAGTAAGAATTACCCATAAAAATTATAATTTAATTTTGCCAAAGCATCACTTTGTCATAGTGAGCTGTCATATTTTGTCCAAACAGCGTCGAGCCATTAATGCTTCAAGCAGGTAGGACAACCCACTTGGATACAGGTAAACTGCGAAAAGTACAGAGAAGCTATTATGGTTGGTAAGCAAAAATGAAAGTTACCTCGACTTTTAATGTTCTCTAGGTTTGGCCATTTTTGCCAGATAACGTTGTTGTCTAATTTAGGTGAATGCTCCAACTGGTGGTTTTAGTATTTCATCATTTCATGGACCAATTACGGGAACAAATCATTCCTTAGGGTTGCTATAAGTAGCCCTAGATTTTCTTCAGATCTTTTAATGCTGGTAGCATCTTTTCTTCATCAATGCCACGGTTGTTGGGTTTTGGTTCCCAAGTGGTGTCTATATGAATGCATGTGGAATACATTGATTTTTTACTAACACATCTTTGTTGGAAAATGGCACTGGCTATAAACATTTGTTAAGAGATTATTAAAAGAGTAATTTCTACTTTTTTTAATAAATATATAATACAAAATATTCTTAATGAAAGCTAAGCAGGTCTTGGCTTTTTAATAAGTTTTTTTAGCACTCACATACTCAATCCTAATTAAAAAATAAGGTAAATTGCAAGTATACCTAGTTATATTTGTTTAACGTACCTTTATTCACCTTAGCTTTGAAGCTGAGTTTTACATCTTTAAATATTTTAAAAATATGCTTTTAGATTATTTTATCTTACTCTTATATCTTTAAATAAAATTATAAAATGAAACTAAAATTAAAAAGAAAGAAAGAAAGAAAAACAAGGATAAAATGATTATATAAAAATATTTTGTAAAATTGAATTAGGGATTAAACATTTAATTTAAAAAAAAATAAAAAGTAAAGTATTTATAAAATAAATATAAAAGATATATATCTAATTAAAAATAAGATTCGCCACTAATGGCAAGATACTATTCATATCACTCATATCAATAAACTAATGTCGAACTCCAACATGCAAAAAATGTTGAGGCATTGTTAATACGAGTACTAATTCACATGTGAACCAATTACATCGTTCATTGAACCACTCTGCTAATGCGTGTGCCGACTATGTTTAAATATGATCACGAAAAGATACAAATGTTGGGTGCTTTAGAATCCTCAGAAAACATGAAGACAATAGGGAAAAGGGCTCTACCGGTTTGATTTGTTCCATGAATAGGATAATTAATCCGTACGTAGGCCTTCTTTATAGGATGTGTTTGTGGGAGGGCCAACGATGCATAGGTCAAGATTAAGGCTAAGTGTGCTTTTTTTTTTAAGGTTTTGATTGGTGAAAGGGAATGATTACCAATGCTTAAGTACATAAAAATATGATTAATTGGAGATCTTAAGCATCTTTCTTTGGCGACTTAAGCAATTAACTATGTCGGCCGTGTTGGAAAGATGTCTCAAGGAATATTTGCAGAATCTGGTACTTGAAGAATTAATAATTGGAAATAGCAAATGGAGCTTGAACCGTCAGATATACCATAATAAATTATCTAAAAAATTTTGTATGGGTTTTATGTAGGTGTGTTCCACACACTTCTTAAATTTACTTAATAAAAATTGAGTAAATCATAATAACATTTAAATGGTTAAAATTATAGAAAGATTTTGAATTTCTACAAACCTTTTGAAAAATATAGATACATTAAAAAAATTTTCCTTCAATGTAACATTGAATCAATCTTTTACAACAATATATATATATTTCTAATTGGTTTGTTTGGTTGACTCATCATCTTATTCCAAGGTTTTATTGATATTAGTAATATTTCATCGATCAATATAAATCAATATAAGTGTGGCATTTTAGAAAGAGAATTTTAGAGAGTAATCATATAAAAGTGACTTTATTATATAATTATTTTATGCAATTAATGACTCTTATCTTAGTGTGAAAGGATGTGATTTACTATCGAAATAATCTATTAATAACTTTGATGAAGACTATGAATAATAAGATCAAGACTATCGATAATTACATCAAAACCGTCAATAGTTGTTTTTATTGTAATGAGGTCTTATTTTTATTGTATTTAAGAAAATAAAACTACAGTAAGAATAAAATGATTATACGATACAATTATTTTTAAATGATTGTATTATAGAATTTCTCATTTAAAAAATTTAAGATCATTTAGTATTGATAAGTTTTTAAAGATGTCATTGTAATTTTTTTTAAGTTAAAAATCATTTATAATACTCAATGGTATTTTGCATCGTCTGATGTATTATCTTGAAAAAGTGTGCAGTGAGTTAAGGAAGGAAAAGAGTGGCAGCTTTCCGTTGATATTCCATGTGAACAGGTCATGGGAAGAGATCCTCTGGCAGAGGGCTTCGTCCCTTTGTGCCTATGCCTTTACGTGCAAGTTAAAATTAAAAAGGTCAAGGATGGCATAGATGTTTCAGGAAACTTGCTAGGACCACTGAATATTTTTCTTCAGCAAGTACCAATCTCACGAATTAAATTTTATGAATTCAATTATATATTAAAATTTATCATGTATTGGTCATTTTTTAATTAAATTCTAGCGGACAATGTAGAAAGTTTGCTCGAGACATTTTTTTTTTAAGAAAATTAAGATTATATCCCAATTGTCTAAAAATTATATGGAGATAGATAGAGTTTTCTTCTGGTTTAAAAGAATCAAACTCTTACAATAGTTATCTAGATCCAAAAAATTCAAAGCTAAAAAATGAACAAAATTGAATCTCAATACTCTACATTTATTTACCAAGTAATCGGCAACCTTGTTGGGTTTCTTGAAGATATGGTTGATAGACGCCTCCACTTTGCTCATTAAAATCCAAATTCTCTACATGATGTAAAATATTTTCCAATTTGCTGCTACTTGCCCTCTAATCCAATAATCTGCTAGCATAGAAAGTTCAAGACACTTATCAATAGAATAATAAGAAAGAAATTCTTCATTTTCTAATACACTCATCATCCCATCAAATATGTGATTAGTGTTTCTTTATTAAGTAAATATATCTGACTGTTTATGTACAAAGTATTTGCTAATGATAATATAAGCATTTCATCCTATTAAGTTGGCATGGATATCTTTTGTAGATTAACTTTTAATTTTGATTTTATTTTAGAATAGATGGTTACAATACTTCAGTAGACTAAAAAACAATCTTAAAATATAGGTCAAATTTCCATTATGTATTAGATATAAAGTTTTCAATAAGAGTACCCATCAATCACAAATTCAGGAGAAAGAAGGTGCGGATGATCAAATAAAATCTAAAAATATGGTGCAAAACCCTTGAGTACTCTCTCTAAGCCTAACACCTTTCCTCCTCCTTTTTCTCTACCTTATCTTTCATCTACAACTAGGAAAATGAAATGTCCTAAAACCAATAGAGGATCTTGAACCAATTGCCTTTTTTAAATTCAAATGAGTATCACAAGGGGTCGATAACGAGTTCTGATATTGCTATAGTGCATGGAGGCAACAAACCGATTCATTTATCTTACAAGGATTTAGTTATGTATAATGTACCAAATGCTTGTGAGCAACATTTCTTCAAGCAAAATGAGATGGAGGGTATGGATGGTAAAATGACTAGGATTTTCAAAAGTAGTAAAGGACTCACCTGAAAACAAGGCATAACAATAGATAACAATTGAGAAGCAAATCACCAAACAAGTACTTTTCGATTAGGGTTGTTTAGCTTCACTCGAACAAAGCTTTTTCCAAGCAAGCTATCCCCTTTTCTCTCCTCTTCTATATTAGTATTGTAATAGACCTCAACTAACTCCTATTTATCCATCTTCAACTCCTTTTATACAACCCATAGTACAATTACTAATATATCCTTACAACATTTCTACAATTACAGTATTATGCCCCTAAATGCAATAACAATCTATTATACACTTAACACAACAACTACATTACTCAACCCATATTGCACAAACATGGCACGGATAATCACCACACTAGCACTAATACAATACAAAACACACACCTACTACAAAATACAATACATAACCAAATCATCTTAGACTTATGAATGAGGCATACACCTCTTATGGATGTGTAAAAAAGGTTTATGAACCTTTGGGTTGTATTCTTACCCAAATTAATAATGTCTTTGACAAAATTAGGATATTGCAACAACATTTTAGCAACATCTTCCCATGTTTCTTCAACATTTGCAGCACCCTCCCATTGAACTAACACCTTTAGCACTTCAAAACCATCTTGCACCACATAACAAGAAACTAAAACTTTAGAAGGAAACAAGGTATCAGTAAGATTAGAAGGCAATTCTTGTAACAAAGAAAATGAGCCATGAGATTTCTTAAGTAATGAGACACGGAATACTAGATGAATCTTGCCTCCCGTAGGTAAATTCAATTTATAAGCTACTTGTCTAGCACGAGCTACAATTCAAAAAGGACCAAACGTGGCTCCTATTTTGAAAACATTTTAGTGCCTAATTTAGTTTGAAGAGCTAGTTTGAGACGTAAAAAAATCTAATGACCAACTTTGTACTCAACATCTCTACAATGTTTGTTAGCTAGCTCATGATTTTGTATCCAAATTTGCCTTCAATTGCAACAAAAGTTGATCTCTGGAACAAAGGGCATCTCTTAAAGCTAGATTAGAAACTTCATTAGTTAAATATATAGGCAAAGATGGTGGAGGCTAACCATATAGAATTTCAAAATGAGCTATCCCGACTAATGAATGATAAGATTTATTATATGAAAAATCAGCCCAATTGACTCATAAAGACCAAGAATTCAGTTAATCACTCACAAAATAGCAAAGATAACCTTCAACACTTTGATACAAATTTTTTGTTTACCCATTTGTTTTAGGATGATAAGCTATACTAAAATGAAGTTTTGCTCCTTGTAGTACAAACAATTTCCAAAAACTACTAATAAAGAGAGAATCCCCTTCACTCGCATTTGTTTTAGGATACCCATGAAGTTTCACTACTTCTTTCATGAATACCTTTGCTACTGTTTTAGCTATATAAGGATGCTTTAATAACAAAAAATTTGCATATTTGGAGAAGTGATCAACAACAACAAATATTACCTTAAATCCATGAGAACAAGGCAAACCGATGATAAAATCCATATAGAGATCTTCCCACACAACATTGGGAAGGAAGAGGATTAAGAAGCATCCTTCTTCATTCCAATCCAAAACAAATGAGATGTTAATCTTTTGTAAGTACATATGTACTCAACATGTCCCCCAAATGAAGAAGAATGAAATTCATGTAAGAAAAGCTAAACCCAATGAGATTTTGTTAGAATCATTAAGCAATCCTTATAATGTAAAGTATTATTCACCAAACGGAAACATTCACCATCATCCTTTCCCTCTCATAATAATTTGATTTTAGAAGCCAAAAATCATCAATAAGTACATCTTTACATATGGCCTCCAAATTTAACTAAATAAGATTGGTGATACCACTCAATTTTGACTCTTCAAGCTTCTCAAATTTCCTAAAAAGAGCATCACCTACTTGGTTCTTGCATCCATTCTTATACTCAATATCAAACTCATACCCAGGCAAATTTGCCAAGCAATATTGTTGGTTAGGAGTTGTAATTCTTTGGGTTAGTAACTTTTCTGATCAGGTTTTACCATAAAACGCCTCCCCAACATATATGGTCTCCAATGATTAATATCCAATACCAATGCCATCAATTCCTTCTCATAAGTGAACTTGCTCATAGCTTTATCCAAAAGAGCCTTGCTAAAATAAGCAATTAGCGATTATTTTGCATCAATACAGCACCAAATCCAAACCTCAACTCATCACACTCAATTGTAAATGATTAAGAGAATTTCGACGTAGCTAATATAGGCACTTGCATTAGGGCTTACTGTAGATGTCAAATGGCCAACATGGCTTCTTTATTCCATGCAAAAGAATTTTTTTTCAATAGATTAGTAAGGAGCCTTGCTATTTTACCATAATCTTTAATAAATTTGTATTAATATCTAGACAAACCAAGGAAACCTCTCAAGCCTTTAAGAGATCAAAGTATTGGCCAATCCAAAACTACCTTTACTTTGGTTGGATCCAGACTTACACCATGTGTAGAAATAATGTGACCTCGATATTCCAAAGAATCCCTCCCGAAATAGCACTTTTTCCTATTAGTGGAAAACTGATGTGTTCACAACAATTCCAAAACAACTCATAGATGTGCTATACGCTTAATAATATCCTTATTGTATATCAAAATATCATCAAAAAATACAATTTTTTTTTTTTGCATAAATGGGGCTTAAAAAGATCATTCATTGTGGCTTGAAATGTTGTGGGTGCATTTCTTAAACTAAAAGGCACAATTAAAAATTCATAATGCCCTTGATAAGTCCTAAAAGTTGTTTTAGGAATATCCTCTAGAAAACCTCAAATCTGATGATAACCTAAACACTAATCAATCTTTGAAAACATCAAAGCACCATGTAACTGATCAAGTAATTCATCAATTATTGAAATAGGACACTTGTCAGGTATTGTAGCCTCAATTAAAGCCCTATAAACCATACAAAGCACCAAGACCCATCTTTCTTATTTACTAAAATCACAGGACTTAACAAGGGACTAGAGCTAGCCCTTAATATTCCAGCCTTCAACATATCTTTTGTTAAATGCTTAATCTCATCTTTTTGCACCTAAGTAAATTTGTAAGGTCTGGCATTTAATAATCCAATTGCTTCCTTTAACAAAATTTTATGATCATAAGAATAGGATGGAGGGAGGTATGCTTTTTCTTAAAAAATGTCAGCAAATTTATTTATAATTTTACTAAATTAGAATGTAATCCATTAGTTTCAGACTAAAACATAAAGGATTATCACTCTATATTATAGAAAAAAAATCGTAATCTTTCATTTTTGAAAATAACTTGTATGAAATATAAGATTTTCGCATTGTAGGATCTCCTTTTAAAACAATCTCCAACTTCCTAAGAGGAATTTTCATTGTCATAAATCCCCAGTTCACCTTTATTTCACCCAAGGAACTTAACCAAGTAATTCCCAAAACTATATCCACTCGCCCTTAAATTCAAAACATAACAATTTGTCATAATTTCATATGAATCAACTAATATAAGTAGTTGTTTGCATAATCCACTAGAAAACAAGTTATGTTTGTCACCCAATTTATTAGCAAATGGACAGGTTTCCTCTTTTACGAGTGAAAGTGATGAAACCAATTTGGTAGACATAAATTTGTGACTAGCTCCACTGTCTACAAGAATTGAAACAAAATTTCCAAAAATAATACCATGAAATTTTAAAGTGTTTGGCTCATTGAAACCATTAAATGCTATAGGAGAAAGATTCATACTATTATGACAACACTGTTGATCACCATGACTAAACCCTTGGACATTCCTCAACTTCAACCAAATCCTCATCTTGAACATCTGATTCATCTTCCAAAATCATTACACGTATGGTCTTATTTAGACACTTATATCCTGGCATGAACAACTAAACACATCTAAAACATAACCCTTTATTACACTTCTCTAAAAACTCATGGTAAGACATCTATTTAGGACCTTTTTCAAAACCTCTATTTGGGTTACTCAAACTACTACTACTAGCAACAATAAAGCTATCCTTGACATTGGATAAATTTCTCACATTATTCATACTACCACTACTAGTTGCATTAGAATTTACTCCTATATGAAATCCTTAATTCCCATTGCTTCTCAACTTCCAAGGTGCTAAAGAATTATTATTCACACTAAAATGAGCAAAATGATTCCTTTCTTGAGATATGGGGTTTGTAGCATGTGAAAAAATAGTTGAATGCGGAACACATCCCTCATTACAAGACTATTTATATTGTTTAGCATATCCCTCTTGTGTTGAGATGAACATTTCATGAAGAAATTTTGTTCAATGTTTAAGTACATATCTATTGCCTCAGCTACTGAATTTAGCTCCAAAGTAAAAACTCTAAGCTAAATGTCATCTCTTAAACCACCAAGAAAATAGCCCAAAGCTGGTAACTTAGTCATGATTGGAACTTGTGACACTAATGCTTTAAACTTATCTAAATATTGAGCCATTGTATCATGTTTTCATAGAGAGGATAAGCTCTCAAATGGATTACTAGTTATTCCACCACCATAGTGTGAAAGTAACTCTTGTTTTCTCATTTCCCAATCTAGTTGCGAAGCACTTTAACAAAGCATTTTCAACCAATATATAGTTCACTCTCATAAATACATGGAAACCATCGCTACTTTTTTTATTTTCTCTAATGTAATTAACCTCAAAATATTGTTCAACCAAAGCAATCCAATGCACTAAATCATTTCCCTTCAAATATTGGTAAAGTAACTTGGCTTGCATTTCTCCTTATCTTTTCATCACCTTCAAACTCTTCACCATTTGAAATTTCCACATTATTCTTAGATACTCAATGAGAACTTTGTTGATGATCACCGATATTCACCTCATTGTCATTTGAACTTGCAGCTTTTCCTTTTGCTCTCACAGCCTTTTGTCGATCACTCTAAAGATCATGTAACATAGTTTCTAAGTTCAACATCCTCTTACCCAAAACCATAATATTCGAATTCGTATTCCCCTTTGTTGTGCTATGTTTTTGGGAGGTGGTTGAATTACCTACAAAAGAGAAACAAGTAAGGCTATGGAGGTATCAGAGTTTGTTTCAATGTGACCACTTCGATACCTAAGTCAGTATAAGTAGAAAATAATTGGGGTATTAAAATGTTGAGAATTAAAAGGTTCCAAAAGTCCCTTACTCGGTAATCTTCAACCTCTATTTATAAGGATGGTAGATGATCTCAATATGGGAAGTATATTAATTATCAAGATCTTCACCTAATATTGTAAAGGGTGTATCTTTGACCAACCCCTTTCCTTATTTATATCATTCTTTCGTGTTAATCTATTGTAAGGATAGACACAGAGATTCTAGTTGGCAGAGGTTGGGAGCTTCAAACTTGAATTTGGGTAGTTTTTTGCTAAAATGAAATGAGACAGTTCAACCTAGGTGAGTGGAGCTTGGATAGGAGTCTAAGTGAGGTAAAATGGGACTTGGGAGTCCAAGCCTAAAATGCTTTATCAACACCTTCCATTGTAGAAACTTGTTCTTAGAATTTCGAGATACTTCCTCTTAATTCTTTCCCTAACTCTTTCACATTTTTCTTGTCTATCTTCAACTCAATCTTAGTCATCTTCCAAGTTTCCCATGGATGGCACCAATTGAAATGACTAGGATTTTGCAAAAGTAGTAAAGGAGTTTCATTGAAAACAAGGCACAACATTTATGTGTATTTCTTGGTATGTTAATGGATAGAAAGGGTACAAAGTTTACAATCTTTCTTCTAAACAAATAATGGTGAGTAGAGATGTTGTTTTCTTTGAGGACATTTTTCCTTTTCAAGATCATTCTTTTCTAAATTCCTATCTTGATACACCTTCATTTGCTTCAAAAAATCCTATGTTGTTTGAATAACTTATAAACATCTCTGCTTCTCCTGAATTTGATATGCTAGTCTCATCAGAGTCTATTGTTTCTTCTGAACCTTTACCTACAATTATTGATCAATTTCCCACTGATCTACCTAATGATATAGCTTCCTTTGACATTCGAAGGTTCTAGAACAAGGAAGTCTCCTTCTTGGCTTCAAGACTTTGTGCATATGGCTTAGTCTAATATAGTTGCTAACACTACTTTACATAACCAATTAACTTCCTAAGCTTCAAATAAAACTAGCTATCCTTTATTTGATATTCATTCGTTTGCTAACTATCCACCAGAGTTTATTGTGTCATTAGAAAGTGTGTTGACTATAAAAGAGCCATCTCATTACTCTCAATTTGTTATGCAAAAGGAATGGGTTTAAGCTATGGAACGAGAGCTTCATGCTCTTGAATCTAATGAAACCTAGGAGATTACTTCATTACCTAAGGGTAAGAAAGCTATTAGTTGTAAATGGATTTATAAAGTGAAATATCGACCTAATGGAAGTGTAAAAAGATAGAAGGCATGATTGGTGGCTAAAGGATATACACAAGTAGCAGGTGAAGATTTCCATGATGCTTTTTCTCCAGTTGTAAAGTTGAATATTGTCTGCATTGTCATTGTTATTGCTGGTGCCTATTCTTAGCCTTTGCACCATATCAATGTTAACAAATGCTTTTTTACA
The DNA here is from genome assembly GCA_037954665.1 of Laguncularia racemosa. Lineage (NCBI taxonomy): Eukaryota > Viridiplantae > Streptophyta > Magnoliopsida > Myrtales > Combretaceae > Laguncularia > Laguncularia racemosa. Next base: position 3,327,010 of record JBBMOL010000074.1, read on the forward strand.
TGGTCATCTTGATCATGGTGATCTGCTTGATAATCCTACTCCCTTTTGACAACTAGTTGGTAGGTTATCCTACATTAATTTTACTAGATCGAACATCACTTTTGCTGTTCATCACCTAAGTAGATTTCTATCTAAGCTACATGTTCCACATATGCAAGCTATTTTACATGTCTTAAAGTATCTTAAAGGGACTATATCATTAGGCCTATTTTATCCTACCACAAATGATCTATCTTTTCATGTGAATTCTAATTTTAATTGGATAGCTGACACTTCGGATCGAAAGTCCATTAGCGAATTTTGCATCATGTTAGGATCGACCTTAGTTTCATTGAAGACAAAGAAATAAACCACCGTGCCCACTTCCTCCACTGAAGCAAAATATCAAAGTCTTGTTGCAGCCACTAAGGAAGTCTTATGGACTTCTTACATTTTAAGAGATCTTCATGTTCTAATCCAGCTCCCTATTCATTTGCACTGCGACAATAAATCCACACTACTCATTGCTGCTAATCCTTGCTATTACGCTTGGACAAAGCACATTGACATAAACTTTCACTTTGTTTGAGATCATATTGCCTTTGGTTTGGTTTTTGTTCCATCTAAGTTTCAACTTGCTAATTTATGTACTAAACTAATTTCTAAGCAGCAACTTTTTTTTTTTAGATTCAATTTGGAGCTTCAAGAAGCACTAACTTAAAAAGGAAAGTGGGGGGGGGGGGGGGGGGGGTTGGTGAAGAGTTTGTATATACACGTGTCAGATGTAGATAGGTCCAAGTTATATTTCATGTGTTATATTTCTATTGGCTAGTTAGTTAGTTAGTTGGTTAAAGAACTTCGCTTTGTAGTTTATATATGTAGTAGACCTTGTACAAAAATAAGATGAGGTTACATTGAATAATATAAGAGTTCTTAATATTCTCTTTGTGGCATATCTTTCATAGCTTCAATCAAGGATTAATTCCACAAATTTTTTCATAATGGACTTGTAGCTCATAAGAAAAACATCATAAGAAATGCATGCCATGGTAGAGGTTAGAAATTTGAATTTTCCTCCCCTTACAATTTATGCTTCACCATTGCTAGAATTGCATCCTATGCTATGGGATAATATGAGAGATTTTGCGAAGATTGTATATAATTCCGCTTTGTGTGCAATAGGAGATACTAATGATATCATTTTTCCACATGTAAAATGGGGTAAAGGACCTTTTCAAAAAAATAGAGTGTTTAAATACCAAGAGTATATGAGTGAGTGTGGCTTCATTGATATGGGGTATATAGAACCTAAATATACTTGGTTAAACAAACAATAGTTCCCTAAATTAATCTAACAAAGAATAGATAGGAGTTAGTATAATGTGGCATGGAGAACATTATATTCAGTGGCTAAAGTTTATCATGTTTAGAAATGACCCTTAGATCATTGCCCTCTATTATTAAAGACTTATCCATATAGTGAGGTGCAATTTAAAAATAGTTCTTTTATATTTCAATCAATGTGGTTTTCTCATGAGACATATCATCCTCTTATATGTAAAGTGTAGGAAACAAATGGAAATGACTTTATAAAAACTTCTACAAATTTACCTCAATTGTTAAGAAAATGGAATAAAGATACAATCCATAAGAAATATAAGTTATGAGCCATGAGGGTCTAGTATACAGTAACACAAACACATACACGTATATTAAACAAGCTTATAACTAATGCAATAGTCAATCATTTAATTCAATTAATTATCTTTATTAAACACCCAGCAAGGGAGTACTCATGACTCTTAGCACAATGGTGGGAAATAAGGGGTCTGATTCCACTACAGTGGACATTAGAGGTTGACTAGAGCAGTCAAACTCTACGTCACTGAAAACCATGTACCTAAGTAGCCTCATATAAGTGAACCTACCGTTATGTGGCTCCACTAATCACAATCCATCTATATTGTATAGCTCATTAAGACCCATATCCCTAGACTACACTCAATATACCTTCTCTTAACTTATAGTGCTTGTTATTCGACGTGTTTTCACTTATCAACTACCTGTGGACCCACCCTTGGTGGCTTAAATGCCTAACTACTGTGTCATCTCGGGGGATATGATCACAACCATAATCTTGATCTAAGATTTATCGCTTGCTAGTTCAAGTAACCATGTACAAGTAGCAAGTAATAACTTAGTCGGGTTTAATTTTTTATCTTAGCATGCATTACATAAGTTACTACATACCTAAAAGGTTGACGATACTAGAATCACAATCTGAGTTCCAATTGAGTCTATTGAGTTGATTTTATGGATCAAAGAGAAAATTATGAACTAGTTGGTTATTCTAAGTGATTGAACCCTATTTTAAGGTTAGTTTAAACTACTTAAGGCCCATACTAGTTACGAGCCTAATTAGGGTTATCTAGGATTGATTAGCTTTTAATTAATTATGGTTTGAACCATTTAAGGTTTATTCATTTAAACTTAATATTAAGGTTTATTTGAATAATTATTTGAATTTTTAAGTTTAGTTATGTTTAAGCTTCAAACAAGGTGTTTGTGTCCTTTAAAAATAGTAGGCTCAATTATATTTGAAATTAGGCATACTAGCCTCACTTAATTTAGTTAAGTCTAGCTATAGTTGCTAAGTCTATTTTAGTTCCAATTGGGTCACTTCAATTTACTTTAATCACTCTAGGCCCATCATGTTTAATTAATCCTATTTGTTATGTTTTAAGCCCAATTGATTATTAGGTCCAATTTCAATTTCATTTTATAACTTTAGTTGATTTAAAGCCTTTATGGATTTAAGGCCTGTTTAAGTTTAATTTATTTATTAGGGCCTATTTAGGGTATAGGCCCTGAAGATTAATAGGTCCAAGTATGTTTTGGATCTTGAACTAATTTAGGTTTTATTATAGCTATGTAAGTCTATTTTATTTTATTAGGCCTATGTCTAGTTCATCTTAATTAATTAATTTGATTTGAGCCTTAAATTTGTTTGAGGCCTGATTGAGTTATTTATCGTGCTATGGCTCATTTATGGTATAAGCCTTAAGAAGAAGTAGGCCTAATTACATTGTGGATTTTAGATCATAGGCTCATGAGTTGTTGGGTTCACATTATCATGTCAAATTTTATTTTTGGTCTAATTATGATAGTTTAATTAATTAAGCTTATTTAAGTAAATTATGTTTAATTACATGGACCACCCAATGGGAAGGTAAGAGGGTGGTCATTCGGTCTATTTTGATTGGGTAGACTTGGGGTTGAGTTGGCCTTGACTTGATTTAATTAAACCATTATCCAATTTAATTTTAATTCGTCACAAAATCAGGTCATAACTTTAAAAGGCCATAACTTACTCAATTTAAGCCCAAATTAAGTAAAACCAAAGCCATTTGTCTCCTTATCACTTTCACTACCCAATTTATTGTAAACATAATTTTACTCAATTTAGAGCCATAGAATTATCAAACCAATCTTAATTACAAATTTTCAACTTTAGAAGCCTATAACTTATTTAATTTAAGTTCAAATCATTTCAAACCAAATGGCTACCCAAATTAGGAGCCCTGTAGGTGATATACACCTCTACCTATTTCAAATCAGCCATAGATCGAGCTTATTATGCGCTTTGTCCTAGGGCTACCCAAAACAATTTGAAGACATGACTTTATTATAGTAGCCGTAGATTAGTTCAGTAAGATCACCTATTTCATTCCTTACCATAAGATTGAGGATGCTTTATCTATTGCTAACCTCTTTATGCAAGAGATCGTGTGCATACATGAAGTTCCCTAAAGAATGGTTTCAGATCGAGACTCTAAGTTCATCAGTTTCTTTTAGAAGACCTTGTGGAGGAGACTCGATGCAAAGTTAATGTTCAGCATATCTTGTCACCCTAAAATTGATAGCTAGATAGAGGTCTTCAATCAAACCTTAGGTACCTTCCTCCAAGCTATAGTTTGTAAGAACCTTAACGATTGGGACTTGTGCTTACCTATTGTTGAGTTCGCTTACAATAGGTTAACACATAGTTCGACCAGTAAGTCTCCATTCAAGGTTGTTTACAATAATAATCTAACTTTACCCATAAGGATGATCTTCGTTGCAACCTCAATGGATAATAGTTCAAGTGGTGTCAATAGAGTATAGTAGATCTAGAAGCTACACCAAAAGGTATCGAAGTAGCTTGCTAAGACTATAGCCAAGCAACAGGAGCTTGGAAACTAAAGACGGAAGGCCATATACCTCAAGCTAGGAGACTTAATGTGGATTCACTAAATAAAGAAAGGCTTCCCAACCGTAAAGTTCATAAGTTGTCATCCTAAGCTAATAGACCATTCAAGATTCTTTGAAAGATCAACAATAACACTAATGAGCTAGACTTACTTGAAGGCTATGGTGTGTCCCTAAACTTAAATGTCAGTGACCTGACTCCTTACTTGCCTAAGAATAGCTTAAAGACCACTACATTTGGGGGCAAATTTTCAACACCCTTAAGGGATTGATAGGATTCTAACCTCTTATCCCATCACTAGGGCTAGAGTATGTGGACTTCAAAACCTCACAAGGAAGATCTTATTTGACCAGCTAACCAAGGAAGAGGCCACCTTCACCCAATTATACGAGTTGCATGACTTATGTAGTTGAGGTACCCCTTTGATAATCACTCAAATTGAGGGTAACCTAGATGGGCCGACCTGAGGTACCCTACTAAACAACCTTTGAGGAATCGATGGTAACGATAACTAACCTGATCTAGCATTTAACATGTCCTACTCCAACCCACCAACAGGTAAGGGATTAAGCCGACCAATTGACAACAGTACAGGACTAGCTCTTTTATAGCATAGCCAGCTCTAATCAAAAGACCTAGTATACTTGTCTTATTTGCTAGACAGCTCGCTAAGCCCACAATGACATGTGTTCTAACACTGATAGATTCTAGAATTATTCCTTTATGACTTACTATTTTACTTTTCCCCTTTTATCCTTTACCTTAATGGGCTTGTTATAAATAATCACCCTTATGTAAGTAGCCAATATTACATCTTGAATATACATAATGCACTTTTTCTTTTTGTGAGTTTTTATTCTCAAACTCTTGCTCTTATCAATCCCTTTGCCAAGGATTGTGGCTAGAGACCTTGTTTATTACTTGCATGTAACATTGAGTAGTGATTAGGTCATATAATGTTTAGGTGATGAGTAATATCCACCAAACAACTTACATTTTTGTAGAACCCTCACTAAAAACCTTAATCCTTCTTTAATATCTTGAAGAACTCACGTTATGCTCCAACCCTCCCAGTTGATGTCCTAGTGATACTTAGCTCCTAAGCACATAAAAAAAAAAAACCCTACTAAACAGTTAGGGCAATGTGCCATAAGCTTCTTAAATTGGACTAGAGACTTCTCACCATTGGTTAAAAGCCCCAGTGTATTAGTTTGGATTTCTCTTCCTTCTTTGAAACAACCCTTTTTCAAAAATATCATTATTGTTTGCTATAGCATCAACTTTTTGGCTTTCCCCTTTAAATAAACAAGGCTTCCAAAAACTTATCAAGACCATTAGTTGTTAGGATTTTAATTTAATTAGACATCTTTTCTCATTTGAAGCATTAAATTTTGATAGGAAGGAAGAAGATAGGATAGTTTCAAGGGCTTATATATGAAGATCTATCAAGTTCTTATAATCATTGTTTAAAAGTAGGGTATTTGCAAAGAGCTTGTGTAATTAAAAACCCTTCTTTGAGATAGTCTAAACCTAATAATTAAAACCAAGATGATAATAAATAATAAAATAGGAGATAGTCAGGAAGAGAATAAGGTTAAGGCTATTGAAGAAAGTTTGGCTAACTGGTTAGAGAATAACAAGCCTAAGAGCATGCCACCTAATCTTGCTATGGATTTAACTAATATTACGGAGGATTCAACAAGGTTAGGTGCTATTATGGTTGGCTAATGAATGGATGGAAAAGATTGATTAACTAAGCTAGGAATCCCTCAAGTTTAAATTGCAACAGTTCACCATTCCTTAAAGATTTATATATCTACAAATAATAATGGTGCTATGTTAGAACCAACAGCAGCATAACAAAATTCTTTGGCTCCAATAGATAAACATGGTTACATTAGTGATATCCATGGGTAAGAGGTTAAGAAGTTCTCAAATGAGGGTGAACAAAGGAAAAGTGACTTCAAGTTAAATTGGGAAGTTAAGGGACACAAATGCAATTGAAGAGGCAGTTAAATCCTTCTCCTAAGGTTTACCAAAAATTATGTGCCTATGGGGTGATTCTTTTCACATAAATAATAAATGAATGCATTAAGTATCATAAAGATATTTTGTTGATAACAAACACTATATTAAATGAACTAACGAGTTTATTAAGTGTGCAATTAAAAGTATCAAATGTGTTTTGGACTTGAGTTATAGAAAGAAATTATGACTATTAGGAAGAGCAACTATTATAAATACTCAATAGAAGTTAGAAAGCAAGCTTAGGTATAAGCAGAAGCTCAGAGTGTAGACATAAGTTAAAAGCTAGTTGCGCATTAAAAAAAATGAAGAAGTAAAGTGGAATGAAAGAACTAGAAAAATCATAAGCACAAACTGGAAGCAAGAAATAGAAGTAAATAGTCCAAGGTAGAAGCACTATAAAAGAAAATTACAAAAAGAATCTTATTAGCAAAAGTTAGATCCTCAAGTCAAGACCAAAAGCAATTACATAAGATTATTCATGATATATTGGAAAATTTGATTTAAAGGCCTAACACTGCGAGTTATATATATTTAGATATATTTAAGTAATATATCTGATTATATTCATTTAATCAAATCATATGAAGACATTTATCAATTACAATAGACAAACAAGAATTAATGAGCAAGAGTCTAAGTTTGATGTAGTGTTTTTGAAAGGTCATAAAAGAAACATTTGAAAATTCAACATTTGTTAAGGTATGCAAAGATTGTTATCAAGAAGATATTTATGGAAACAAAGTTTACAACAACCATCTCCTTATGAAGCTCATGAAGAAAAAGGAAAGACTCAGTGGAAAAATTATTTATGAAGGAAATATTATCACAATGGCTACTTCTATATCAAAGCCTTGAAGATTTGCTTACTGTGAAGTTTTTTAATTCAATATTGAATGAATCTTACTATATTACAATTACTCATGTGAAACACACTAAGAGAAGAGAACTCTTTGGTTTGATTTAGTGAATTAGATGAAAGGGAACTTGAATCCTTGGCTTATTTGTGGTGATTTTAATTGTATTATAATGGCTTTAAAAAGAAAAGGTGGAAGTATTCCAAATTGTGGGAAATAAAAAAACTTTATATTTTCATGAAAAATAATTCAAGATCTCATAAGTAAAATTAAGACACAAAATTATAATTAAATTCATACGTGGAAACGTACCTGAATCTATAGTAAAAGCGAACTTTAAAGGGTTTTACTTTTCAACCTATAGAAGTGCATTTTCTTTATTTTCTCATTGAAGGGAAGTGGGAAAGATAAAAGGAAAAGAAAAGAAAAATAACCTTAATGATGTACACACTGCTTAGACTAGGGAGCCAACCTTGTTTATAGCCTTTAATAATTTATTTTATTATGGCCCATTATAATAAATGAAATAAAATATATGGGTTTTTACATATTATGGCCCATACTTAAAAAAATCCATGAAATGAGTCATATCCATTAATTAACTTAATGATCACTTGTATTTAATGGCTTAATTCCTTAAGTCAATTAGACAATCAATAGCATACAATTAATTGATATTGTCAACCATAAAAAAAAAATACAATCTCGCACTTGCGCTACACATATCACATGATAACTAAATATTATTAAATCTTTATGAGTTCAACTTTTATTGTCTATACTAAGTCTCATCTCTAAACAATCTAATCCATCAATCATACAATATAGGATCAAAGTCACTATTTGTCATGAAAATACCCATCAATGGTCACTAATATCAATACAATTAAAGATATAGATCAATTATGGATGTGTTTCATGGAAATTGCATGCAATGTCATCTTTAGCATGCTTATTTCCAATAGGTCCTACTTGATAACTCATAATACATCCATTTACTTTATACACAACTATAATAGGAATATATTTTTTTTTTGAAGAATTCAAAACAACTATATATGAGTTAAATGTAATAAAATATAATATACAATTGAACATTAACTGAAAACAAATCTCTCACTATATTATCACATTATCAAGATAAACAACATTCATATGGTGACATGCTCATGAAATACTTTAAGTAGTAAACCTTTAGTAAGCAAATCCACAATCATGATATTTGTACTTATATGTTTAATTGACACTTGAGAACTTTGAACTCTCTCTTTAACAACATGTGTTTTTATTTTGATGAACTCCTGTTGTTTTTGGAATACAATTCAACAGCTTTATTATCATAATTAATCTTCAATAGTCTTTCAATACCATCAACAATTTGTAATACTATGATAAAATTTTATAACCATATTTCTTGATTTGATGCCTCATAATAAGTAATAAATTTTGCTTCCATGGTAGAAGAAGCTATAAGCATATGTTTGACACTTTTACATGACACAACTCCATTAGTCATTATGAAAATGTAACAGTTAATAGACCTTCTACTATTAAGGCATCTAGCGAAGTTGGAGTTGGAATACCCCATGATCTCTAAATGATCATATCTTCGATATGTGAGCACAAAATTCTTTGTCCTTTGTAGGTATTGCATGACACATTTTGTTGCTTTCCAATGGTCCATGTGAAGATTATTCATATATCTATCAAGCATTCCAATAATGTATGCAATATCTGAACGCATACATATTTGAACATACATAAGACTCTCTACCATTGATGCATAAGGAATATGCTCCATTGCCTTTTTCTCAATGTCATTCTTAGGATATTGATTCAAACTGAACTTGTCACCCTTTGCCACTGAAGTGTTTCTTGGTGCACAATCTTTCATACCAAATATGCTAAGTACTTTATCGATATATACTCTTTGTGATAAGCCTAATATACCTTGTGAACAATCACAATGAATCTATATGCCCAACATAAAGGATGCATTCCTAAGATCTTTCATTTCAAAGTTATTTGAAAGAAATTTCTTGGTTTCGTGCAATATGCCTATATCGTTACATGCAAGCAAAATATCATCGACATATAATACTAGAAAAACAAATTTACTCCCAAAGATCTTATGATATATATATTGATTAACAACGTTTTCCTTAAAACCAAAAAAGGTAATTACTTGATCAAAATTTCAATACCATTTACAGGATGCTTACTTTAATCCTTAGATAGATCTCTCTAATTTGTGTATTAGATGTTTTGATTCTCCCGATTCAAAACTTTCTGGCTGCACCATATATATCGTTTCTTCAATGTTGCCATTGAGAAATGCAATTTTCACACCCATCTAATGGAGCTCTAGATCATAATGAGTAGCAAGTGCCATAATAATTCTAAAAGAGTCTTTTAATGAAACTGGAGAGAAAGTCTCATTATAATCGATGCCTTCATTTTGAGTGAAGCCCTCAGTAAGAAGACGTGCTTTATATCTTTTGATATTACCTTTTGAATCTCGCTTGGTCTTAAAAATCCATTTGCAACCAATTGATTTCACACCTTTAGGCAATTTGATAAGATCCCAAATGTCATCGTCTTTCATTAATTTAATCTCTTCATTCATGGCATCAATCTAATTTTGGGAGTTTGCACTTGGTTTAGCTTAACTAACAAATGATGGATCATCTTCTAGTCCTACATCAAACTCTTACTCTTGAAGATATATAACATAATCATCTAGAATCGTAGATCCCCTTTGATTGGTGGATTTACACAATGGCACTTGCTCTTGTGGTTATAGTGATTCCTTAATATGGGTAAGAGTTTGTTCCTCTACCATAGTAAGAGAAATCCTAAGAACATTTTGAACATCCATATTTGTATCCCAAAAAGTAACGAATGTAATTGCCAATACATTTTTAGTTAGAACTACAGGAATGTTAACACATTCCTCCTCAAAGACAATATTCCTGATCGATGTACTCCAACTATATTCAACATCTTCAATAAATTTAGCATTCCTAGTCTCGGAAAAGGATCTACTTGAGAGATCATGGAATTTACATCCTTTTGATCACTCTAAGTATCCAACAAAGTTGTAGCTAATCACTATTGAGTTCAATTTTCTTTCATTAAGCCTATATGAACTAACCTCAACTGGATAGCTTAAAATATGGGAATGCCTAAGACTAGACTTCTTATTAGTCCATAACTCATATAGGGTTTTAGCTACAGTTTTATAATTCATATAGGGCTTTTGCTACAGCATTGCTTAGAACTTAATTAAGGATGTATACTGTAGTCTTTAATGCCTCTCCCTAAGTGATTTTGGTAAAGAAAAATGACCAATGATACTTCTAACCATATCCTTTAAGTTTTGATTAAGTCTCTCAGCTACACTATTTTGACTTAGTTGTCCTAGCATGGTCTACTAAGGAGCAATCCCGCATTCTTTTAAGTATCTCGCAAAAGGTCTAAGATGCTGTTCACTAGATTTGTCAAATTTGCCATAGTATTCACCACCACGATCAAATCAAATATCCTTAATTTTCTTATCAAGTTGATTTTCAATTTTTTTTTTATATTCCTTGAAAACGTTTTGAGACTGTTATTTCTCATGTATCAAGTATAGGTACACATAATGAGAATAGTCATCTATAAAAGTAATAGAATACTATTAACTATTCCATGAAGCTATAGGGAATGAGCCACATATACCAACATGTATTAATTCCAAGACGTTAAAACTCCTTTTGGCACCCTTTTTCTTAATATTTGTTTGTTTTTCTTTGATGCATTTAACGCATATTTCAAAATCAGAAAGGTCAAGGGAATTAAGAATTTCTTCTAACACAAGCTTTTAAATCCTTTGTTTGGAAATATGTCCTTTATGCTTATACCACAACATGGATGAATTCTCATTTATTAATTTTCACTTTACATCAAAATTATTTGTATATAAGGTTTCTTTTGTATATAAGGCATGCGAATTTAATCCATATAGATTGTCAATCAAAGTACCAGTAGCAATAACGTTTGAATATTGAAAAAAGGCTAAATGTTCTATTTCCAAATGAACAAAGATAACCAGATTTTTCTAAATAAGAAACAAAAATTAAATTTTGTCTAAATATGGTACATAATAAGTCTCTTCCAAATCTAAATAGTAACCAAACTCTAATTGTAATCTAAATACATGATAGCCTCAATAGGAACCTTGTTGCCATTGCCCACATAGATGAATCTTTCAACATCACTTGGCAATCGACTCCTTAGATAACCCTGTATGGTAGAACTTACGTGAATAGTTGCACTTGTATCTATTCACCAAGTATGAGCTAGTATTAAAGCTAAATTAACTTTAGAACAAACAAAGTTGAGAAGTTCACCTTTCTTTAGAAGCTACTTTGCATACTTAGAACAATCTTTCTTCACATAACCAGCTTTCTTGCAAAAGAAACAAATGATGCCCTTATCCTATTTCTGTTGCACATGTGAAGTCCCGGCATTTATAGCTCCTTTCCCTTTATGATCCATTTTCCTTTTCTTAGGAGTCTTATCTTAAGCACAAGTCACCACATGAGCACTTTTAGTCCTCTCTTGTTTCAATCTTTCTTTCTATTGCACACATTGTGCAATCAGCTCATTCAATATTCATTTCTCCTTTTGAGTGTTGTAACTTATCTTGAAAGGACTAAATTAAGTAGGAAGAGAGATCAAGATTAGGTGCATAAGAATGTCATCAGACAATTCCAACTTTAAGGCCCTCAATCTTGTAACAAGATTAGACATCTCCATAATACACTCCTTTATATTTCCTTTGCCATTATATCACATAGAAATGAAATTTGCAGGAATGGTGCTTATTTCAACCTTTTTAGAACTTGTGGATCAGTCTACTATTTGGCTTAGGAATTTTTTAGCATTTTTCTCCTCAAGCATAGCTCCCTTGATGGTATGTGGAATGGAATGCATCATAATCATTATATTCATGCTTTTTTTCAGCAATACTATTGCTAGTAAGGGCAAGAGGTTTATCGATCCTAATCACATAATCAAAATCCATGCATCCTAACAAAATGATGATATGGTCTTTCCTTTTCTTGAAGTTTGTGTTGCTAAGCACTGGAATCTTATGCAAATTGGCAAACATAGAGGTAGCACTAACTAAACAAAGAATAAAGCACACTCACAATTATTGATAATTTTAAACTTTAATGTATGAATAAATATAACACATAAATTATAATTATCATGCATAGTAAGTCACATCAACATAGACTAATAGCAAGAGTAATACTTTAATTGGATCTTTATGAAACACCTAACACATCATTGACATTTAATCTTTGGATAGAAATATCAATTGTAAATAATGTCCTTTAAAACAATAATAAATATTCATAACGGGCCAACAAATGCCTTCCTTTGGGTTGTCAAATTGCATGCATAAAGCTGTAATTATTACATATTTATTATCATATAGCTAAACAATAACTTTTCTTTAAGCCAATTATTCTTTGTATAAATATAGTTATTTTATATAAATCCTTAAACTGATATGTAAATGTTTCAAAATAAATATATATAATAAAGGTCACTTTGGCAAATTATTCCGTAACATGTCAAATTTTGATTACGAGTCTGTAATATACAAGATTTCCAGATATGTGGATTCATTCCTTCGTGATCGCATAAAATTTCATGATCAAAAAGCCTATTTAAAAGCATAATCAACTCTATCTCAATTTCTTTATCTTATGAAACCATAAAAATTATATTTTATTCCTCGGTCACATAAAAACTTTTGACCAAATAAACAGGGTATCGAATTATTATACGAGGAATTAAGTATACTGTATTCAAAGATTGCTCCTCAATATTTGAATCCATTCAACCAATTACGACATGAAATTGATTTCTGAATACAAACTAAATGACAATTACAAAGAGCGACTCACAATTGTTATTATTATTATTATTATTATTTAATTTTTTTTCCCTCAAAGATCATGAAAACATAAACTGAATACCAAAGTCTTTGTTCAGTCTGAATCCATAGCTGAAAACAGAAAATATGTATTCCGTTCATCGTCAGTAAAATTTCACCAAGAACTAAAAGAAAAGGGAAGAAAAAAGAAAAAAACATCTCAAGGCAATTCACAAAAAATAATTTGAAATTAGCCGGAGGTATGACCATATTTATAATTTATGAAATTGTATTAGGAAATATTTGTCTGTATCATTAAATTAAAGCTTTAATCTCACATATGATTGCTTCGTTACCATTTGTTGGAAATAAAAAACTTTATATTTTCATAAAAAATAATCAGATATCTCATGTGTAAAATTAAGACACAATTATAATTAAATTTGTATATAGAAATGTACTTGAATCCATAGCAAAAGTGAATCATGAAGGGTTTTATCTTTTAGCCTATAACAGTGTCTCTTCTTTATTTTCTCAACAAATGGGATGTGGAAAAGACAAAAGGAAAAGAAAAGAAAAATAACCCTAATGATGCACATACTGCTTAAACTAGAGACCCAACTTTATTTATATCTTTTAATATTTTATTTCATTATGACCTCTCACAATAAATGAAATAAAATGTATGGGTTTCTACTTATTATGGCTTATACCAAAAAAATCAATGAGATAAGTCTAATAGTCCTATCCATTAATTAATCGAATAATCATTTTTATTTAATAGCTTAATTCCTTAACTCAATTAAACAATTAATAATATATAATTAATTAAAATTGTGGACTACAAAAAATACAACACAAATGTCACAACAATGATATATTTTAGCAATATGATAATAGACTATAAAGGAGGTACAATTCATAGGATCTTCAGTTACTTGGAATTGAGGACTCTTATGGCAAAAGACTAGATAGGGTAATTTCAAATACCTACTGGTTACAAAGAGAAGCTTTATCAATTGCTCATTTGAATCACACTTACTCTAATCACTTTCTCCTTCTAATTAACTTTCAAGGTGTTGGTACAAAATTCCTAGAGTTCATTCCGTTTCCTCAACATGTGGACCAAACACCCTTCATTTTTTGAAGTAATAAGAGACAACTAGGAAGAGGAAAAATTGGGTATTGGTTCACTAAAAGTCTAAGGAAAAATTTAGAGATTGAAATCAAGATTAAAAGGTTAGAGCAACTGTAGCTTTGGTAATGTTGATTTCCACCACTTAGTAATCAAAGGAGTTGTTTTTTGAAAGTCTTAAAATATAAAAGCAATCAATTCACCCCCTTTTTAATTGTCAAATTAAGGGATTGAAAGTTTTTACCATTGATAAGGTGGAGATTCGGTTTACTTATGAGAGAGGGAGGTAGTGCCTATATGTAAGAACTAGGAAGAGGAAGGGATAGCACATTGGGTAAGGTCTTGCCTTTTGAGGAGAATTGTTATCTAGCAATAGAAAAGGAAGCCTATTAGTCTTTCTTATTTTATAAAACAAATCCTAGGGGTTATCTTTACCAATTTGCCCCATAACTTTGATCTATTTTTTAGGACATATCATCTTGTATTTTAAACAAAGCTGAAAGATTTGAATTAATAGCTTGCCAAATTTTGCCTTGTGATGTGTAGATTTAATATATACTATCGAGTCTAATTTTTATTTTATTTTTCCTAATTTGATTTATAGTAAATCCTATGGTCATTTAATGTGAATCATCGACTTTAATTAGGAAAAACTTGGTTTCTCTCATTTATTTTGGAAATCAGAGTCGCCACCCAATTGAAGTTGGTAAAAATGGTTAAGTTTGGATTAATTGAGCACATTAATCTTAACTTAGCTATTGGTTAAAAATTAAAAAAAAAATAGAAGAAAACCAAAGATTTCAAATTCAGATACTAGCATATTAAAATCCTACGGTTATCACTTTAACCTTCTGAATTTCAATTGTATTTTATTATGTCCTTTCTAGCATAAAAAAATATTTATTTACAAGAAGAAAATAATAATGACAATAATTTTTAAAATTTTTTTTAGAGTTACTCTATAAGCTTGCTTACATACTCACTAGTTGGGATCAAACAAGTCATAGTTCACTTTTTTATAAAAATTTAGTTTGTTGATTTACTTTATAAAAAAAATTCACTTTATGTTATTAGCTTCTTTTTTTTGTTTTTGAAAAAAAATCTCTAAAACCCTCTTTTTTGCCTTTTAAAAAAGAAAAATCCTAAATTTTTGGAAAAAGACCATTTAAAATTTTCTATTTTTCAAAAGGGTTTTTCTAAGTGATGAAAAAAATCAATTAAAAAAGTTGCGAAAGCATAGACATAAACATGTAATTTTTTTATATTCCTGGATTTTTGGATAATAACATGCATTGAAATATGAAACATGTAACAAATAATATCTAATTATTTAATTATTCTAAAAAAACATTATTATTGTATATTAATACAAAAAAGAATAACTAAATAAAGATTAGGAGACTTACCTTGAGAATGGTTCAAATGACGGTAGTTCAAGTTAGTTCTGGCTGGTACTGGCAGCAGTGATCGGTTAGAACACTTCCTTGTTATGTGGACAAAGAAAGCCCTTGATCAGTTTCACAAGAACTGAGGCTTAAGTTATCCAATTTGTTCGAGTTGTGAAGATGAACTCGGGCCCAAACTTCATTGCTCAATTAAATTGGAGTGAATTGCATTCGACTGAGTATAATTAATTACTGGGTTTCACTCTAATGATGATGGGGAACTATTTGGATGCTTCGGTTTGCTTCAATTTTCTCTAATGCGAGAGAAATCAAAGAGAGATAAAAGTGTAGTGTATGGGTCATGGGTTAGAGAGAGAGAGTAAGAAATTTAACTAAATTAAGTATTGTTCAATGGAAAAGCCTCCTCTAACTGGTTTTAAGGACCCCTATTTATAGTATTGTGGTGTTAATTTAGCTCCAAGAACTATAGATTCGTTAAAGATTGGATTTCCTTTGAAAATAGATATTTAAGGTTTATGAATCTTTGAGTTTAGAATTGAGCGGGAATTTGAATAAATTGAGCCAATGAAATGTTATAGACATGTTCTGCGTGATTTACTTGCTTTAAACATGTCTTTTATCCGTGTTTATCGAGCAAGAATTGTCCCAAATTTGTTCCTAAAGTTCAAGGTTTATTTACTTCGTTTATAATTTTTTTTCCTAACTTTGAGTTTGATTTTGAAGTAGTTTCCTAATCAATTTGAAACAAATTTGGACTTATTTAGCTTGTATCCTACGCCTATAATTGATTTCTACTTTTTATTTGGCTCGATTTGGTGAAAGAACTAGTTAAAAATGGGCAAAACATTGATATAGTTGTGTTGCATTATTTTCTTTCTAATCTAGCTAACTCGCGAATTTGGAAGGAGACAATGAATAGGGCTCCTCACTGTTCATCTGTGCTCATACGGTGCGTGACACACACATGCTTGGCTGAAAAAATTGGGATGCAAATTTGCATCCCTCCAAATTTGAACTTCCATCCTTCATTTCCATTTATGCATGTGTGGTTGTGGACTTGGCCAACTGGGCTAAGAATTTTTCTCATTGTATTATGCACACAAAATATTAATGAGCTTCAACCTTTTGGTTTTTTTTTTTTTTATGTTAATGGACTTTAATTCTATCAAATTGTATATGAAAAATTATTCTCACCCCAATTGAGCCAAATATATACCATGTGAGTATATTTATTTATTTAATAGATACATGGGGCAAAAATAGGGTGTCTACATATACAATTTTTCAATTTAAACTGAATCGCTCACAAATACATACACAAAAAGAATAGCTCATATATTGCTTGAGAATATTATTGTTCTCCTTATGATTTTAAATTAGGATCTTACCGACACTTGTAAAATGGGTATACTTATGCTTCAATTATTTCACATGTTAAAAAAAGAAGAAGAAACTTTTTATAATTATTTATGGTTTGAACAAGGAGCTGTACCAAACTGAACTAATCTTTTATGATTCCGAAAATTCTTAAATTGACTTATATGATTTAGTTTGGAGTGATAAAAAACTAAATCATATTACATAATTTAATTCACTTAGAAGGAGTGAACTAAACTAAATTAAACCATATCTACCCCTATTAGGCAATAATTGAGTTTACTTTTAAGTCCCCATCCTTACATGCTACATATACATCACAACATGTCCTTTGACTTAGACTAGCTAGAAAACAAAGGTGAAGAAAAGGGGATTACCATAGTAAAGGATATTCTATCTTTATATGTGGGATATTTGGAGGGGTGGAAAGGTTGATGATTTAAGACCTGACCCGTAAACTCAGACATGACATAACATGATTATAAGTAGGTTCGAGTAAGCAAAAATCATCATAAATAATAAATGGGTCAAACTTAGAAATGATACGCTAAAATTTGTATTCAAGTTTAACTTTAGCACATAAACCCATTTATCAACTCGCTTATTAAATAAGTATCAAGTTCAACCCATAAATTAGTTTAATGTTAATAATAGTTTAAATATTTGTACCATTTTTGCTAATAGTTTATTGCATCTAATTATACATTTTCAAGTTTCATGATTTCACCATAGAATTTAGAGTTTCTTTTTATCCTGTTTACTCTTCTTTACATCTATCTCTTTCTCAACTTCACTCAGCAACAACACAAGAAAAATCAATTAGATTGTTTCACTTTTTGAAGTAAAAATCTCTTTCTTAATTTCATATATTCTCTTGTCGACTAATCTTCATATAGCTCTATCATCTATTCTCTCTCATATCGTTTCACTTTTTAGGTAAAAATCTCATTCCACTCAATGTTTGTCCCCAAAATTCACTACTTTTTTCTTTCCAATTCTAGCCCTAAACCCATTGAGTTATTAGCTTATGATCTGATTTTATTTTGTTGCTTTTTTAGTTTTGTTATCTATGCTTTTGTTAAGTTATTAGCTTATGATCTGGTTTTGTTTTGTTGTTTTGTAACTTTGTCATTTATGCTTTTGTTAAGTTATTAGCTTATGATCTAGTTTTGTTTTATTGTTATTATAGTTCTATCATCTATGCTTTTTTAATTTATTAGCTTATGATCTAGTTTTGTTTTGTTATTTTTCATGTCAAACACCTATTTAAGAGAGACAGAAGAATATCAACTATAGGGACATATATTCTAGCAAGGATTGTAGCATTATGGTCAAGTATTTTAATCATATGACTAATGTGCAAGTAGTCTTGTGAATGTGCATCCTACATGAATAAATTAAAGAAATTTTTTTAATTTTTTTTTTATGATGGAGTAATAAAAATATATGAGATAAATGTGAGGGGAGATGTAGTGTAGTCATATGCGTTTTCAAGTTTAGGTCTTAAAACAAAGGAAGTGGATCGCCTTATTTCTAGTTTTTGATTACTTGGAGGGTTAGTGTAGTGCTTAACTTGAAAAACTTTATATTAATAAGACACACACACACACACACATATTTCCAATGAGAAAGAAAAAGTGAAATCCAAATCCCTAGTTTTCACACTAATATCAATCCAATTGAATCTCAACGATAGAAGATATTAGTAGATTACTAAAAAAGAGATGAGCTATTGGTAATTTATATCTTTGTCAACTTCTATAAGTGTTGAGATGGTAGAAAAAGCATGTGTAAAATGACTTTAGAAGGAATTCAGAGCATTCTGTAAAGTATGCTATTAATTCTTTCTTTTAAAAGCTTATTATCCTTGTTCTTTTAATTTTATTAAGTGCACCTCGTATATATTAGAGCACTATTCCACCTTGTAAATGTTTCTTTGTTATTGGAAAAGCATTTAGTTGCTATATTTGATGGTTCTAACTTTATATAAACTCTTTAGATTTATTTTGATGTATATATGTGATAGAGCTACTTTTGAAGTAAGTTTCTCTTTTTGATAAATAAGGTATCTAAGTAGCACTTTATGAGAAGCCAAAAGCTTGAGGTTAAGACAAACAAAGGTGCAATGCATATGGGAAGTATTTGTAAAAGTTAATCCTTAAAATCTTATGACATTACTAATTGTGAAAGTTAATTTATTGTTATCCTTTTTGCATTGAATATATAAGCATTTTATAAATTTATTTATAACTTTTTAATCAATAAATAAGTTTAACTTGAATATGAGACCTACGATTGGTTTACAAGTTTAGGTTTTTCTACGCAATTAAACAAGTTGAATTTTTTAGACACGAACTTGTTTAGACAGAGATACAAGACATAATACAATAACATGAATTGTCAACCCTATGTGGTATTGTTAGATATTGGAGGCATTAAGAGTGAAAAAGAAAATAAAACACAATATATGATCTTAGAGTTATCAAAATTGCAATTCTACAAGTTTATGATTTTAAGATACCTTTTCGAGTTAACTTAGGTAAAAACTTGTGGTAGAATCACGAGTCTATATGTAAAATTGGTATAGTCTTACGTTTTTAACCAAGTCTGGATTTTACCCATTAAAGTTAATTGGACTAAAAATTGAAAGATACAAATTGGTTTTGACAAGATATGAATATTACTGGTTTTATGAAAGACTTGGAATTATAATATAAAGATATCATTAATAGTTGTACCGATAATGATATTAGTATTGATGATGAAGATGGAGCGATGATGGTTATGGTAAAAGGAGAGCTAATGATAGTTTTTACTTTTAATGGTGAAAAATGAGTTGATTTTTTTAGCTTTGTATTTTATTATTATAATTTATATTGTAATGTATGTCATATTGGAACTATTATTCATAATGTATTTTTATGTATTAGCATAATAAATTATGTTAATTTATTTGTACTACAAGTATATAACTTTTATTGTGAGTTGTGACTAAAATTTATATTGAATTTATTTATTTACATCTCATATTTCATGTTTTTTATTATTATAGGAAACATATTTATATATATTTTTTAATTATTTCATATAGGTTATAGAAATTTATGTTTATAAATTTTGATTATACGTTCTGATTCTATAAATGCTCTAGCAATTCTTGGTAAAATAACAAGTTTGACAACCTTGTTTAGATCCCATTCCTATAAAAGAAGTAACACTTGCCCATTTTATTTAGTCTCAATTTTCTTTTCATAAAATAAAGATGCTATCTTATACTTGTTTTTGCTCTAATGACTAAGGTAGTATTGACAGTATAAGGAAAATTGAACTATGGTGGTATTTGATATGTGCAATACTAAACATGAATTTTTACAATATATTTATTTTGTATTGGATAGATAGAAAAAGAAAAAGAAAGAGAGAAAGAGATGGAGTTTATCAATGATTTAAGAGCTTAATATAATATTATTTTTGAAATTTTAAAAATATACTTATTTTGTATTGTGAAATAAATTATTAGTACCAATGAATCTTTTTTCTACTGAAAAAAGCTTCAATGGATGGACTAAAGAATTTATTTTGTATTGTACCATAAAACATAGTAATCGAGCTACACATAAGAGGATAAGTGATCTTAAATAAGCTACAACAAAGTTATATTTGGTTCACTTTATACGTTGAAAATAGGGCTAGACAAAAAAAAAAAAAAAACTGACTAAACTGCGAATTGAATGGGATCAAACTATAAATTAGGTTTGAACCATGTTTTTAAGTTTGAAAAAATTATGAAATGAACCAAACCATTTCAAACTAAATTGAGTAGTGAAAAGTAAAGAAAAAGAAAAAGATGATAAAAATCTAAAGAATATATAATTAAAAAAAAAAAGATTTTACATTACTTATTTAATTCGGTCTCTTATTCGGTTTTTTAAAAGTAATTTACTACTTTTTTATTCTATATTTATACTTATTAACTGATGTAAAAAGTATAATTACCTTAAAAGGATAATAAAATCTCTTTAAATATATATAATTAGTATTACAAATAGTAAATGATATTAGAGAAATGATAATAAATTAAATCTTTTTTATGTCAAGTATAATTTTTCATAACTTATTAACTTGTATATATAAAAAAATAATAATAACACATGTGAAAATTGTTCAAACCATGAATCGAACTGGATTGAACTATTCTTTTATATTAAAACAATCACAAACCAAATTGAATAATAATATACAGTTCGATTTAAGAAACGAACTGTATCAAACCGAAGCATGCCCATCTCCAATCGAAAATATAATAACCATTCGTCACTTGTAAGGCCATATCTCTCTTTCGATTTCGATCCTCTTGTGGCTCAGGCTCTATCGAAAACACCGACTTGAGCGGTTGGAGCAGAGCCAGGCACCAACAAGCAACGGAAAATGGCCCCTCTGCTGCTGGGAAACACGATCTTCCCTAAGAGGCAGCAGGGCATGGATGAATGGATCGTAGAAGGTGAACATGCTAGACCACATATATTTTATGTCCTGCAATTTTTTTTCTTTTTTTTATTCCAAAATTTGAAATACTATCTCTGATTTAATGTAAAAATATTATATATGTGTTGTGTTTAATAAATTATATTGCTTTGTATTATGCTATGGCTTGCATGATGTTTGTTGGATATCCACTCGTACCCGAATTAGAAGAAGTGAACTTGTAGGAAATGCTTTAATTGAAGTTAGGTGGCTTTCATTTTCAATATATTGAATTTATGCTTTTTTGCAAAATTAAATTCAGGTTTTCAATGTAAGTTGGTATCTAAGAGTAGACTTTTTAACCTAGATTTTGGGGGGAAATTATAAATGAATAGATTAATATTTTTAGTCAAAGTTTAAATAAATGATTAAACATTCAAGTGGTTAAAATAGATGATTAATAATATATTAAGTAATTAAAATGAAAAATTTAAAATTTTAATTAATTAAAATATATTATTAATATTATATTAAATGATTCAAATAAAAGATTTATTATTGTTTCATAAATATATTAAGTAATTTTAAATACATAATTAGTTACTATTCATAACGATATTATAATGGGAATTTCTATATATCAATTATCTATTTTAATTATTTAAAATTTTAATTTTTTATTGGAAGGATTCTCTTATTAGTAATTTTTCCAAAATTATTGAAATAAACCATTTTCACAAGCAAACAAAAAGCGTTGTATGAGGTTAACATGAAAGATATGCACCATAAATCATGTGATCCCAATAATCGTATATCATAAAAAATGATATGAGATCTATCAAGTTTTGATCTTTTCCACCGTCACCATCCTTCCGTACTGCTTTTCTACTCCCTGAAATCTAAATCTATAAATCTGATTACTTTGAAAATCGCAATAATTCGGCTTGATTTTAATTTGTCGGTAGTATTTAGATTATAATATTTTTTTTATGTATTCGTTTTTTTTTTTTCCATTCATTAAGGGGATTATGTAATCACCTTTTTAGAATTTACTACATTTCCCAATTGAGTTGGTTTTTAGGAGAAATAATTATATTTTCCATTTAGAATATATTAATTGTTAAAGAAATATGTTCGTTTATTTGATTAGATTTTTGTACTTTTAATTCTTCGTTTGTGATATCTCTTGTATTAATTGGTATGACTTTTTTTATTAAATAAAATTGATCTTTACTTTAAAAAAGAAAAGATGGGTTTTAATTACAATCATCTATATATGAACGTTTATTCTCTTATGCATGCTTGCTTATTGCTTTTTGGCTTATTAGCTTGTATGATGGCACTTGGCTACATTGAAGGCATTATTATTAATTTCTAGTGTCGTAGGATTACGAATTTACATAAAAATTAAAATGTTGATCGTGTTGAAAAAAATATTCATCCGGTATTACTATATTACATATTTGAATAAATGAGAGATAAATATTTATTATATTTAAATATATAATAATAGTAGTTAGTTTTTAAGAAATTACTATTTATATTTTCACATTATAAATTTTTATCGAAATGTCAATAATTACCAAGAAAGTAAGGGCTAATTTTTGGAATTTTAAAGTATTCTTGTAATTTCACACACAAAAAAAAGTTTATTCTTTTAATATTATTATTTTTTTAACCTTTTTCCATATTTTTGCAATATCCATAAAAGTGGGATGGTCATACTTACAATTAAAATGGAAACCGAGCGCTTTTCCGTTTTAAAATTTTTCTCATAGGCAACAATAGTGAGAACCCAATGCCCCTATTGTCTCGAATAAAAAATATCATCTTCTCACTCTACTAATTTTGTTAATTTCGATTCATACTTTCTTTCAATAATCTAATAAAAAATTATTGTATTCATTGTAACTCGTGTATGTGGATAAGCTTGATTGCTAGTAGGTTTCTAAAGAGACCTTGATCACTCACACAAGTTTTGCAGAAAATGGTTGAATTCGATTATCATCCAAGGCGTAGTTAGGACTATAGATTTTTTTTTTTTAGAAGATATGCTCAACTACATAACAAGTTCATTTGAGAGTATAATTTCTCTTTTCCTCATTCCCATTGAAATAGCTATTACCCACTTAAAATTTAATTAAAAATAATGATGGCTATTACATAGAAAGTACCTATTCATTAGATTCTTCAGTTTTTACCTTAACTCTAAGGAATAGCTTCTTCCCATAAAATATTTTTTCCTTAATATACACATATTGAAATACCACAATAACCCCATTATCACCACCATAATATCGCCATGATATGCTACCACCATCATTATGCCACCACTATTGTCACCATCATCACACTTACTACCTTACTAATACCACCACCATCATCATCACCACCATTGTCACTATCACCACCTTTACTATCACCATGCTCATCACCATTAAAATTGTGCCACACGATCTCCACTATTGTTGCACTATAGCCACCACCTATCGCCACCATGATTATAACCATATAACAACTAGCATCATTGCCACTATCTCATCACTATTATTACCACTATCAATACTACTATCATAGCCTCCATAACCCTTTACCACCACCATTGTGTTGCAATCATCACCACCACAAAAATTGCAACACCAGCATAACCACACCACCCCCACTACCACAACCACCATCACTTCAATAGCCTTATCTTCATAACTACAATGTCACCATCACAACCATCACATTGCTCCCTCTACCGCCTAGCCACCACCATATAACTACTACCACCATGACTGTCATCATTATTGACACAATGATGGTGTTGATAGTCCAGTTTTAGGAATGATGGCAGTTTCAACTATAGTAGTGCAATATAATTATGGTGATAATGGTAATGGTAAAGAATGGGGTGTCTTTATAGTTGTAATAATTCAGTGGTGGTGGTGGTGTTTATAGAAGTAATGGTGATCAGCATAGTAATAATAGCATGATGATGATGGTTGTTTTGCCATGCTAGTGAGAGCAATGGTAGCAATATGTGTATATACCATAAATTGACCCAACCCAGTCTTGTTTTATTAAAGTTTTTGCCTCGTGGTTTTCTCTTTAACACCAATAGTAGATAGGAACTAAATTTGTTTATTGATATTCCAAATTGAGTCATGTACCACTTAAATTGGTAAACAATCAAATTATTTGACCTTTTTTAAAATAGGATTTGATGAGTTGATACAAGGTGCCAAGATTAGAGTTGATGGGAGTCATATGTCTTTTGTCCCTGATGTGTCTATGGTAGCAATGATTGTGTTGCAATGTTGTTGATAATGGTTTGATGGTTGTACATATTATTGTATTTTAGAATGTCTGTAAATTAAGATCTAGCCTTTTTAATCATGTTTTCATGGTTTATGTAGGTAAATTTGTGAAGAGAGATAAAGGATCCAAGAATCAAGAGTAAACAAGCAAAAATACAAAATTTGAAAACCTTATGGTGAAAAGGCCTATTTTGGGCATTCAAGTGTAGAGGTGCCTAAAATTTGGCTTAACTTGGGTCACGAGCTGAACGGAACCAAATTGGATTGCATTTAAAACTGTTTAATTGAAGCCCTTACTAAACAAAACTATTTTTAACAAGTCTGGGTTCTAAATCAAATTGCGTCATTTGTGTTTTTGCTCTATTTGAATCGGTTATGAAAACATCTAGTTATTTTAATCACATTTCACTTTTCCAACATATTTACTACTATAATTTTTACTTGTACAATTTGATACAACATTTTAAGTAAAAGAAAATCAACATGTGGACTATAATCGCATATATGCATATGAAAAAACAAAACAATTATGGGTAATAATTCCCCCTAAACAAGCACAATTTATTATGCAAAACTTACCTTGTAAGTTCTCTACTAGATCATCTATATTACATGACAAGAAAATTGAGAAGATAAAATAACTGTATACTTACAATCAAGGTTTGTTAGTCTAAGGATTAGGAAGAGACTTTTGAGAGCGAGGAATCGAGATAAAGTTAAGAGATGAGAGCAAATCAGTGATGGTATAAATTTGAGAATGAGAGTCTAATTTGAGGTAAAGGCTAGCATGCGTGAAATGAGGAGTGTAGACATTAAGGAGTAGGAGAATGAGAATCAATGTCTTAGGGCTAAGGTTTTATTTGTTTTTTCTTATCCACTATAGGGGTTGTTAGGTTGAGTTTAGTTGTTGGCATTCAAAAATTAAAACATGTCGCTTCTTTTTTCTTAAGCAAGAAGCAATTTATATCTATAATAAGTATAATAATAGCACTGTTAGAAGCTACTTTAGCTCTTGCTCAACTGAGGTTAAAGCCATTTAATTCAATTTAACTTATCAAACAGAACTACAAACTAGTTAAACCCTCTCTGAACTAAATTGAAATAAGAAAAATACCGCATTTTATTATTTAGTTTGGTTTGGTTTGGTTTTGTTCTTGTTTCCATTCCTTGAACAACCTTATTTGAGTGAAGTTCCGATGGATAAGGAGATGGGGTAGTTTGCTACACATTCAAGTTTTGAGGCCTATCATGGTGCTTTAAGAAATTCTCTTTAATGGTCACAAGTAAATTGACTATTTTAGAGTTCTTTAATGGGACAATATCAATATAACTATTTGAATTTTAGGTTTTTTTTTTTTAATTTTTCACATAAAGTAGAAAGTTACTAAATATCACACCTAATCAAATTTTTGCTTGACAAATTTACTACCTTACTTGTACTCTTTGACCAATGATTATTTTTCATGTCATTTGTTTAAAGATGATGGAGAAAATAAATTTAACAAGCAAAAGTTCAATTACTGGATATAAAATTTAGCAATTTCAAATTTCTTATATGAAATTTGATAAGTAAAAGTTTAATTTGGCATGATATTTATTAACTTCAACTTCATATACAAAATTTAAAAAACACATAAAACTCGAATAATGATGATGACATTATCCTGTTTATTTAATGGTCTTGAAATACAAGTCTAAATTATATATTTACTTGCGAGAAAAGTACACTTTTAGTCATTAACATTTGTCTATTTAAGTCATCAATCTTTTTTTTTTTCCTACTTTGAGTCATTAACATTTTCAAAAACCTAAGACAAAAAAGGACTTCCATAAAATCGATTAAGTTTTTCATCTATCTATAGCACATTCAGCTTCAAATTGATCAATAATAATTAAATTAAGAACATGATAATGTTAAACACAATTTATTACATAGTATGATAAAAAAAAATAACATTTAGTGTATATAATGAAATAATATTATAAAAAATACAAAAAATAATAATTAAATAAAGAAAATAGGTTGGAAAAATTTGTGTATATCCTATCCACCTTAGTTAACTAACTCAAGACTAATTGGAAGCTAATACATACCTATGATGAACTAAAAATTTAACATATTTAATGGAAGTTTTATTTAATTTGTAAAATTTTTAAAATGTTGAGAATTCAAATATAAAGAAAAAAAAAAAGGTTAAGAAGGTAAACGTTTTTCCATTTAGTTGCACACCTTGTGGTATATGCTATTGGGTTAAGAAAAACGTTTTCCATCCTTTTGTTACCATTTCTGGAATCACTGGAATCATTAAACCATATGATGAAAGGACTTTTTCCAATAGCTTGAGAAGGTAGAGGTCTTTAATTGAAATAAAAATTAGGATGTGAAGGGTTCAAATTGAAAAGTAATTTAAGGTGAATTCAATAGAATAGTTAAAACATGAAGTGCTCCAAATAAAAGAATAAAAAGTAAAAAATATGCTTTTAGTCTTCAACATTTACCTATTTTTCTATTTGAATCTTTAAACTTTTTTTCCTTCTATCTATATCCTTAACATTTTTAAAACCCTATTAAAATATGAATTTCATTAATTCCATTAAATTTTTAATCCATCTGTGATACATATAAATTCACTTATTAATGGGTGATAAGCAAATGAAAAACAAGAAAAAGAAGAAGAAGAAGAAGAAAGAAAGAAAGAAACAAAATTTTCTTTTGCCTAAAGTTAATGCATATGACTTCTTCTAACATGTGTACTTATTTCGTGTGTTATTGTTCTTATTGATTAAACTTATGCCTCATCATGAGTTTGAAGTTTAATGGATCTATATCTCAAGGTTAGATTATTATTTTATAGTCATGGAGCTTCTAACAAGGGAATTTCTATGGTTCAATCACTCAAAAGTAACTAGACAACATAGTTACTTTGCTCAATTTCAGTAAAATCACTCTAATTATACTAAAATATGACCTATAAATAGTAAAAAGTGACTATCAACAACCATTTGAAGACTATTAACAATCTCTAAGTTGTTGACAGCCATTTTTCAAATTATCGACAATATTTATAAAGTTGTTGATAGTTTTATTTTGATAGTAAATTATCAATAAAAGACTTTCGATCATAGTAAAATAAGGTTGTTTGCAATAAAAAGTTATTATACTGTCTAGTCACTTTTAAATGACTAAACCATAGAATTTTCCTTCTAACAAAATCAATCTAAAAAGTCAAGTCTCATAATAGTGCTATAATTTCCACCCAAATGGATAATTAATTGATTTAAAGGCATGAGTGTGTAGGTATTAATATGAGATGTTAATGTTAAGGCATGATATTCAAACTTGATGGAGGTATGAATTAAAAAAAATTTCTTTATTAATCTCATAAATGAATTTAAACATTATAAACAATTACTTGTCATCTTTCTATTCGGATATGTAAAAAAAAATATAATGTTTATCATCCTTTTTACGCATCAATTTTCAATATTCTTCTATTATACTTGCCGTGCCACCTACTGAAAGTGCTATATTTCATAATTAAAACACAATTATTTCAATTCCAAACCACAAAATCAAATGGAAAAGCAAAGAAATCTTAGCATCATGAGATCGGCTAATTACACTAGAAGACAAACTAGCACTTTTTTCAGACGTGGGTATAACATATCATATGATAATATATGGATTATGATCCGCAGAGAATCCCATCCCAGATGACAACCCATTCAAAATAAAATAAAATAAACAAAACCATTAAATAATACTACAAAAATATGCAAGTTGTCAGCATCAATAAACCACCAAGATAAGGAAGGAACCAACCACCATCATTAAGAAATCCCTATAATTAATGGTGGGTAGGATTGAAATTGCATAGTTCCAAGACTTCTCACATGCATTGCCTTTCGTAGATTTTAAAATACGGCTAAACTATAGTGATAGGTGTCAATACCATAAAAAATATAAAATGATTTCGAATTTTTTTAAGTACTGTACTTACATTTTTAGAAAATTTTAATACCATAGGATGTTTTCTCCAACGTAGTATTATGCAAATCTTTCATACCATATACAATTTGTAGTAATTTTTTGAAGTTATTATAATATTTGATTTGACTCTTATTGGTCAATGAAATATTATATACATCAAGAGTACTTATGAAATTAGATGATGAATCGACTTAACAAAATTACATATATATATTTACACTAATTAAGTGTTATAATAAATAAAAAGCTTTTCAGTATTAATATTTTTTAAGAAGTATAAATATGATACTATAAAAATTCAAAATCATTTTCAATTTTGATCATTATTAAGGATGGCCCAACTTTATCCACAAATATGTAAACCTAATTTAAAATTGTACAACAAGCTAATGTTTTTTTATTAAAAGAAAAAGAAAAAGAAAAAGGTAAATGAAGGTTGGTTGTAAATGACCTAATTCTACCCAGGAATTGCTCAAAGTCGATTAGATAATTATCCGAGTTCAACTTAGCAACAATCGAGCAAAGCTCAAACTTGAGCTACTAGAGTATTTTATCAAATTGAGCTCAAGTGTTATTATATTTGGATCAACTAACTCGTAAACCTAATCAATCTTAAGTTGGACTTACATGTATATCGAGTTGGAGGTGAGTTTGGATTATTTTAATTAGATGAAGAAAAAAAGATGAATCAAATTTAAATGATTTTATTCAAGTCAAGCTCAAGCTTTTTATGTGTTACTTTCTATCAAACTTGAACTAAAGCTTCTTAATTTGATTAAGCTCAAGTTGAGTTCGAGTTTTAAAATTTTGAGTCAAATTCGAATTCAAATTCAAACTTAACATTCTATCGTTTTAATTTGATTCGTTTATAGCTAAATGAAATGTTAAAAGAAGAAGTGAAATGAGATATATTTTTCTTGAAACAGCAAGAAATCCTAATTGAGGCCATGTGATAGGCAAAAGCAAGTATTTGGAATGCGGTGGACATGAGAGATAGTTGAGGCGTAAATAAATGCATAGAATCGGTCTTAAATCCTATACACATGAACAACAGATGCTGATGAGACCAATGTGCAGAATTTACGGGGTTGGCCATATCTGAGAGACTCAGCAGCATTGAATCTGTGTGCAGTGTAGATGAAGACTGAATAGAACGCAGAAAATTTAAAAACGATGCATCATGCAGGTAAATTAATTGAGATTCACGACAAGACATAGATGTAGAGATGAAATACTATGAAGTAAGAACAAAGGTGGAAGGCTAATATCAATTTACTATGGTGTCTTTGTTGTGAAGAGAATATTTCACGAATTTAATATTACCATTTTTCATTACTTTACTTATTAGTCAAAATGTTCCTTCAAAATTATTGAAAATGGTAATTACTTTTCAAAGGGTTATATGTGATATTTGCTCATCCAAAGGTCATATTTGCACACCTTACTCATACTTATTTTCTTTATTTAATTTTTAGGCGTGCAAATATACTAAATGAGTATGAAAATAACATTTTCTTTTTTTTTTTCTTTTTTCCTTTAATTAGAAACATTTTAGCAAGTTTTTTAATAATAGTTGCATATGACAATTATCTGCATCTGCTAGCTATCAATTTCCGCAGCTACCACAATAATTCTTTATTATTCTAAACTGGGAAAGTACGTAAGAAAACCTCCATATTTATGCCTAAAGTGAATGAAGTTCTCTATATATCAATTAAATTATTTAAATTCTTTATATTATATAAATTGAAATTTAACTAAATGCTTTATATTTTAAGTGAATCATTTAAGTTATTTATATTTACATTATTACATTAATCAAGTCTCCTTTTTAATAGTTTCTATAATGCATGTTACAAGGTATAATAAAATAAATATAAAAGAATTAAATAACTTGCTTAAAATATAAAATGTTCAATTATCTTTTTGTTGCACAAATAGAAAAAGAATAATTATAATCCGCTTTTCTCATTCTAAATCTTTTACATCCACTCCATTCATTACGTTTATCTATTAAATATATAAAAATTGGATATCTAAGTGAGTTCTTCTGTGGACAGTTGTCAAACAATTGGAGGGTGGGGGAGGGAATTAAGGATGGTGGGAAAAGAAAGTTAGAAAGGGGGAGGAAACTAGGGTTAGGGTTTATAGGCCGGTAGATGGAGAGTGGGTTGGCACAGGGAAGAATGAGAGTAAATTCAAAATCAAAATAAACTAATTAAGAGTCCATGTAATGTTTAGATAAGAGTTTTAATTACATAAGCATTTTTTAAATGAATGAATAGGTATAGTAAGTGTTTTTCATTTAATCTAATAATATAAGTGACTCATTCCATAATAGCTCTGTTTTTATATGGCTCTTTATTTATATCAATTATTTAACATTTGTAATATTTTTTGGTGAATGAGACAACAATACTTCAATAGTTGCTTTTTGAGCAACAGTTTTAAGAATTTATTGGATATTATGGAGGAAGAAGAAGCTACAATTGGATATTATTTGTTTGTTTCTATAGCAGCAATTATATTTTATAATATGATGAGCATACAATTTGAAAACAAAAATAATAATAATAAAAAAAGTACTTCTATTACAAATTGCTGAGATTTATTCCCTTAACATTAACGCACTTAGGTTGTGCCCTTTCCCTTGTTCCATTTTTTAAACAAAGAAAGTTACACCCTCCTACTTTCTTAACCAAACATCATGAATCCAATTCAATTTTGTCCAAAACATCTTACAAGACGGAAAAGTCAAAAATATCAACCAACTAAAACAACATCGATGTATCATGATGGAAAGAAGAAAACTTGCACAAAATGATGCGATGCCAACCTCAGTCCAAGAATTAGACTTTCAGTGAGAAATTTAAGTAAACATGAGAAGACAGTTCTCTCCGGAAAAGCTCAATAAAATAAAAGGCTTTTTCCATATTCAAGTGTTTTCCTTGATGTCGACATTACAGAATTTACTTAAAAAAGAAGAAGAAAAAACTATGATTCAGTTGGCATGCAGTCGCTGTCTTCCAATCTAAATTAACACCTGTAACCATACATAGCCATTTGAATACCAATTTCGCACGACATTAAATAACAACATGTATGATTGAATAAACATGGCACATTCTTAAAATCCACATTATTAAGAAAACAGCCATCTCACCATATATTGGAAGTGAAAAGAATGAACATAACATATGATGCAAAATAGCTCAAAATAACAATATGTATGTCCTTTCTAAACTTTAATTATTACTTGCAATCGCCATCAATGCATAATAGAAAAGTTGAGAATATTAAACAATAACAAAGAAGTATGATAGCTATGAGACCAATGCTAGTGTAAGAAAGGGGTCTTTAATATATCTATTAATGTACATATGTAAGAAGTAAAGTTGAAAACCCTTTTTTTTTAAATTAAAGAAATGAATTGTAACAAGGGATATAAAAATGGCACAGGTGAGCTGTTTGCAATATTATGGTTTTTCATTTTTCACTTACACTTTTTCTTTTACCATTTCACTATAAAAAAAAATTGTATTTAATAATTATGTATTCAAGAGATGTATCTTTCGTGCAAGGGGTTTCAACATTTGCATTACTTTTAAACTCAAGACAATACAACCCTTATGACGTTGCATTTCTATAATTAGAAGGGTTCTAATTTTTCCGAAGTTACATATCATTTTATGTAAATATGGAAAAGACTATTGCATTTTATGTAAACATGGAAAAGACTATTGATGGTCATTAAAACTAAAACATAATAGGAATTTATATAATTAAACATTAGTACTTACACCAATATTTATCACAATCTTTGAGCATATAATATTAAAATCTTAATTGTGATAATTTTTTAAGTATATTATTTCTTTAATATTCTATATAAATTAAAATAATATCTGTGTATAACGTAGAGCTTTAACAAACTATCATTTTTTTGGGAAAAAAAGATTATTAAGATTGTGAAAATGCTTTTCCTTTCTTCTTTCTTTCTTTTTTTTTTTATATATATATAAGTAGGATTCCAAAATGTTCATAGTCACACAAACATTCTAAGATGATCAAGCATGGACAGGTGGGCGATTTTGTAGTAAGCCCATTCCAACTTGGCTCGTGGGCACTAGTCGAAGGGTTAGGTTTTCTCATAGTTTTGAGTAGAGGACAACATGTGCTTATACGTGTTGAAAGCTAAAAAAACTCCCGCAAAAAGTTTGCATCATTTTTCGATCTTTTTACCGGCTTGTAATCCTCTTTAGGGTAGGGCTGGGAGGATCATTAACACCAATATGACACTACTCCAGTTAAGCAAGGTTCTTGTGTATTGATATTAAGAAGAACCCATTTAATGAACTGGGATATGCCCCGGCGTCATAGGGGTCCTAGATGCGGTTTTGAGTGCTAAGCCAGTATGTACTATACATATGTTTTGACTTTAAAAGCATAAGTAGTACAACTTTTGGCTCTTGATTACATGTCTTATTTTTAGTTTATATTAATTCAGTTAGAATCACTCAAGGAGTTTTTTTTGGAAATATCGCTTGAAAAGGATAATGTGATGAATTTGGGCACTAAATAGGATGGCCCATTGGCCCCAAACAGAGTATAATCACAAGCTCAATCCTATGAGAATCAAGCAAACGTCTTTCCTATGAGTATGGCTAATTAATAGTTAAATACCAAAAGAAAACGAAAATCTAAATACTATTATCGCAATTATAAGTTTAAAAGGATCATTTTTTAAATATGGGGAGCGTATTAACATATGTATGTATTGTCAGGACATTATTATATATGGGAACAAGTTCATTTAATAATGACATATTTTATCATTTATTGATTGAATTTTCGCTTATATCATGTTATAATAAAGTCCCAAAGTATGATTAAAGTTATGAGACACTGAACCGAGTTTACCATAATGAGATATTGTGATAGTACATCATACGTAAACCTATCATTAATCTTAATTTGTCTAGCTTAGGACTTAGTTTAAAAAGATATACATGAGGATCCTAGTTATGTACACAACCCACTTCAAGGGAACATCGAGCACCTGAGTCACTTACATGCACTATCAAGCGTTGTTAGTTTTTATATCTGAGGTCATCGTGCACTCTATTTATGGATCTTCATAATATGATTTTTTTTTTTTGGTAAAGCAATGGATTTTCATTGAATGGAAATTAGAGTTCCAGTACAATGATATGAAACATGAGACAACAGCAACCCATTAAACAGAAGTTGGGGGCTATACAGAGGCAAAACTACTACGAAATGCATAGTTGTATAAGGCCGACTATGGACACAGCTGCTCATATCTTGTTTCAAAAGCTCCAGAAGCTCAGTTGAGGAAACAAAAGCCAGCCAGCAATCCACCCTTTTGTCATGCATTTTACATGCCAAAGCATCTGCGACAGTGTTAGTTTCCCTTGCTGTGTAGGTGATTTTGCAGTTGTCAAACAGTAAGCAGGCGCACCTACATGCAAAGGCAACATTAGCATAATCCAACTTGGTATTGTGTACAGAAGATGTAGTCAGAATATGATATGCAGCCATTGAATCTGTGCAGAGCTCAATATCACTGATGCCCATGAAATGAGCATATTGCAGCGCCCAATAAATGGCCCACATTTCTGAGTGAAGAATTGAGACATTGACAATTTTCCTCGCAAACCCGAAGACCCAGCAACTAGATTCATCACGAAAGACCCCTGCAATTGTTGGCTGATTGGATTGCGGAAGCCTTGATGCATCCGTATTTATTTTAATATAGCCATGCTGTGCTGATGTCCATTTAAGATGTAAATGGTGAGCTTGCTTGGTCAAATTTCTTCTTCTGCAATAACTCCAAAATTCGTTAGCTATAAAAGTGATTATTTGGTGTGACTCTGATGAAGATGCTGACCCCCCAAATAACAAGGAATTCCTTGAAATCCATATTTTCCATAATGCAAAAGCAAACTTCACTGAGTCCGGCGGCCGTAGCGAATAGCTTTCCTTTTTCTTTTGACGACCGTATGTTATGATCCAGGAACTTAAAGAGAGATGTGAGCCTTCAAGTAGGACATATTCTAAGTGCAATGCTGTCCAGACAGTTCTAATGTTTGGACAATCTCTTAAGTACATGAAGAATATCTACCTATTGCAAATTGCAGTGGGGGCATAGGGGCTGGCTGCTTAAATATATGTGTTAACTTTACACCAGTTGGGAGCGCTTGTTGAATAACTCTCCAGAGAAAGACTTTCAATTTAAGAGGCAACAACATATGCCATATCCACTTTGTTATGGCAACATCTGCCAGTTGATGTGTTGCACTGTTGCTTTTGGAGTGGGTCGTAAGAGTTAGCAATTGATGTCTTTTGTCTTGACATGAAAGAGCTGATTGGTTGATCTTCCATATCAAGAAATAAGACAACAGGGCCAATGTCTTGGGTTAGCAGGTCTGAAAGGTGAAATCCTAATTTCGTGTCATCCCATGTTTGTTCATTTATGTAGACATCTTTGACTGTAAGATTAATAGAGTTGATGTGAATGGGTCCTTGTATTTTTGAACGTATTGGCTCAGTGCCATTCCAAAAATTTATTTTGCTGCCATTTCCTAGCTGCTTCACTCGCTGATTGGTAATCCATGTACCGTGCTCAACAAGATCTTTCCAAAGTGAAGAAGATGATGCCGTAGCAGTCAAACTAGTAGAGTTAGAGTGACACTGGCATTTTTCCTTGCAAGCTCGACTCCAAAAAGATCCATTAGCATTATATTCATAAGCTCTTTTCAGTGCACACGCTTTATTCCTCAGTTGGAGGTTCTGTATACCAAGATCTCCAAGATCTTTCGGCCTGGCTATAACATTCCAGTTTATCCAATGTGCAGTGCGATGCTGTTGAGTGCCTGACCAGAAGAAATTTCGAGTGATCGTCTCCATTGCCTTAATTGATCGTGATGGTAATTTTGCCGCTTGCACGTAATAGGTGGGAACAAAGTTGATCACAGAGGAAATGAGAATTGTCCTCCCAGCCATAATAAGCAGCTTGCCCTTTCAATTTGCAAGCTTAGATTGCTGTTTTTCAACTAGGAACTGAAAATCTCTTGCTTCAGGTGCTAAACCCGTGTTTATTGGAAATCCTAGATGTTTCCCCAATGATTGGACCTCTCTAATCTGCTGGATATCTAGTATATTGGTCTTAACTTGATCATTGGTGTTGCTAGAGAACATCATGACTGATTAATAAGCCAACTTAAGAACTCCATAGCCATTATGAAAACATAGGGTTAGAGAGGGTCTCCTTGGCGAATGCCCTTAGAAGATTTGACAGGTGGAAGTGCACTGCCATTTAAGATGATCTCTATGGTAGGATTGGTGATACATTGCATGATAAGCGCAATCAAGTTGGATGGGATTTGTAAACTAACTAGGCACCAATAGACAAAATCCCACTCTAAGCTGTCAAAGGCTTTTTCCAAATCTACCTTAATGACCATCCAACCTTTGGCACCCTCCTTTTTATGTAATTGAAAGGGGATGAAAACTTTGAAGTATATTATTCATAATAATTGTGCATGTACAATACAAATTATATGCTAGTTAAAAATTACATGAAATGAAAGTACGATCCTATAATCAAACTACTAATGATGAAGGAATCTCTCAATAATCATTCCTAAAATCTTTATAATTAAACCACTAATAATAAGAGAATCAATTGATGATCATTCCTATAATCCCAATGTGTGCAAGAATAATTATGACCAAAGATGTATGCCAAAATATGCCTAACAAATCTTCTCCTTTACTCCCAATCAAGTTAGAGCATGAAGATTGGAAATGCCTAACTTGCATAATAAAGTTGGAAACCGATCTCAACCAAGAGCCTATTTCGGCTAACTGATGCTTAGATGAAATTAGTCTAGGAATCAAGACTTTGGATTAAATATGTTGTCGAATAAAATGATAATCAATTTGAATATGCTTGGTACATTTGTGAAGGGATCACAGCAATGTGTAAGGCCGCTTTATTATCACGCAATAAGTTAATTGGACATAAGTGAGATACACCTAAATTTAAAAGCAAACAAACAAGCTAAACAACTTCACTTGCAATAGTAGCCATTGCTCTATATTCGGCTTCGACTGTAAAACGAGAAACGATAGATTGTTTCTTTGATCACCATGCAATAGGTGATGATCCCAAAAACACTATGTACCTAGTGTTGGATTATCTAGTTATAAGGCAACCAGCCCAATCGACGTTGCAATAAGCCCGTAGATTTAATGAACTATTAGAAGGAAATAAAGTGCCTTAGCCAGGACCAATTTTGAGAAAGTATAAAATCCGCATAGTAGCATCAAAGTGTGGTTGTCTTGGCTTATGCATGGACTAGCTAAAGATGTGTACATCGTAGCTAATATCTGGATGCATTACTATGAGATGTAAGAATCATCTAACAAGATGCCTATATTGTTTAGGATTATGTTCAGCTCCTGAATTTGTGATAAGTTTATGTCGTTACTCTATAGGTGAAGGACATGGCCTACAACCTGTAAGACCACATTCTGCTAAGATGTTAAGAACATATTTTCGTTGACTTAGCACAATACCAACAAGAGAGCATGCCACTTCTATGCCAAAAAAGTATTTGAGTCTTCCTAAATCTTTAATGTGAAATTTGGTATTCAAATATTGCTTTAACCATGAAATCTTATTTGAATCATTCCCAACAACAATCATATCATCAACATAGATGAGCACAACAAGATAAGATTCTCCTCGTGCAAATGTGAATAAAGAGTGATATGAAGAAGATTGTATAAAACCAATAGAAAGTAAGGATTGAGTGAATTTTTTGTACTAGTTTCTTGAAGCCCCATAAAGGGACTTTTGAAGATGATAAACACATTGCTTCCCCTTGAGGAATTTTCATGTAAACCTCTTCTTTAAGATCTCCATGTAGGAAGGCATTGTTAACGTTTAATTGGTGAAGCTCCCAATTATGTATTGAATCCACTATAAGTAAACATCTAACTATGATTAATTTGGCTACATGAGCAAATGTTTCATGAAAATCAACACCTTCATTTTGTGTATATCCCTTAGCCACAAGACGTGCTTTATATCATTCAATAGTGCCATCTAGATTAAATTTGACTTTATATACACATTTAGAGTCTATAGCAGGCTTCCCAATTGGTAAGGGTATAGGTTTCTAAGTATGATTTGCTTCTAATGTAGAAATCTCCTTAGCCATTGCATCTCCCTCATGTGCATGTTTTACTGCTTGAGAAGAGCATCTAGGCTCATCTACTAAAGAGACTACTGCTAAGAAAGCAAAGTGAGTTCTAGAAATTGTAGAATAAGATATATGATGAGATAAAGGATATACCGTCAAGTTAGTCGAAGGAGGAGGAGGGTGTGAAGTAGAGGATTGCATGAGAAGAGAGGGTAGTAAAGTATAATTATATTCGGAGAGAGTCTTGGACACCTATCTCTTGCATTTGGTGTTTTCAATAGGAGGATCTATAGTAGCATGCCGATTAGATAAAGGTATGGACTCCATAGTTGAGGATGATGCATCTTTTTCTACATGTGATTGATTTTCATATGATGGTTCAATACTCATATCCAATGGTTGTAGTATGGAATCAAACCATGAAAATGCTGACCCAAATGATATATTATCATCTTGCACAAGTTCATTTGCCACCTTACTGTCTATCTGAATTTCATGATTAATAAAACTATGATCTTTCTCTCCAAAGCAAGGATTGCAAGCTTGTAAATCTTTAATATTTCCCTTTGAGTTTAAATAAGGGAATACTTCAAAGAAATGAACATCTTGCAAAGAGTAGATCCTTTTGATTTCTAAATCATAGATTCGACATCCTTTCTGTTTATGAGAATAACTAACAAAAATGCTAGGTTTACCTATAGGAGCAAACTTATCACGAGGTTTACCATTAGAATGCCCATAACATAGACAACCAAAACTATCAAATGATCATAGCTAGGTACCTTACCAAACAATACCTCATAAGGTGTCTTGTTGTTTAGCATAGAAAGAGGCATGCAATTGATCAAATATGCTGCAGTAAGTATGCATTCTCCCCAAAAACTAATTGGAAGATTAGCCTAAAATCTCAAGGCCCAAGCCACTTCTAACAAATTTCAATGTTTTCGCTCTATAACCCCATTTTGTTACAGTGTGTCTATGTAGCTTGTTTGTCTCTCCATTCCATTCTTAAAATAGTGATTTAATAATTTTTCATAATTAAACTCAAGACCATTATTTGTTTTAAAGATCTTGATCTTAGTGTTGGACTGTGTTTCGACCTAATTGAAAAATAGCAACAAACAATGTCTAGTTTCATATTTATCCTTCATGAGAAAGACCCATGTTGCTCGACTATGATCATCTACTAAGGTGAGAAAGTAATGTGATCCAAAGTGGGATTTAATGCAATATGGGCCCCATATGTCACAATGTACTAAATCAAAATTATTCATGGATTTATTTTTATGAAATGGAAAAGGCAATCCAGTTTACTTCACTCTATAACATGCATCATAAACGAAATAGTTTAGTGAATCAAACATGACAAATAGATTTGGAACTAGAGAGAGTCGGTTTATTGGTGAATAGCCCAAATGGCGATGCCATAAATTTACAGTGTCGACTTTATTTGCTAGAAATGCCTTCCTTACCCTCATTGGTTCCAAATAGTACAATTCATTTTGTGCTCTACCCACTCCAGTAAGCTTCCTTGAGTGTAAATCCTGTATTATACAAAATTCAAGTCCAAATATTAGAACACAATTCAGATCTTGAGTTAGTTTGTTGACTAATAATAAATTAAAATGAAAGTTCAGCACACTTAAGACATTTTCTAAGCTCAAATCATCCTTAAGATTTACACGGCCTATAGCTTGAACTAGTACATTTTCTACATTAGGAATCTGAATAGAATGAGCATTAAGATTTATAATGACATCTATCATGGATTTAATTTTGCAAGCTATATAGTATGTGGCCCCTGCATCAATAATCCATGAGTTTGTCTTGCCAGAGCAATTTTGTGAAATCACATTTGCAAATGGTCCAGCACTTGATTTAGTCAATAGACAATCAAGTAAACCGATTAGTTGTTGTATTTGAGTTGGTTTAAGACTTGGATATATAGAGGCATTAGTGGTGGCAGCTGATAAAGGCATATTTTACTCATAATTCATTAAGCAATTTGCAAGTATTCATTATTGATTTTAGAGAAATCACAAGGAAATGGTACTTAATCATGTTTATTGTTACATTTCAGATGTTGGGGGACTTTGATTTCAAAGCTTAATCAATTTGGAGAGATTGCATATAAATTGAAGCATGAAAAGATTGAAGGATGGCAAAGGAAAAATCAAAGCCGCCGGCCTTTATGGCCGGCTTTCCATGCAACACCGCCGGCCTTTATGGCCGGCTTAAATGAAGGCTGCCAGCCTTAGGCCAATCTTGTTTTAATTGCATCCCCTCGCCTCCCCTTGCATATATATAGGTCCTAGGTCAATTTGTGGGGGATCTTTGGTCAATTTTTCTTGTTCTTAAAGTAGTTTTAACCTAGTTTTAAGGGAGAATTGTGGAGATCAAATCTTGGAGAAAACTTTGTGATCCTGATGGAGATTATCATCCTTTGTGAAGGATTTGTGGAGTTCCTTTCAATTAAGGTTTTATTTGTATTGTTGAATTGGTGATTTCTGAACTTTATCTCTTATATGCAATTCAAGTATTTGATCCAACTATTGAATATGATTTCTTTTGCATGAATCTCCTTGAATCATAATCATGTCTTTATCTCCATGAATTGCTAAGTCTTTTCCTTGGGAAATTGGATGAAACCCTAGAATGTTAAAAGGATAATTGTAGCCATGTTATATGATTAGGAATTATTAGGATTATTCATGATTGCAATTCCTTTGATTTCAATTATAATTGGTCTTTGATTATAATTGTTAGAAATCCTTTTGATACGGGAGTTGATTAGGATTTGTTAGGAATTCTTAATTAGACTGATTGTCAATACGGGAGTTGCGATAATTGGTTTAATTAGAGTTTATGGAGGACGCAATGCAATGTTTCTTGTTAATTAATCACTAAGGGATTAGGGTTAATTGATTTTGGGCATTAGTTGTTTGTAGCATCGGGAGGTGTATGAACATAATTTTAATTCCTTAGTTAATTGGAGACGCGGAAGCTGACTAATTGATTTAAGGTTAACTTCCCTAAAAAGGATTTTCTAAACTCACTTGAATAACCTTATAACCACTAGTTGATATAACATGGTAGCAGTTTGATTAACGAATCTAGGGTGAATTCTAATTTCCCTCTTTCATAATTGATAGATTTTTCATAAAATTCTCCTTGTTTGCTTTAAGTTAAATTTTTAGCTTAGACATTTCAAAACCCCTTTGTTAATCACCTAAATATTGATAAGAATTGCCATAGGTTTAGTACTCTATTGGTTCCTCGAGGGATCGACAACCTTACTTTTCACCACTCTATTACTTGATACGACCAGTGCACTTGCTGCTATTGCGCTTTTATTTTATATATATTCTGAGTGTATCAAGTTTTTGGCGCCATTGCCGGGGAACTAATAGATATTAGATTTCATAGTTCTGTTGGTAATCTAGGTGCAATTTTACGTTTTTCTTGGCTTTTGGTCTCTTTGCAGGTGTTACATGCGCAGAGTAGGAGTGCTGATCTCCTACCATTCGATATTGAGATTGAGCATACTCTACGTCAGATTAAAAGAGACAACAGGCAGTGAGAACAAGTAGAAGAGATGGCGAATGAGGATAATCGCCAGATTCAGGGTGTTCAGCGAGCACTTAGAGATTTCTCTGTTCTTAGGATTCAGGAACCGCCTATTGTTAGACCAGTTATACAAGCCAACAATTTTGAGCTTAAACCGGCACTCATTCAGATAGTGCAATTGAGTCAGTTTGGAGGGTATTCAAATGAGAGCCCTAATGATCATCTTGATGGGTTCCTTCAATACACCAACACTGTCAAGCAGAATGGTGTCACTGATGATGCCATAAGACTACAACTTTTCCCTTTCTCATTTAGGGATAAAGCTAGAGCTTGGTTTTATTCATTGCCCCAGGGATCTGTCACTACCTAGGAAGACCTATCAATCAAGTTCTTGAGGAGATTCTTCCCACCAGCTAGGACCGCCAAACTAAGAAGTGACATCACTAACTTTACAAAGTTTAGTGGTGAATCACTTTATGAGGCATGGGAGAGATTCAAGGAAGCAACTAGAAAATGCCCACATCATGGTTTACCAGACAATCTCCTTATTGAGATCTTTTACTTGAGTCTGGATGAGACATTGAGGTCTCTTGTGGATGCTGCAGTTGGGGGTGCACTAATGGGAAAAACTTACTTAGAGGCCAGTGCATTGATAGAAGAGATGGCCTCTAGTGCACACAATTGGCAAAATGAGAGAAGTGGTACTAGAGTGGCTTCAGTGAATGACAATGTCAGTATAGCTCAGTTGACTGCTCAGATAGCTGCCCTCACCACTCAGGTAAGTAGACTCGCATCTTCAAATTCTTTTAATGCTAATCCATCTTCTAGTTGTGAAATTTGCTCAGGACCTCACTCAGCTAGTGAGTACATGGCTGGAAAGTCGTCAGCTCCATCTAGTGGAGAGCAAGTAAACTTTGTAGGCAACCTCCAAAGAGGTACTCAAGGACCATATTCGAATACATACAATCATGGGTGGCGCAATCATCCAAACTTCTCATGGAGGAATGAGAATCAAGCACTTAACCCGCCCCCTGGATTTCCCAAACAAGCCTCTGCTCAGAATGCCTATTCTCAACAGCAACCCACTCAGATGGAAGAGCTCATGAGGAGCTACATGCAAAAGACTGACACCCTCCTACAAAACCAACAAGCTTCTATCAGAAACTTGGAGGGTCAGCTCGATCAAATTGAACAGCAGCTAAGTACTAGACCCTCAGGGTCTTTGCCTAGCAAAACTGAGGAGAACACCCATCATGTCAACGCCATCATGCTAAGGAGTGGTAAAGAGGTGAAGAAAGCTGAAAGGCAGGTAAACATTCAAGAGAAAGATCCAGAGAAAGGTAAGCAGAAGGAGGAGGAACTTACATCCAAAGCACCAGTGTTGCAGCCTTATGTTCCACCTGTCCCCTTCCCAGGAAGACTCAAGCAGAGGGAGTTGGAAGCCCAGTTTGCCAGGTTTTGTGACATATTTAAGGGGCTTCAAATCAATATACCTCTCTTAGAGGCCTTGAAGCAAATTCCATCCTATGCCAAATTCATGAAAGAGCTGCTCTCTAACAAAAGATCCATGGAGAGTGTTGAGAAAGTAATGCTTTTTGGCGAGAGTTCAGTTGTCATAGAGAAGAAATCTGCTCAGCTACCTAGAAAGCTGAAAGATCAGGGAAGTTTTAGTATCCCTTGCACCATTGGTAATATTGATTTTGAGAATGTTTTGATTGATTCTGGTGCAAGTATTAATTTAATGCCACTTTCAGTTTTTAGGAAGCTTGGAATAGAGCCATAAAAGTGCAAGAGGAGACCAATCACTGTGCAGCTAGCTGATAAGAGCTCAAGGTTTTCCAAGGGTACAGTGGAGGATGTCTTAGTCAAGGTCGATAAATTCATATTTCCAGTGGACTTCGTCATACTAGATGTGGAAGAAGATGAGGACATTCCACTCATTCTGGGTAGACCATTCCTAGCCACAGGTCAAGCTCTAATTGATGTAGGACAAGGTAAGCTCACCCTTCAAGTACTAGATGACCAGGTAACATTTGATACGTATGATCCTGTGTTTTTGTCTAATGAGAAAGCAATGTATTCTGACATATCTGCTAAGGGTGAAATTACTAACAATGATGTGGAGGAAGATGTGGGGGCAAACCACTCTTGAAGCTGTCTTGAATGAGATAGATGATTGGGGGGATGAGGATGAGCAAGAAAACAAAGGCTGTGAGCAAGTACCCCAGACTGAAAATGTTGTTGCTTTCGAGAAGATGGACCACTATGAGAAGCTACCAATGCCAACACTAATGCCCATGCAGACACTTGAACCTAATGTCTTTTCTAATCAATTGTTTGATTATGAGTGTCTGAATTTAGGAAATCCATGGCCTCACATTAATCCGGCGCCTATGACAAGAGAATTGCAGCAGCAGATTCAAGGCCAGTTGGATGAACATAGGGAAATCCTGGGGTGGTCAAGGGCAGACATCCAGCAGGTAAGTTTGTTGATATCCACCTACAAAACATTGGTGGAAGCTGAGATGACAAACCCTGATAGTCAGGCTGATGACTATAAAACAAGCGCTCTATGGAAGGCAGCCCATATTTACGTTTACTTTATTGTGTTTCGTTGGTTTTCTTTTAATTGTTTTTAGGAAAATGCAAGGTGAATGTTCACAAGGACCAATCTCTCCAAGTTCA
Source organism: Laguncularia racemosa (assembly GCA_037954665.1). Classification (NCBI taxonomy): domain Eukaryota; kingdom Viridiplantae; phylum Streptophyta; class Magnoliopsida; order Myrtales; family Combretaceae; genus Laguncularia; species Laguncularia racemosa. The sequence continues at coordinate 3,371,212 of JBBMOL010000074.1, forward strand.
ACTTTGATGGGATTTAAATATGGCTTCTACATGTTATACCAGGGGAATACCAGTTCCTTTTGTCTTATTTCCTTCCTATTTTGTTATTTGCATTGATGTGAGATAGTGTGGACACTGTCTATTCTTAAGTGTGGGGAAGGGAATGTAGGTATTAAAGTTGAGATGAGTATTGCCTGTTCTGTGCTTTGATGATCATACTCTTCCATTATCTTGAATTGTATTTTTCCCTAAGTTATCTGACAATTTTTAAGCCAATTTTTTCAAAAAAATTGATGGAAATCTAGAGATTATACCCAAAAAAAAAAAATAGCCTTTCGCATGTGTTTGTGATTTATTAAAAATAATAACTCATTATTATGCCCTACTCACCACTGTTGTGATTCTTGTACTTAGTTAAAATTAATGAATAAAATCTTTAGAAATCAAATTTACCTAGTTTTTAGCCTTATAATTTGAAGTTTAAGAGTCTATTGAGTCCTCTTGTGAAAGATAAACAGGTCTACTTCGGGTCTCTTCTCTAGCTAGTATATCTTCTTGAAAGTTGCTTTGAAAGCTTTTCAACATCTAATGAAAGAGGTAAGGGAAACTCCTCACTTAGTGATCCCTTATAAAAAAGTCTTAATTATGTATAGCATTCAAATGAAATAAGTTGCCTTACTCCAATGACTCAGGTAATTGAGTTAAGAGTATCTAAACTTGAATGCTAGAGTGAGAGAGAGTTCGATGGGGTCCCTTTAAAACCTGGTCACTTGGGTGATGAGCCCGGGATGTGCCAAATCAGTGATCTCACTATAGCGATAAGGGTGGAGAAGCAAAAGTTCAATACACGAACTTATTTTATAGTAAAAAAAAAAAAAAAAAAGAGAGAGAGAGAGAAAAAGTAGAGTTTTAGTGAATGCTCATCAATAAGTTACATTGGACTTATAATAAAAAGGGAGAAAATCTAGGAAAGGAATTGATACCATATGCTTTTGTTTTATGTTGACCTGTTTAAAGAAGTGATGGGAAAGATCATATGCTTGTTAATTGCCAGTGAAGTTTAAATGGGTGTTTTTCCTTTAGGACTGAATATCTACTTTTGGAATAAGAATTCTTAGGTTAAACACTTGGATTAAAGTTTGTTTTCTCTAGATTAGTTGGTTAATTTTGAGTATAGTACTCTAATCACATATTCCCATTTTGGTTTGAGTGGTGGGCATCACAAAGTAGTGAGTCAGAAGTAGAGATGACAGATGTTCAAGTTTGTAGGATAATGAAAAATTTTGTACTTTCTAGGATGGATTTCTTTCTGGTTTTATTTTGCTTGAGGACAAGCAAAAGTTTAAGTGTGGGGTAGTTGATAAAAGCATATTTTACTCATAATTCATTAAGCAATTTGCAAGTATTCATTATTGATTTTAGAGAAATCACAAGGAAATGGTACTTAATTATGTTTATTTTTACATTTCAGATGTTGGAGGACTTTGAGTTCAAAGCTTAATCAATTTGGAGAGATTGCATATAAATTGAAGCATGAAAAGATTGAAGGATGGCAAAGGAAAAATCAAAGACGCCGGCCTTTATGGCCGGCTTTCCATGCAACACCGCCGGCCTTTATGGCCGGCTTAAATTAAGGCTACCGGCCTTGGGCTGGTCTTGTTTTAATTGCATCCCCTCGCCTCCCCTTGCATATATATAGGTCCTAGGTCGATTTATAAGGGATCTTTGGTCAATTTTTCTTGTTCTTAAAGTAGTTTTAACCTAGTTTTAAGAGAGAATTGTAGAGATCAAATCTTGGAGAAAACTTTGTGATCCTAGTGGAGATTATCATCCTTTGTGAAGGATTTGTGGAGTTCCTTGCAATTAAGGTTTTATTTGTATTGTTTAATTGGTGATTTCTGAACTTTATCTCTTATATGCAATTCAAGTATTTGATCCAACTATTGAATATGATTTCTTTTGCACGAATCTCCTTGAATCATAATCATGTCTTTATCTCCATGAATTGCTAAGTCTTTTACTTAGGAAATTGGATGAAACCCTAGAATGTTAAAAGGATAATTGTAGCCATGTTATATGATTAGGAATTATTAGGATTATTCATGATTGCAATTCCTTTGATTTCAATTATAATTGGTCTTTGATTATAATTGTTAGAAATCCTTTTGATACGGGAGTTGATTAGGATTTGTTAGGAATTCTTAATTAGACTGATTGTCAATATGGGAGTTGCGATAATTGGTTTAATTAGAGTTTATGGAGGACGCAATGCAATGTTTCTTGTTAATTAATCACTAAGGGATTAGGGTTAATTGATTTAGGGCATTAGTTGTTTGTAGCATCGGAAGGTGTATGAACATAATTTTGATTCCTTAGTTAATTGGAGATGCGGAAGCCGACTAATTGATTTAAGATTAACTTCCCTAAAAAGGATTTTCTAAACTCACTTGAATAACCTTATAACCACTAGTTGATATAACATGGTAGCAGTTTGATTAACGAATCTAGGGTGAATTCTAATTTCCCTCTTTCATAATTGATAGATTCTTCATAAAATTCTCCTTGTTTGCTTTAAGTTAAATTTTTAGCTTAGACATTTCAAAACCCCTTTTTAATCACTTAGATATTGATAAGAATTGCCATAGGTCTAGTACTCTATTGGTTCCTCGAGGGATCGACAACCTTACTTTTCACCACTCTATTACTTGATACAACCAATGCACTTGCTGCTATTGCGCTTTTATTTTATATACATTCTGAGCGTATCAGCAGCAAATGCTTGGTTTGGTCTTGTAGATGAAGTTATGGTTGTGCATGATCGCTGTTGATCTCCTTTTGATCTAGGCTTTCTCCAACCAGTTGGATATCCAATTATCTCAAAGTAATTCTCACGAAAATGATTGTCTTTATTGCAATGAGTGCAATGGAGTCGATTATCATGCTTTTCTCCTTTACAATCATTCTTTTAGTCATTTCCTCACCGTCCCATTGGTCCTTTAGCTAACAAGGTTGTGGCCTCAATCATAAGACCATGAGTAGCAGCTACATTGTGTTACTTTTCATCTTGAGCAACCACAGCATATGCTTTTCTAAGCCCTAGTAATGGTTCTATGCTCAGGATTTGGGATTGAACTGTCTTATAGTTGTCATCTAGTTCCATCAGAAAGTCAAAAACTTTCTCTTCCTCATGCATCTCTTGCATCTTCTTACCTACACCACAGGTGCATACAAGCACTAGTCTAAGACTTTGAAATTCACTTCAAACACTTTTCAATTTGCCATAATATGTAGAGATGGGCGATTTTTCTTATTGTAATAGAGCAATTGTTCGCTTTAGCTCATACACCCTAGGTGCAATTCCTTGAGTGAATCATTACTCAAAATTGGACCATACTTCTTTTGTAGTATCAACATGAGCAACATTGACTTGCAATTCCTTAGAAATAGAATTGATCAGCCATGATTTAACTACTGCATTGCATTGAATCCAATATTGGTAATCCTTATAATGAACATCGAGTTTTTCAATTGATCCATCTATAAACTTCACTTTGTTTTTTGATTGAAACACGTTCATGAAGCTATTTCTCTAAGTGAAATAGTTATCTCCATTTTCACTCAAAGGTTATGTAACAAAGATCAAGCCTGGTTGATCCGATGGATGCAAGTAGTATGGGGATTTGATATCTACTTTGATTTGCACATTCATAGTGGTTACCAAAGTCTATTGGTTTTGATTTGCAAAATTGTTAGTCATGGCTAAAAGAGACTAGAAGCTATGATAGGAGTCAATGCTCTAATACCATGAAAATTTTGAAATATATTATTTATCAATAATTGTGCATGTACAATACAAACTATATACTAGTTACAAATTATATGAAGGGAAAGTACAATCCTATAATCAAACTACTAATGAAGAAGGAATCTCTCAATAATCATTCCTACATTCTTTATAATTAAACCACTAATAATGAGAGATCAATTGATAATCATTCCTATAATCCTAATATGTGCAAGAATAATTATGACCAAAGATGTATGTCAAAATATGTGTAACAAATCTTCTCCTTTAGAGGATTTCTTGCATGAGTAGTATATTATCTTGTTGCTTTCGACTAGAGATGAAGCTACTTTGCATAAGGCAAATGAGGTCTTGAAGGCATGGCCTTAGGTGGTGAACTATAATCTTAGTGATTGTCCTATAACTGGTCTTACATAGACTAATGGGCTAAAATTGTGTAATTTTATGAGCTCCTGGAAACTTTGGCACCAAAACTAGAAGGGTTTGATTTAGTTGCTGCAAAATGAGATTCAAACTTCTTATAAGTGGAGAACTTATATCCTTAGGTTGCTTTATAAAAGTGTTGTCAAAGCCCATGCTAAGGTAAAAACATATTCAAAAGATCAATTGTCTTAGAAACTATAACTATAAGGTTTTTAAACAACTCAACTCTACAATTAAAACATAAAGGGTCCCATATAATAGTAAAAGAGATAAGACAAATCAAATAGCTAGAGATTTCTTCGTTTTCCTTGATTAGGTCAATTAGTAGCGATTAAAAATTTTAAACTAAAGTTAATTACATTAATATGTCATTAATTTTTTATTGTGGTTTTAGAAATGGAATTAAATAGAAACTAAAAAGGTAAATTACATCAACCACCCTTATGAATTTTCTAAATTACATTGATACTCCCCTTTTTTTAAAATAGTACAGATTCCCCCCTCTTTTTTCATGGGCACCACACAATTTGCAAGGGTAGCATATGTGTGGCTTTGTTAAGATGACATGGCAACTTATTTAATAAATGTTAATTTCCATGTCATTTTTTATGGATGATGTGGAAAAAATAAAATAAAAAATATAGAAAATAAAATAATTAATTCAATAACATTTAAGTAAAATGAATTAACTAATATATAAAAATAATTAAAACAACAAAATACAACAACTTAAAAAAATAACCAACAATTATACAAAACTTTAAAAATCTCCAACATTCATATTCATCGAAAATACTTTTTTAGGGATAACCATTTAATACTTAATGCTTAATTCAAAAACCAACTTGAAAGAAATATCTAGCAATAAACTCGGGGCCTAAATTGACTTAGTTTTTTATTACCAAAAAAGGATTTATTTTTCATGTCACAAATTGTGCTCTTTGTGTTTTTACTTTCAATTTTTACACCTCTTTAGAACAAGATTTATCTCAATACATACAATAATCTTGATTCAAGATTTGACCTTTTAAGCTCTTGATCTAGGCCATTTTGTACTTTGTTTTAATTGATGGGATTTTATGAAGGTTCCTCTTGATTTAGGCCAAAATAGGTTCTTGAGATACTGTTATTTTGGGTTCCTCAATAGCGTTAAAGATTATTGAACAAATAGAGAAAAATTGTAATAGACCACAGAGAGGCCTAACCCATCAAGGTGGAGCTACGTATGTGGTTATCTAAACACATCCACACATTATTTGATCTCAAAGTCTAGTTATAGAGTATTAGTAATATGTGCAATTGAATAGATTGTTGAGATTGAAAGAATGTAAAGTACAAGAATCCAAGTAGGTTTGTTTCATAAGCCTTGATTTCACATTCTTTCTATGATTTTTTTGGGGGAAAATCATCAATATTTACCCTTTTTAAGTAATTGATGAGTTTATAAAACAATCACAATCACAATATCGCACCGTATTCTTGTCACTTATACAGCAAATACACAAATATACACCAACTTTCCTTTTAGTTTCACTTAATTAACTAATTTCACAATTATCAAATATATGAAATGCCTCAAAATAAATAAATTATAGTCATATCAAACAACATGAACAAATGATTTAGCATTTATAAGTAAATAATTGAAATAAATGAATTGCATATGTGTTGTTTAAATATGAAAAAATAAATTCATGCTAAAATAAAATTTCGTGGAGTTTTATGCTATTAAAATATACTTGACAAACAAATATTGACGAATATTAACCAATTGAAATGTTATAATTTATAAGATTACCATTCCAAGTAAGTTTATAATCTTAAAAGCATGTTTCGATTCTAATTATTAGTAAGTTTGTTTTAGAAATTTAACTAAAAATGTAATAAACAATTTATACTTAAGTAATAGAAAACTTAATGGGAAATTTACAAACCTAATCTTCCTTAATTGCTTTCAAATTCATAATTAGTCCTAATATGCTAAATTCATAAAATTGAAAATCTACTCTTTTTTTCTGCTGTCCATAGTGCTGTGCTACTCAAGATGGTGTATGTAATAACTGTCTTGATCCTACTCCTGAAGATTTGAAAGAAGCAAAATAGATTATCGAATAAGTAAAACAATGGCTCAAGACTTTATGTTAAAACCATGGATTGCAAGTCAAATAGTAAATATAGTAAAAGGGATACATTTCTAGATAAAGTACATCTAGAAATACATAAACACTATGCTAAAGGAAAAGCAAAAACTGTGACTTAATTTAAATTTTATGTTAAAACCATGGATTATAAGTCAAATAGTAAATATAGTAAAAGGGATAGGATGCATTTCTAGATAAAGTACATCTAGAAATACATGAACACTAAAGCAAAAGCTTTATGATGTCCTTTCTTCTTGTTCTCTTCTCTCTTCCACCAAAAAGTCACTTTTATTTTTGTATGCTTGAGCTTCTGGCAGTTAGGGTTTGCAGTAACTTAGCATTTAATCTTCCTTCATGAAGTTCAAATAAGTCGATGCATCACTTTCTTGTTAGTAAGGCAGTTTATAATTGTTTTGTATTCACATTGATAATCGATCTGACTACCCACCCTCTTATGAGAATTTCATCTGGTCCTTTTTTCCCATGGCCCAATCGTAATTGGGTGGCAATAGCAAGAGAGTGTAACTAGTGGTAGGAATCTCAATCTATCAGGAAGTTATTCCATATCTATCAATTTTTGTTAATATATAGTAAAACTAATGTATGTATCAAATGAGTTATACTCTAGACTCGAAAAGGATAATATACATGACTATAATTCTAAAAGTTATAATTATATTAGTTATATTTATAGGATAGAAATAAAATAATCATTCTTTCGTGTAAAAAATACTTGATTTACTAAATACTATATTCTGTGTAATTCAAATTTCCACCAAGTAAAAAAATTACAATTTTTCTCTTAAAATAGCTATCCTTGGTTTTTCTGTCGGTCATATTTTTAATTCTACCAATTAAATCACGGTCGCCAGCGCCCTGCGTAACACTTTGTCTAGTTGAACAACTTCAACTATCAAAGTCTTATAAGGCTAAGAGAAAGAGAACCTTTAATTATTATTTTTTAATTATCTTATATCAAGCTGCCAAAATCATTATTAAATGGTATTATTACATTCTGATCAAGATAAGTATGAAGATCAAATCTCTTCCTAGAGATACCTTTTCCTTTATGTATGTCCTCAAGACTTAGCTTGGACTTTAAAGCAATTCCATTTGCTCAAGTAGCTCTTCCCGGGCCTTACCTGTTCCTGATCCCAGTAGCATTTCATCAATGGTCATGGTGCCATTCGGGTCAAAAGTTATCATATTGAATAATAGCTTGTTTTTAGGAGAACCGTCAATCCTTGAACGGTAATGACAAGATTGTGCGACACCACATGCAACACCTGGCATGGTCAGTAGTGAAATGGGTCCTTGAAAAGAACATGGTTTATCCATAATGAGAACATGATATGGTGGTGTCGTACTCTGCATGAGCAGTTCCAATATTTCCGGTTCCGGATCATGATACGGTAGTTCTACAATCGGACCTACTTCTGGGCCCTTTTTCTGACGGAAATGCCGGAGTTGATGACGACGAACCCTTTTTGGCATAGGAAGTGAACTCAATAATCTTACAGCATCTTTTGGTTCTTCTGTTCTCAAACGGACACCACCTTCTTCCATCTTCGGTATCGTAACCTCTGTCTCTTAGGTTATCACCATCCTTTCATGCTACGATGTAAAGAAAAATATAATATTTCTTGAATCACGCCTCATTTGCTTGAGCATAACGGCAGGGATATAAAGGCACCACAGGAAAGAAAAATATGTCGTTTCACGAATCACAATTTACCAAATGTAATGAATTACAAGAGAACAAACAACATGTTTTCAAAGATTGTCCGTGTCCTGGTCTATATGCAATTTATAAAACCTGGGAAACTATGGAGATGGAAAATCAGGATCTCAGTATGGACTTCTTTAATTGGATAAGGAGAAACTGAGATAATCGTAAAGCAGAATTGAGGGGAACTTACTCCCTTCAAATCATTTATTTTTGGTTTTATGTTATGGAAAATATGAATATTCAAAATTAATTTAATTTTTAGATTGAAGAACTCTCAATTATCTCTTATGAAACAGATAAAGGTAGTTGCATATGAATATTGCGTATATAAATGTAAAAGATTTAACATTTATGACTCAATATGAATACTCTAATCAAGTTAGGTTAAAGTGGTTAGATGAGACGTTGGATACCTATCTAAAGTAGAATATAGTATTATATCATAGATTAACTAACAATGAACATTTAAGTAAGCTAGAAAGTTAGGAGGAAATGGTACCAAGGTTCACATGTGATAGGTGGGTCATAAACTATTTATCAGTGCTTATCACAAGTTTAGAAATAAAAAATAAAAAGAGAAGTGAATATTCCAAGCTCCTGTCACCTCACGGGGGATAAGTATAAGGACATTATCCGGCTATATCAAAGGCCGGATCACGTTAGAAAACTAGGGTGAAAAGATTTCTTTTCTTACCTACGGATAAAAATAAAAATAATATTGACTGTAATTTTTCATGTTATTGTATCCATTTTGTGCATCTACTTATTGTAGAGATGATGTGTAGTAATTGTATAGGTCCAAGTTAGATAATATAAATATACAATTGGAGTACATATGTCAAGATGCTATTGAATGTTTATTTAGTTAGTTTAGTTAACGTAATGTATTGCTATAAATAGAACAGACGAAAGAAAACAGAGCACCTATTGCAAAAATAAAATTTGATCTTTTTGAATTGCTTTCTGCAATACTTCCTTTCATTTTCTGTTTTGTTTTCTAATGAGGGAATTCTGATATGATATTAGAGTAGGTCGTAATATTGGTTCTTGGGTTCATTTGATCAATGTAGTTTGTGTTTTTTCTTGAAAACTGAAGCCTTTGTGTCTAGGATTGAAAATGAACAACACAGATGCAAAAATTATGGATCCGTTCTATCTTTTAGATTAGATAATCCAGGAATGTCGATTGGAAATCTAATCTTTAATGGAAGTAACTATCTTTCGTGGAGCAAGTATGTAAAGCTGGGTCTTGGGGCAAAGATGAAGATTGGTTTCATAGATGGCTCAATCCAAAAACCTGTTAATACATCTTTGAATTTGATCAAGTGGAACAAGTGCAATTATATGGTGAGATGTTGGTTGTTGAAATCCATGAATATGGATTTAGCTCAAAAAATTTTATATATGAAATCTGCCTTTGAGCTTTGGAAAGAAGTTAAAGAACAGTATGGTATTGCCAATGGACATATGATTTTTCATATTTAAAATGAAATGGCAAATCTTAGACAAAATAATCAGATTGTTAGCATATATTTTAACAAATTGAAACATTGCCAAGACGAATTAGATTCCTTTCCTAGTTGTAAATGTAGGAGGTTGGAATTCTACATATGTGCATTTAAAGATAGAGTTCTAGAGTATCAATCCCATAACAAGTTGATTCAATTTTTAATGGGACTTAATGATGCATATGAAGGAATTAGGAATCAAATTCTTGCCATGGAACCACTACCATTTGTAAATGGAGCATATTACCTAGTGTAACAGTTGGAGAAACATAGACAAGTTACTAGAATCTTGGGATCCGATGCAAAGGTTTCAACATTTGTTTTGAAAAAATTTGTGGCTCCTAATAATGGAAGTAGTGGTCAATTTATGGATAAAAGAATGTTTACAAAGGACTTATTTTGCAAGTATTGCAAAGGGGAATGTCATATAATGGATTCTTGTTTCCGGTTGGTGGGGTATCCAAACTAGTACAAGGGAAAAAAAATCACTTCGAGAGGCAAACCAACGACTATTGCAAATTATTGTAGTAACATGCTTGAGAATCCTTTTGATGAATAGAACTCCATCAGATCAACTACAGATCAGAAGCTAGTAGACAAACAACTTTTCCAAAGCATTTGTCAAGAAGTCTATAAAATGATGGGGGATAACAATGAAGGGTCTGCTATCGTGAATGTTGCGCATGTAGGTAACCATGTTCTTGATCATCCTTCCTATTGTCTTAACTCAATTAGAAATCAATTGGCTCTTTGGATAGTTAATACGGGAGCTTCTGATCACATGACGTCTTGTTATGAAATACTTTAGGATGTTAAAAAGTTACCAATTCTAGTACGAATCAAATTACCTGATGGAAGCTCTTTAAACACGCAAATTGTAGGAAAAGTGAAATTGTCAAAAAAATCTCACCATAAAACATGTTCTATTTGTTCCTAAGTTTTCTTATGGTCTTTTATCAATTCAAAAACTAGTTAGAGATCATTCATTACAAGCAATATTTGATCCATTTGCTTGTAAATTCCAGGACCCGAGATCTAAAAAAGTCGTGGCCTCAACAAAGGTGACTAATGGGCTATATGTACTTAATTTTGATCGGTCGATGGAAGCAAACATTGTGCTTCATTCTTGTGATTATGATGTTGAAAAGTCGAACACTAAATCCATTCATTTGATACATAGATGTTTAGGACATACTTCTGTATCCAAGTTACAACACTTAGAGATATGTGGACATTTAGATTTTGATAATTTCCTTTGTAACACTTGTCATGAAGCAAAGTTCCACAGATTGTCATTTTTTAAAAGCTCAAACTATACTTCGTTTGCTTTTGAATTACTCCATATTGATGTTTGGGATCCTTATAGAGCCACTTCATTAGATGGTGCAAGTTTTTTCCTAACCATTGTTGATGATTACACTCGAGTTACTTGGACTTACTTACTTCACCATAAACATCAAACTCCTTCAATTCTTGATCAATTCTTCAAATGCATTAACAATCATTTTTTAATTACTCCAAAGACTATAAGAACAGATAATGGAGTTGAATTCATCTCTAAAAATTTTCAAGATCTATTTCCAAACCTTGGAATATTACATCAAAGAACTATTCCTTATACACCACAACAAAATGGAAAAGTGAAAAGGAAACATAGACATCTATTAGAGACTTCAAAAGCACTTAGATCACATGCCAATTTACCAAAACATTTTTGGTGTAAGTGTGTACTTACTGCTACATTCCTAATAAACAAAATGCCAATGTCTAATCTAGGATGGAAATCACCATATGAAATTCTTTTTTATAAACCACCTAAATATGACAATCTTCTAGTGATGGGTTGCCTATGTTATATTGTAAAAATTGTGCTAAATTCTGATAAGTTTGATCTTAAAGGTATAGGATGTATATTCCTTGGTTATGTAAATGGTCAAAAAGGATATCAAGTTTACAATCTCTCTACAAAACAAATAATGGTAAGTAGAGATATTGTATTTTTAAAGACATCTTTCCTTTTAGAGATAATTCTTGTCCAAAATATGATTCTAATATTCCTTCATTATCTTTTAAAAATCTAGTTTTGTTTGAAACAACTCCGAGTTTTGACTTTGATTTGCTAATGACATTAGAATCACATATTTCCTCTAAAAATTTTCCTAACATTGTTGATCCAATATCTACTGATCAACCAAGTAATAATACACCTTCTACTATTAGAAGATCTTCTAAAACTAGAAAGTCTCCTTCTTGGCTTCAAGATTTTGTACATTCAGCTAAATCTGAAATGGTTGCCAACACAACTACACCTTCATAGACTACATACAACACCCCTTATCATTTGTTTGATATTCAATTGTCTAACATATACCCTTCTAAATTCATGGCCTCATTAGCTAATGTGTTGACTATAAAAGAGCCAGTTTATTACTCTCAAACAATTAAGAAAAATGAGTGGATCTAAGCTATGAAACAAGAGATTCATGCTCTTGAATCCAATGACACTTAGGAAATCACTTCTCTACCTAAGGGAAAGAAAGCAATTGGATCTAAATGGACATACAAAATAAAATATAGACTAGATGGTAGTGTGGAAATATATTAAGCAAAGTCGGTAGCTAAGGGTTATACACAAATTGCAGGTCAAGATTTTCATAATACATTCTCCCCAATTGCGAAGTTAAGTACAGCTATAATTTTGATAGCCATTTCTGCTGCATATTCATGGCATGTACATCATATTGATGTTAATAATGCATTTTTATATGGCTATCTAAATGAAGAAATATACCTGGTACCTCCTAAAGGCTATGATAAAGTACAAAATAATCAAGTTTGCAGGTTAAAGAAATCATTATATGGTCTCAAGTAAGCCTCTCTACAATGGAATGTGGAAATATCAACATTTCTAATATCTTTTGGCTTATGTCGATCAAAGCACAATTATTCTCTATTTACTCAACAAATGAATACTAGTTTTGTTGTGGTTCTTCTCTATGTAGATGACATGTTAATTTATGGATCTGATGAAGAATGTATGTGTAATTTAAAGAAACAATTAGATGATGCTTTTACTATAAAGGATTTGGGACTAGCGAGATATTTCCTTGGCTTGGAAATTTGCAAAACTAACAATGGTTGCTTGATTAATCAAAGAAAAATTTTATTAAATATGCTAGAAGAAGCCGGTCTTACTGCTATGAATCCAACCAAGACGTCTCTACCTGTTAGACTTAAGTTAAATCAAGAAGATGGTGATTTACTTAATAATCCAACTTCATTTCGACGAGTAGTGAGCGGACTATCATATCTCAACTTCACAAGACCTAACATTAGCTTCACATTTCATCATTTAAGTACCTTTCTAGCCAGTCTTCGTATCCCACACATGCAAGCTACATTACATGTTCTAAAGTACCTTAAAGAAACTATTTCTCTAGGATTATTTTATCCTATTGTAAATGCTCTTTCATTTCACGGTTTTTCGAATTCTGATTAGGCTGCAGATGTTACGGATAGAAAATCAATTAGTGAATATTACATTATGCTTAGATCAGCCTTGGTATCTTAGAAGATAAAGAAGCAACATACTCTATCGACATCTTCAATAAAGGTGGAGTGCAAAAGTCTTGCTGCTACAACAAAGGAAATCTTATGGACTTCATATATTTTACTTGATCTTCATGTCCCACTTAAACTTCCTATATCATTACACTGTGACAACAAATCCATGCTATCATGCTAAGACAAAACACATTGACATTGATATACACTTCGTTAGAGATCACATTTCTTCTAGTTTTATTTCTGCTAAGTTCGTGCCTTCTAGGTTGCAACTTGCTCATCTATGCACCAAGTCACTACCAGAATTGCTACTTAATTTCCTAAGGTTTAAGTTAGGCCTTCAAGAAGCACCAATTTGAGGGGGGGTGTAGAGATGATGTGTAGCAATTGTATAGATCCAAGTTAGATAAAATAAATATACAACTAGAGTACATATGTCAAGATGCTATTGGATGTTTATTTAGTTAAGTTAGTTAACATAATGTATCACTATAAATAGAACAAATGAAAGCAAACAAAGCACCTTTTGTAAAAATAAAATTTGATCTTCTTAATTGTTTTCTACAATACTTCCTTTCATTTTCTGCTTTGTTTTTTGATGAGGGAATTCTAATACTTATCTAATTATGTTAATATATGTTGCTTGAGGATTGGGCCTATTTTTATCAATTAGTTTACTAGATGCTTAATTTATGTTTGGGATTATGGACTAGAGAGAGAAAAAACAAGGAAGGAAAGAAAATTTTGGTTTTCCATTGTTTAGAGGAAAGGTGAACTATAGTTTAGAAAACAAGAAAGTTTAGGAAGATTTCAATTCATGAGCCCTATAAGAAAGTGTTCTTCACGATAATGGTGAGAAAGGAAGAGAACATCGTTTAAAATACTATTTTACTCACAATGAATGCCATCTTTTTGTTAAATTATCATTAATGAAGAACTATTAAGTACTTGTAGGTTTTCAAGTTTTTAAAAATCAAATTTTCATTCATTTCATTTCCTTTACTTTTTTTTATTTCCAACAATGTAAAAGAATAATTTCTTCCTCTCATTTTCTTTCCTCGTAATTCTTTAGGGAAAATGTAAATAATTCTAGGATCTCGATAGAATATACCTCAAACTTACAAAGTGAGTTTACAACTCTAAACTTTGATAAATTAGTAAATAATCGTAGAAACTGTAAATAACCCCTAAATTTTAACCATAACATGAAAATACTCCTTGAAACTTGTCTTATCAAAGTATTTTGACATCGTTTTTTGCAAGTGTGCTAGGAAATGTAGCTCTTAATAGAAGCAATAATGAGCTCAATTAGAAAATCTAGACTTTTGATCTGAGTGGGCAGGTAATAAGCAAGTCAACCTACAACCAACTTGTAAAAGAGGAGATGTTCAGTGAAAATGAGGAGGAGTGAAATGGATCTAAGATGCAAAGCTTATTGCCAAACTACAATTTTTCCTCTAAATGCTAGTTCACAATGGACTAGCCACAAAGGATAACTTGGCTAAACATGGAATCAATAACCCACTTCAATGCATTCAGTAAATAAGGAATAGGAAACTAGCTAGCGTCTATTTAAGGATGGTGCAAAACTCAAACCAATCTAGAGAACTTGCCATACTCCAACTTGGTTCTATAGTCCTTCCCTAAGTAATTCCCTTTACTCCTCTTCAATCTGATCCAAAAGACAACGTTATTCTACAAGAAAATTGAGGGGGAAAAATCAAGGGAGGTCACCTTAAAGAAGATCTATTGGTAAGTTATGGTTTTATTATGTCTAAAGTGTAGATTGTTATGAGTTGTTCAGGAAAAACAAATTTGATTCATGTTTTCAATAGTTTCTTCAAGTTATGTGTGTGTGTGGTATAGTGTAACATGATTCAAGTAAGTCTTCTTGGCATTTATAAATAGATATTTTTGGAAATTTAAGGGTTAAACTAAAAAGTTAGAATTTTGGTTTGTTTTGGAGTAAATTATAAGTTGCATCAAACGTAGAGTAATTACTAGGAGAAAAAGGAGTTTATTGGATGAAGTTTTAGGTAGAATTCAAGTTTAGATCATAATAGGGGGTTGTGTTTGATATTTGAGAATTAATGTTGGAGTACGTAAGATGAAATTATGCAAACATTGTAGGTTTTATACAAAAGGTCTAGAGCATTGGTGATTGTAGAATTTTGTTTGGCCCTTATTTTAATAAAAGGTCCAAAGCATTGCCTGCCAAGTGGATCCCCATTTTCAAAACTTCAAAATGATCCAGACTTTTTGAACATGGTATGAATCTTTTTTTTTTTTTCCAAATTACATGTTTTTGCTCAAAGATGCCCCTTTCAATTCCCAAAAGCTTTCCAATGCTTAAAATTACAATACTAACCTTGAATAGACATAATAATCATGTATGACCAATTTTAAACACTTTTTACATCCAAATGTAGGTTTAACCAACTTTAATGAATCGTTACTTCTATTTACAACTCATTACATTTATTAATACTTTTCAAGCTATTTTTCTTTCTAAATTAATATCTTTTAGCATCTCTAGCATGCAGGGGTTAAGAAAATAAGAGTAAAGGAGAGGGTTAGTGAGAAGATAGAAGAAGTCAAATCAAAGTTAAGCATTACAACTAAATTAAAAGAAATGGAAAATCATAAGTATCGTATTGCATACTGATAGTTAATAATGTTATTTCAAGTATGTATTTACCCTATTTGATGGTGTTCTTGGTAGTGTAGTATCTAAATGAACTTAATTATTACTCGGCTAATAACTTGGTTGTTGTTTGTACATGGTTTGACCTAAGGGTCAATAGTAACATATCTTTAGAGGGTACCCTAGTAATCTCTGTATAATGATGTCTTTAGTGGAATCACACATTGAAATGATATGAATAAACTCTAGGAAGACTCATGGGTGTTGGGCTCAAAAGTGGCAATTCCCAACACCGTAGTATTAGAACTAGTGGTGGCAATATTTCAAATGTATCAGATTATATATATTAATAAAACTTCTTAATAACCAGAGTGTGCAAAGTTATGAGTACTCCTATACTAATTGATTAGATTAGATAAAGATGTTGATGTGGTTGTTTGCTTTACTATCTGCATTTAAACGTGTGTGAATTTTGTTTATGTTTATCATACACATGTGCTTATAGGTAACATGTACTAGGCATTAGCTCACCCCTTATGGGAATAACTTTTTTTTTTTTGTTTCAATTGCCAGTGTAGATAAACAGTCTTTTTATGATGAATTAAGAGTGGATTACAGTTAAAATGATGATGAAGTGGAATACTACTATTATTATGATGATTAGTGAATTCCAAAGGAGAGTATTTGGAAGACTTATCTTTCTTTATAAGATAATGATTTATATATTGAAAGAGACTGTAGTTGTTTCTTTTAGTTATGATACAAAATTAAATATTAGAGGATGAATTTGATGGATATTTAAAACTGTTGTTACTGGTGAATAAATGTGATTAATAGGTTACATAAATGTTTATGTTTTAAGTAAGTTAAGAGTCTTGTGCGTTACTAAATAGTAGTGATACATTGCGGATTGTTACGTTCTAAGTTCTGAGGCATTGCAAATGTTTACTCCCATACATCCTTTAAGGCATTTAAGATGAGAGGAATGCAAGAATTTTTAATCCAAAAAAGGTATGGTGAACAACTTTATGAGCCAAGAACCGCAAGAAGCAGCCAAACTCAATGATATCCAAATGAGAGCCACCTAAAACTAGGTAATTATAACAATATGATAATTGTGATTGACTTAATTGATGCAAAGCATTAGCTTATGAGTCTAAATGTTGATGATGCTTTTAGTTTGCTTATGTTGAGTATTTGCATGAAAATGTTGAAAGAGATTCCTAACACTATCATGCTCTCACGAGAGGCCAATAAAGAGGCAAACCTGCTTACTAATAGTGCGATTGGGGGAAATGAAGTTTTGATGCTAGAAGAGTAATAGCATGAAGATAGTTTATCTTGTGTTAATTTTGATTGTAATTATGATCTGACTATGAACGATAAGAACCGTGGTACTATTGGGTCAATTACTTAACCTGTTTTTGTGGTGTTGTTTGTAATTTGCATATTTGATTAATGTAGGAGAAATACATAAAAAAAATGTTTTTTTTTAATTCGCAAATAAGGTAAGGGAAGAAAACGCATATAGTGCATTGACAGCTCATGCATTTCATGCATTTTTAGTACAAATTTTTCTTTGCACTGAAAATGGCCCGCAAAGAACTCTATCTCATCCTACTCCTACTCTTAGTAAATGACCTAGTGATTCTAGCCATGATAGATCCATGCTCAATTCATCTCACATCGGAGATGAAAGGAACTTGTGACTCTTGTATTGCAGGCAATTAGGGGGGCTCATCAAAGTCACATGGAGGAAATGGACTCCATTATATCGAATGTTGTGAGCTATCACCAATATTCGGTCGATAGTGACGTAACCTTTGTAGAGCAGGTGGGTTAAGAATGGGACCACTGACAGAGTGCCTATGAGGGGGTAATGAATGAGTTGACACCGAGAGCTGAGATACCTATAATATCCTTTTCCATGACGTTCGAAGGAGTGTAGGCATGATAGATCTACTCATCCCTCCATTGTCCTCCTCTAACTCTTGCTTTATTAACCCTACGACACAGTAGTGGTGCAGGTGCAGGATCTACTGGAGGTGCAGGATCTACTAGAGGTGCATACTTCAAGTCTACAGCAACCTCCCCCTCTAGCAACTGCTTATGCTGAGCGGTAGGAAAAAGTACAACTCTGCCATGATGCTTAACTAGCTATACTCAAGCATCAGCAAGTGAAATTGCTGAAAGCAAATCGGATGTTATACGTATATGGCATAGGGTATTAGCTTGGAAGAATTAAAAAAAAAAAAAAGTTTTAGCACAACTTATTCCCCATATAGTAAAGTTAATGTGATATTGTAAGTTTTTTTCTTACCAAGTATAAACACCCCATATTTACCCTAATAATCAATAATAATCAATTATCAATTTTTTCTTTTTTTTTTTTACATTTTTTTCTAATTTAGAAAAAATAGGAAAAATATTCAAAAAATAAAATAAATAGGAAAAATACATCAATTTTGGAAAATAATTGCAGAAATAGTAATAAAAGGGATTAAATAATTTTTACAAATTTTTGAAATTTCAAAAAATATAAAAATAATGAAAAATCGCATTGCATATATGCAAATTGCGAAAATAAAAAAAAAAATCGCATAAGTGGGCTAGCTCAGCTAGTCCGAGCCACAGCCCTGTGCGCGTGGGAGGGGGTCAGGTCACGAGTTCAAAACGCGGGGGAGGCAGAATCCACATTTTGCAAATTTTTTTCCTTGCCTGGGACACGTGTCAGCAGCTGATTGGCTGGAACGGGCACACGCGTCGGGCGCATGACTTTCTTCAACCTTCGTCCGAGATCATCGCCGATAGGGGGAAAAATCGCATTTTGACCGTTTTGATTCGATGTTTTGCACAAATCCAACAGATCTTTAACTGAAATAGGATAAACATTATCCAATTGGAATCAAATCACAATAAATCGAAAGATTTACACAAATCGAAGGATTTACACAAATCGAAGATGGGTTGTTCAACCGCAATCCGATTTGCTTTAATCGAAGGAAATCCAAGCTTATTCAGCTTGATTTCTTGTGCCTATAAATAGAAGAGGAAGGGAGGAAGCAGAAGCACAGATCAAAAGTGAGAAAAAGAGAAAAGGAGAGAAATCGAAGCCTCGCCGGATTTTCCAAGCCGCGACTGCCAATCAAGCCTCGAACCGCCACCAGGAGGCGTTTTTGGAGAAATCCACCGCCACAGTTGAGTTCCCCACCCCTGAAAACCTAGGAAACGACACCTCAACCTCCTCGAAAGGCCGCCGAAACACCATCAACGAGCGCCCCCAGTCGCCGTGACCGATCGACCCAACCGACTCGACCCACACACCGACTCGGATCCAGGTAAGTCATATTTTTCAAAAAATTTTGTATTTTTTATTTATTTAGTTATTTTATTTATTTTTTTAATTTATTTATTTATCTATTTTTTATTTATAATTAAAAAAATAGAAAAATATTAGAATTTAGATATTTTTTTTAGGATTTAATTTAGGGCAAATAATAGAAAATAATAAAAAATAAAATAATAATAATAATAACAAAAAATTATAAAGTAAAAAATAAAAAAAATGATAAAGATATATTAGAAAAAATGATAAAATTCAGATTTTTAGTTTAGGGTAGATAAATAATATAGGAGAAAATTTTTCAATAGAAATTAATAAAAGTTAATAACAATTATAAAAATTAATAAAAACTTATAATAATAGAGGTGAGTTGAAAAATAGGAAAATAATTTTTTTTTATCACTTAGAAAAATCATTTTCTTAAATAAACCCAAAATCAGTTTTTTTTCCTTAAAATTATTATTTTTCAAAAAATTAAATAATCAAGCTTAGGCTTAGATTTTTCCAGAAAAATACTAAAATGATAAAAGCGTAGACCAAAAGTAATTTCATAATTAAAAATCACAAACACATTAAAGTTTTTCAAAAAAAGTAAACTATTGCCCGTTTGATCCTGAATAGTAGGTACATAGGCACCCATTTGGGACAACTCTAAAAAGAATAAAAAATTATTTTCTTAGAATAACTTATTCAAAAACACAATAAAAAGATAACAAAAAATAAAATAAAAGACATTAGGAAAAGGTTCAGATTTTAGGAGAATAGGGTGGTAACCTTAAGGTTTTAATATGTTAGTCTCCGAACCTAGAAACTCTGATTTTCCCTTTCCTCTTTTCACAAAAACGAAAAAAGGAAATTTCGCTGACTAGTGATCTAAACTAGGATTAATCCGCTCAATTAGTCCTAATTCAATCTTTCCCAACCACAGTTGGGTGGCAACTCCAAAATAAAATGAAATTCGTAACTCAAGTCAAGGGTTTACATTATATGAGCATAGGGTCTAGTATAGATCGGATTAGGAATGAAAAATAAAAAATTAGACTCGACTGGATGGCGACTCCAATGGGAACACTTCTCTAGTAGGCTAGCCACCTGAATCTCCTTAAATCACTTTTTCGAGAAATGTCTTTTTGGTTTGTTATACTGCTGCTAACTTTTCAGGGATTTGCTTAAGTTTAGGATTCAGTTATTTACCTTTAAGCAGTTATTTACTTTCAAGTTTGCATGCATGTAACTGTGTGATTAGATACGGTCAAACCCGAACCGTCTTAAGACCTTAAGACAGGGGGGCATTGTGTAGGTTTCAGGCGAAGTGATATGATCACCGTTCGGGACTAACTAGGCTACCCCACCAAATGCTTCGATATGGCCTGAGATCCATTTCTTTGAGAATGCAAGAGGCCATAAAGCTTGGGGACCTGTCAGAACCTACCTATCTGCATACACGAAGTCATGGGCTGACAATCGATTAATGATGTAATACTTTTATTCTGTTCATGGAGTTCAGATACATTTCCCTGTAATGCTATCACTGTAACATAGTTCTTTTTGCAATTAGAAATTTTTATGTGTAATAGATGGCTAGTTCCACAATCGATCGCCTCCTCTGCAAAGAGATCCGAGTTTGCAAACCTCTGGACCTAAAATTGGTGCTGGACCACTGGTTTACTCTGTACAACCCAAAAGAGCAGGCCTTCATTCAGCAAAGGATAGGGCCCATCCTCTCACTGATGAAGATAGAGATGAAATTACCCTTAGTACGGGCCATGCTCCATCTATGGGAAATAGAGCCAGTGGCTTTCTTCATTGGGCCACACGAGATCACTCCCACTTTGGAAGAATACATCCAACTTCTACAGGCTCCAGCACTAACCAACGAAGTGTATGTACCAGATCTTGAGGCCTGGCCAGCCAATATCTTCAGCAGACTGCTGGGTACCCGCAAAACAACAATCAACAAAGCCTTAACAAACTGTAACGGATACTGCATACAGATGGATGAGTTAGAAGCCCGGCTCATAGCCCGAGAAGATAATGGGGATAGGAAAGACATATTATGTAGGGACCCCAAGAGCTATAGGCAAAGGAGAGTGAATGCTTTCATCCTCACAGCCTTCGCCACCATACTCTTCCCCACCGGAACCTTTTATGTCCATTACCAAGTTGCAGAACTGGTGGCACAATTTCTGGAAGGAAAATCCTACATCCCGGCTTTACTAGCTGAACAGATCAGGAATTTAAACTTCGTCAAGAAAAGGGCCACGAGATCCTCCACTTAAACATCAACCTTATCCTGATCTGGTTTGTAAGCCACCTTAAATGTTTCGAGCTGAACCTGGTCCGGAAAACTTTGGCTCAATAAGTGGACCTTGTGGACTCATGCATATAGAAGATAAAGCTGCCCGACGACCTTACTAGCCACAGTTGGGTAGAAGTGCTTAAAGGTTTCAATGCCAACGACATCTTGTGGACAACTAGATGGAGTTGCTACGTCAAAGTCATCCTAATCTGCAGCAACTTTCAAGCCATACCTCTAATCAATATCAGTGGATGTATAGGTTATCATCCCAACTTAGTGAGTATCATGACCCGAACTTACTAGTAGCTGAGAAGTTTGCCAAGCTGGCAAAGGTCGAGGCACTATGGGAGGCCCAAATCGAGAGTCCTAATGTAGACCTCGGAGAGCTGGATGGCGAAGTAGGCAAGCACCGAGCTACCAGGGATTTCGTAATCCACCAGCTATATTAGACAGGGGAAAGGGCATACCGGGTCCCAGATATCACCCAACCTAAGCCAGACAAGGTAGACCCAGAGCTAAAAACCTATCTGAAGTAAGTCAAGGCTCGAATGGAAGTATATTTCAAGGCTGCAGACTACAAAAAGGATATCTGGAAGAGTTGATTCAAGGAACCTGATCAAAGGAACAAGGCCTTGGAAGCTCAGCTGGAAAAGACCCAAGCCAGAGTTAGAGAGTTGGAAGCTGTCATCAACGGAAAACCGGCGCCTACGCAATAGAAGACCAAGAGAACTAGGAAATAGATCCCTATTGTACTTTTCATTTTTTTTTTTCAAGTATCGAACTCCAAGTTTCCAGTATTAATAAAAATAAAGTTTCGGTATTATATCATTAATCAATTGTTGGCCCCTTTATTTTAGCATCTGTGTGATACATGCATCATATTTTCATACATACATTAAACCAAGGAAAATGCACGCCAGGTATCAAAAATAGCTCCCAAACAACCAAACCCTCCAAGGAGCCCAATCTGCACTCGTTCAAGAACCAAAATGGCAAATAGTGGCAACAACAGCGATAACCGCAACAACACAAGTGTCAACGCTACCTCAGACCCTAGGATCGTATCCCTGGAACAAACGGTCCAGTAGCTAGCTACACAAGTCCACCTCCTGATTGAGAGCATTGGCCTCCTTTGCACCACCCAACAGACTCAAGAAAAACACTTAGGGGGCAGAAAGGGGAAAGCAGTGGAGGGTCAACCTCCAGAATATGAAGAAATCAATTCCTACCTCAAACCGGCTTTTGAATATGAACCGAGAGCCAACCTGGGTCCGACCCTTGATGACCTAAAGAGGGAAATGGAAGACAGACAAAAGGAGATGGAAAAGAGACTTTTTCAGCAACTAGCCGACAAGATGAAGACAATAGAGGGGCCTGACGATTTCAAACAGGCCAGGATCATTAGCTTGCCAGCATATGGGGAGGAGGTATACCTCGAGAAGTTCAAGACCCCTGAATTTGAAAAGTACAATGGTACTGGATGCCCTAAGATGCACACAAGGCTGTACGTCCGGAAAATGAGCAAATATGCTCAATATGACCAACTTATGATCCAGACCTTCCAAGATAGCCTTACAGGCCCTGCCCTCGTCTGGTATGCCCACCTAGACTTCAATCAGGTCAATACTTGGGAAAGGCTTACTCGGGCATTCTATGACCAATACAAGTTCAACATTGAAGTTGCCCCCTCAGTAATCGACCTGGGAAGTCTTCGGAAGAGATACGCTGAGTCTTTCAAGGAGTATGCTCAGCGCTGGAGAGCTCAAGCTGCCAGGGTAGCAACCCCGATTTCCGAAAAAGAGCTGACATTCATCTTTGTCAACACTCTCGATAAAACCTACTTCTCACATCCGGTGAGCCAAATGTCATCCAGCTTTGCAGAGGTAGTGGCAGCGAGGTGCCGGATCGAAAATGCCATCACAACAAGCAGATTCCAAACAATAGATCCTCCTAGGGTCACACCATCACAAAGGCCTTTGGGAGGTAACAAAGCCAAGGAGTCTACCATCAGCACAGTTAACTCCGGCAAAGTAGAGAAGGCTGGGACCCGCGTAACATTCCAGACTACGAGTGCCCCAATCCTGCAGTCCCCGACAAATCACGCCCAAGCCACTAGAGTCCCGAGACAGTTCACTCCAATCCTGATCTCGCTTAGCCAGGTCTTCGCTCGGCTGCAGGCAGATAATTTGATTAGCTTCAAGATCCCGAACGACCGGTACAAACCCAGAAATTTCGACTCAAGCCTCAAATGTGACTATCATATGGGCCAAGAGGGGCAATCTACAGACAGATGCTGGAGGCTCCAAAACAAAATTCAAGATCTGATTGATGCTAGGATTGTGTAGCTGGACTTTGTTAACACCCCGGCACCTAATGTCAACACTAATCCACTGCCCAAACATAAGCCCACTGTCAATATGATCACATCCGAAGAGCCGGATCCTAAAGAATCCTCAAGACAGCAAAAAGCAATAGAGCAGGGAAAAGGTCATCCACGTCAAACTCCGGAGGAAACCCCTAAGTCACATATCAAAAAGAGATGGTTAGCTAGAGACCCAACAATCGGTACATTAGGCGAATCGCATGGGAGATTCAAGTATCTGGTAAATTACTCTTATACCCCAACTGAGTATAAGTCGCCTAGTGGATGGGGGGCTGAGTTTGAGAAAGAAGACAACCCACCAAAAGAAGGGGAGAAGTCTGTGAACATGATAAAATCAAACCAAAAGCCGATGGTCATAAAGTGCTATGAAGGACAATAAACCAAGATGCAAATTCCAAAGAAAAGGTATGTGTTCAATGTCCCAATACCCGCAGAGAAGTATAAGGCGGCACCATTTGACTATCAGGCTCTTGATCAAGAAAGACCCCCCATGGTAGGAGGAATCACTCGCTCCGGGAGAGTTTATGACCCAAAATACAAAATCTCAACTGAGGAGCCCAACATGGAGGTAGAAGAAGAAGAAGAGGGGCTCTCTGCATTTACAAAGATGGTCAAGGCAAGCGAATATAAGATCATGAAACAACTGAACAAGGTTCCAGCCCAGATATCACTTATGGGCCTCCTTACAACCTCCGAGCCTCACAGGGAAGCACTCTTCAAAGTGCTCAAACAGATCAAGGTACTAGAGGGCATCACTACAGACGAATTGAGTCATGTGGCAAATTCCATCTTCACCATGGACTAAATATCTTTCTCCCTCAAAGAGCTAGGAGAAGATGGAGACCAACATACAAAACTGTTGTTCATAGTGGTAAAATGCAACGACACGATCATCTCCCAAGTACTCATTGACAATGGGTTGTCTCTCAACATATGCCCATTGGCTACCCTCGACCTACTAGGGGTCAATCCAAGCAATATCAAACTAAGCTCGATGGTGGTCAGGGCTTTCGACGAGTCGAAGAGAGACATCGTAGGGGAGATAAGCTTGCCGATAGAGATTGGCCCGCAAGTGTTCTACATCTCCTTCCAAGTCCTCGACATCCCAAGGTCTTTTAATCTACTTTTGGGAAGGCCATGGATACATACCGCTAGAGCCATATCCTCAAGCCTCCATCAGAAAGTCAAGTTCATTGCAAATGGATAGATCATCACCGTGCTGGGAGAGCAAGATTATGCCATCTATAAAGAAACCGCCATACCTTACATTGGGGATGACGGTTTTGAAGACTTTGGTCTCCAGATATTCAACGAGGTGAATGTGGTGACCAGCAAGGAAGGCCATCAGTTCAAGGAGGGGCAGCAAGGGATGTTTGGACTAAGGTACGTTCCTACACCCTAGGAAGAGGCACAAGCTAGAGGTGTCAGAGGTAGGAGGAAAGAGAAGCCAAGTAACACCCAAATGCGCTTTCCACCCCTCCAACAATCATTCAAACAAGCAACTACCATTCAAGAGCCAAGGATGAGCGAAGCTGACATCAGAAATGGGAGCTCGACCTCTCGCACGTCCAAGCAGCATCCAGCTCTCAATAATTGGTTTTGTTATCCTATTGATAGCACTAGGTCAGCTCAAGGATAGGGAACAATTATTAAACAATTTTTATTGTGATTTCTTTTCATAATTCAATAAATTACAATTTGTCTTGCTTATATATATGTACTTTCGTTTCACTTCACCCAGATTCCCTACCATCGAACGTCAGGGACATTTCAAGCAGGTAAGAAATGAAAACACTGATATCGTTTCCAACACTACTGGGTCAGCTGTTGGAGGCGATGTCCTTGACCACGAAATAATACAAGAAAATTGGCAAAAACTTGAACAAAGTGGAATTTCAATCGACGAGCCGGTAGAGACAGTAAATCTAGGAAGCGTTGAGAAACCTAAAAACCTCAAGATCGGGACCAGTTTAAGTGCCAAGCAAAAACGCGAGATGACCGAGCTGTTAACTGAGTATGCAGATGTGTTCGCCTAATCATATGACGATATGCCAGGATTAGACCAATCAATAGCAGTTCACAGGCTTCCCACAAGGGAAGATGTCAAACCTAAAAAACAGAAATTGAGAAGATTTAGGCTTGACATCTTACTAAAAATTAAAGAGGAAGTCAAGAAACTGCTAGAAGTGGGGTTCATCGAAGTATCTGACTACCCAGAATGGGTAGCGAATATAGTCCCCGTTCTAAAAAAGAATGGAAAAGTACGTGTATGCATAGACTTCCGGGACTTAAACCAAGCTACGCCAAAAGATAACTTCCCCCTGCCTCACATCGATGTTCTGGTAGACAACACTGTAGGAAACCATCTTTTCTCATTTATGGACAATTTTTCAAGATATAACCAGATAAAAATGGCTGAAGAAGATAAAACTAAGACAACTTTCATCACAACGTGGGGAACTTTTTGTTACAAAGTCATGCCCTTTGGTTTGAAAAACACCGGGGCAACGTATCAAAGAGCCATGGTCGCAATACTTCATGATATGATACATCGAGAAGTCGAAGTATACGTCGACGATATGATAGCCAAGTCTAAAGAAGAAGAAAGCCATACAGATATTCTGAGAAAGTTGTTTAAGCGATTGAGAAAGTTCCAGCTCAAGTTAAATCCAGAGAAGTGCACTTTCAGGGTCACGACAGGCAAGTTGTTAGGGTTTGTCATAAGCCGGAAAGGCATTAAAATCGACCCTGACAAAGTAAAGTCTATACTAGAGCTACCTTCTCCACGCACTATCAAAGAGAATGCCGCAGTAGAGTGGGACGACAAATGTGAAGAAGCATTCAGGACAATCAAAGACTATCTCATAAAGCCTCCAGTCTTGATAGTCCCAAAGTAAGGGAAGCTCTTATTCTTATACCTCACGATACTCCCTGAGTCCATAGGATGCGTGTTGGGGTAGAAAGATGAAGAGGGAAGAGAGCGTTCCATATATTATCTAAGCAAAAATTCACAGACGGGGAATAGAGGTATTCAGAAGTAGAGAGGATTTGCTGTGCTCTGATTTGGGTCATGCACCGATTGAGGCAATACACCCTTTACTATCACATTGAGCTGCTGACAAGACATGATCCTCTAAAGTACTTAGCAGAGAAACCCGTTTTGTTAGGGAGAATCACCAAATGGCAAATGCTCTTATCAAAGTTTGATATCACATACATAAATTGGAACTCGATGAAAGGGCAATCTTTAGTCGACCAATTAGCAGAACACCCAGTCGAGGGAGATTTCCAAGAGCCACAAGCCCAATTCCCTGATGAAAATATATTAACAGTAGAAGGTACACTAGTAGAAGACTGTGGGATAGACCCGAACCCTAAGTGGAAGATGTTCTTTGACGGAGCTGCCAACTTTTTCGGTTGTGGGATCGGGGCGGTGTTGATATCCCTAAACGGAACACAATTCCCTTCAGCAACGAGGCTCATATTTCCATATACTAATAATATTGCGAAATATGAGGCATGCATCCTCGACCTCAAAATGGCTTGCCACATGGAAATCCGTGAATTGGAAGTATACGGAGATTCGTCGCTCATCATATTACAGACGAGAGGGGAATACAAAACTAAAGACCCCAAGTTGGTACCATACCATCAGCATTTGACAGAGCTAATAGAAGAATTCGAGGCAATCACTTTCACATACATCCCGAGAACTCAGAATCGGTTTGCAGATGCACTCACCACGCTAGCATCTATAATTTAGATAACAGGGGGAATTGAAGTCCAACCATTGAAAATAGAGATCGAAAATCAGCCCGCCTACTGTTTGGTAATTGAAAAGACACAAGATAATAAGCCATGGTATCATGACATCAAAACTTTTCTCCAAGAAAGCAAATACCCTGAAATGGCTAGCAAAAGTGACCAAAAAACGCTTAGAAAGTTAGCAAGTCATTTCTTATTAAGTAGGTATGTGCTTTACAAAAGATTGCCTGATACCACCTTGCTAAGACGTGTGGATAGAAATGAGGCATGTGAACTGATGAAGGAAGTGCGTGAAGGGGTATGTGGACCTCATATGAACGGCTACATGTTGGCCCGAAAAATCATGAGGTTAGGTTACTATTGGCTAATCATGGAATCATATTGCATCAAATATGTTAAGCACTGTCATTTGTGTCAAGTGTATGCAAACCGGATAAATGCTCCATCCAACGAGCTGCATTCGTTGTCTATACCATGGCCTTTCTCCATGTGGGGGATCAACATAATCGGCCCAATCACTCCGACAGCATCCAATGGCCACAGGTTCATATTAGTAGCCATTGATTACTTTACCAAGTGGTTGGAAGCTTTATCATATGCTAATGTCACCAAAGGGGTAATAGTCCGGTTCTTGAAGAGGGACATAATAGCCCGATATG
Source organism: Laguncularia racemosa (assembly GCA_037954665.1). Classification (NCBI taxonomy): domain Eukaryota; kingdom Viridiplantae; phylum Streptophyta; class Magnoliopsida; order Myrtales; family Combretaceae; genus Laguncularia; species Laguncularia racemosa. The sequence continues at coordinate 3,399,454 of JBBMOL010000074.1, forward strand.
GAGTTCCTAAGTCAATCATCATCGAAAACGGTACCAATCTCAACAACAAGTCGATGACAGGTTTATGTCAACAGTTCCACATAAACCATAGAAATTCAACTCCCTACCGACCTCAGATGAACAGGGCAGTAAAAGCAGCCAACAAGAATATCAAAAGAATCATCGAAAAAATGACAATCACTTACAAAGATTGGCACGAGATGTTGCCATTCGCCCTCATGGCTAACAGGACCTCAATTAGGACATCTACTGGAGTTACCTCGTATTCTCTAGTATATGGTACTGAGGCAGTGCTCCCAGTCGAGGTCGAAATACCATCATTTAGAATTCTGTCAGAAACGTAGTTAGATGGATCAGACTGGGTAAAGAAAAGGCTTGATCAGTTGAATTTTATTGACGAAAAAAGACTCACTACATTATGTCACGGCCAGTGTTACCAACAAAGGATGTCCCGAGCATTTAACAAGAAAATGTGGCCTTGATGCTTCAAAGAAGGGAATCCGGTGCTAAAGAAAGTTCTCCTGAATGCTCAAGATTCCGGAGGGAAATTTACCCCAAACTATGAGGGTCCATATATGGTGAAGAAGGTATTGTCAGGAGGTGCTCCAATATTAACTCAAATGGATGGTCCATAATTGAGAGACCCCATTAATGCAGATGCTGTTAAGATGTACTATCTTTAGGCAAAGGAATTGAAATTTTGCCATTGTTTATGAAAGCCAATATTTAGTACAAATTTCATTGAGTCCAGTTTTCATTTTTTACAAGCAAAGTTAATGTCTCTGAATGATCGATAATTCCAATCAATTCTCATTAAAACAAACATTCCTAAACACATTACCCATCACTTCACCAATGAATGATGAACATTAAAATGACAATGAATCTCAATAAATTTTGTAATATAATTCTACCTACTTTTGAGCATTGAACCTGGGACATTAGTAGGATAATACTACAATCAAAAGAGCCATGTGCATAAGAAAGGAAGCACATCAAGACCCCCAGCCCTGTTTTAAAGCAAGAGTAAGCAAAGGAGAAGCAAACCAACACGAAGGTTCGATTGTTTGGTTGCTATCCACGATAAATTGGTAAGCATCTTAAAATAAATAAATATCATCCACATATCATAAAACATCCCTTATCAAATCATTTAACTCATTCATTAGAAGCATTTTCAAAAAGCATAGGTTAGTCATCCCACATTGGGGCACTTGCCTAAACATCCTCTCTTAGGGTCAGCCCATAAGGGCACATTTTTGAGACGTTTCTCCCTGTCGTAGGTTAGTCAGCCCACAATGGGACACTTTCCTAAATATCTCTTCTCAAGGTCAGCCTATAGGGACACCTTTTGAGACATTTCTTCCCTAGGATCGCGAGCCTAAGAAGACGCTTCCCACCATAGGTTAGTCAACCCACAATGGGGTACTTTCCTAAACATCCCTTCAAAATGTCAGCCTATAGGGGCACCTCCTGAGGCATGTCCTCTCGCTATATGTTAGTTAGCCCGCAAAGGGGCACTTTCCTAGACACCCGTTTTCATGAAGTTAGCTCACAGGACCGCTTTTCAAATCTATCGATTAGTTAGCTCATAGGAGCACTTTTCGAATCTATCGATCAGTTAGCTTAGAGGAGCACTTTTCGAATCTATCAATCAGTTAGCTCAGATGAGCACCTTTTGAACCCACCGATTAGTTAGCTTAAATGAACACTTTTCGAATCCATCAATTAGTTAGCTTCGAGGAGCACTTTTCGAATCTATCAATTAGTCAGCTCATAGGAGCACTTTTTCAAATTTGTTGATAACCGATTAGTCAGCTCATAAAAGCACTCTTCGAAGGTGTTTTTCCCAAACAGCTGCTAGTCTAGCCAGATGCTTCTGTTGACAGGTAGCCAGTTCATAAGAGCGCTTCCTAAGACAATCTTCTCTTTAAGGTTGCTAGTCCAATAAGACGCTTCCTATCATCAGCAATTACACACTCCTAAACAATCCTTGAGATGTTTCCTATCGCCAATTAATCAGCCCATAGAGCACTTTTTGGGATGATATATTACTCCAAATTATTAGGTTATTTAAGACCATTTCCTAAGCAATACCAACCATCACAAAGTACTCGTGGGGTTATTAGCTCATTGAGCATTTTCCTACTAGAGACCAAATTCCAGATAACCAGCCAAACCAAGGCGTTATCCATTCAATCAAGAGGCCAAAAATGGCATCTTTCTTGTCTTTGTAGTTAAGTTTTTCAAACTTTGCTACAAAGAGGGGCAGCTGTAAACACCCCCATTTTTGCCCTAATAATCAATAATAATCAATTATCAATTTTTTCTTCTTCTTTTTTACATTTTTTTTTCTAATTTAGCAAAAATAGGAAAAATATTCAAAAAAATAAAATAAATAGGAAAAATAGATCAATTTTGGAAAATAATTGCAGAAATAGTAATAAAAGGGATTAAATAATTTTTACAAATTTTTGAAATTTCAAAAAATACAAAAATAATGAAAAATCGCATTGCATATATGCAAATTGCGAAAATAAAAAAATCGAGTAAGTGGCCTAGCCCAGCTGGTCCGAGCCACGGCCCTGTGTATGCGGGAGAGGGTCAGGTCACAGGTTCAAAATGCGGGGGAGGTAGAATCCGCGTTTTGCAATTTCTTTTCCTCGCCTGGGACATGTGTCAGCAGCTAATTGGCTGGAACGGGCGCACGCGCTGGGCGCGTGACTTTCTTCAACCTTCGTCCGAGATCGTCGCCAGCAGGGGGAAAAATGGCATTTCGGCTGTTTTGATTCAATTTTTTGCACAAATCCAACAGATCTTTAACTGAAATAGGATAAACATTATCCAATTGGAATCAAATCGCAAGGATTTACACAAATCGGAGATGGGTTGTTCAACCGAAATCCGAGCTTATCCAACTCGATTTCTTGCACCTATAAATAGAAGAGGAAGGGAGGAAGCAGAAGCACGGATCAGAAGTAAGAAAAAAAAGAGAAAAGGACAGAAATCGAAGCCTCGCCGGATTTTCCAAGCCGCGACTGCCGATCAAGCCTCGAACTACCACCAGGAGGCTTTTTTTGGAGAAATCAACTGCCACGGTTGAGTTCCCCACCTCCAAAAACCTAGGAAACGACACCTTAACCTCCTCGAAAGGCCACCGGAACACCGTCAACAAGCAACCCCCGCCGTCGTGACCGATCGACCCGACCAACTCGACCAGCGCACCGACCAGGATCCAAGTAAGTCGGATTTTTCGGTTTTTTTTGTATTATTTATTTATTTAGTTATTTTATTTATTTTTTTGAATTTATTTATTTATCTATTTGTTATTTATAATTAAAAAAAATAGAAAAATATTAGAATTTAGATAGTTTTTTTTTAGGATTTAATTTAGGGCGAATAATAGAAAATAAAAAAATTATAAAATTATAAAATATAAAATAATAAAAAATGATAAAGATATATTAGAAAAAATGATAAAATTCAGATTTTTAGTTTATGGTAGATAAATAATATAGGAGAAAATTTTTCAATAGAAATTAATAAAAGTTAATAAAAATTATAAAAAATTAATAACAATTATAAAAATTAATAAAAACTTATAATAATAGAGGTGATTTGAAAAATAGGAAAATAATTTTTTTTTATCACTTAGAAAAATCATTTTCTTAAATAAACCCAAAATCGGTTTTTTTTCATTAAAATTATTATTTTTCAAAAAATCAAATGATCAAGCTTAGGCTTAGATTTTTCTAGAAAAATGCTAAAATGATAAAAACGTAGACCAAAAGTAATTTCATAATTAAAAATCACAAACACATTAAAGTTTTTTAGGAAAAGCGAACTACGACCCGTTTGATCCTGAATAGCAGGTATGTAGGCACCCATTTAGTGCAACTCTAAAAAAAATAAAAAATTATTTTCTTATAATAACGTATTCAAAAACACAATAAAAAGATAACAAAAAATAAAATAAAAGACATTAGGAAAAGGTTCAGATTTTAAGAGAATAGGATTGTAACCTTAAGGTTTTAATATGTTAGCCTCCGAACCCAGAAACTCTAATTTTCCCTTTCCTTTTTTCACAAAAATGAAAAGAGGAAATTTCGTTGACTAGTGATCTAAATTAGGATTAATCCGCTCAATTAGTCCTAATTCAATTTTTCCCAACCACAGTTGGGTAGCGACTCCAAAATAAAATGAAATTCCTAACTCAAGTCGATGGTCTACATTAGATGGGCATATGGTCTAGTATAGATCGGATTAAGAATGGAAAATCAAAAATTAGACTCGACACCAAGTATCTAATTATTGCTCCAATATGCCCCATATAGCGGCTGTTGACACATCTGTACCACTAAATATAGTATGGATGCACACCATCGCCATATTCCAATAGGATCCTATAGAAGCGACAATCCTCCTAATGAGCAATGTAAGATGCATGCAGTGTTATCCAATTAGTGTTGATACGACCCCATAAATCAATATGGTGTAAACAAGGCCCCGTGTTGACATTGACAAGCACTCGTTAGAACGCACTAAATTGGCAGCAGACATGATTTGGGTAGTGCTAGTCTATAATATGAAAGTATATCAACGATACCAGAGCTGTCTAAATGCCTTTACTAACATGGCAGAATAGGAGCAGTATATCAATTAGATCCTTAAGATAAAGTTGCCAAACAATAAATGTGCATAAGGTAATGAAGATTTGTAATGTCCAGCGGATATAAAAAACGTAAAAAAAGACAACATAATTACTGTGGGTTCTGGCAGTTAAGTGCATCCCTATACACCTAAACAACATGCGTAAGGTGTTGCATAGTGTTTCAGGCTATCCACCATCAAAACGCCAAAGGCCTCTCATCCTCTAATGAAATTCTGTAATGACTTAAAGGAGGTATATGTGGGAACCTATCTCATGCCCACACTTGTAGAAGAATCATTGCTCCCCCTATATCATGTACGTTAGAGATGAATGTATGGCACAATTGGTGATATAACTAGGCCAAACATGCAAAACCTCAACTATATTGACCTTTAAAGGCAAAGTCTTCCAAAAGTGGAAGGAACATACAATGGACTAGGCTACTCGATTTATCTGCAAATGTAAAGCCTCCCAACAGTTGCAAAATGTAGGCGCAAGTATGAAACCTAACCATTTCATTTAATGCTTAGGCATGCAAAACCTAGAATCCGCGCCACAATCAAGATAAGTTAATCCATCTACCTTTAATGTGCTTTTCCTTTGGCCTCTCACCATGTAACCGTTCACACTCAAATGCCCAATCAAGATTGGTGCTACCTGTAATGGTCTATCCATTAACTAGTAACCTAAGTTAGACCTCAACATCCTATAAAGTTACGGTAGCATTGCCATGGGCCATTTGAAAGGTATGTGTTTCGAGCCTCCATCTCTCCATCAATGCTATTAGAAGATGCTAATCCAACTAAATGAAGGGAAGGCATGCTAGTCCTATAAACCTACCTTGCTTTAGATAAGGTAACATGCGATAATTTAATGGGATATCATCCTTATCAAGGCGTAGCTATAACTCGTGACACCTAACTATCAGCCAAGATTCCTCCTGTAAACATAAAAATACAAATTGTAAGAATTTATAGATTTAACTAGAAAGTAAAAACAAGACCCATAAAATACAATACTTGCCCTTAGCAATAGATTTTGATCGATGTCTAGCTTACTATGTCAACAATGATGGGTCAAAAGGTTTTAGATCCATTTATCCTACAACATGAAAGTGAAATTTGGTTAGCAAATGGATGGTTATCATATAAACTAAATTACAAACAATATTCAATGAATAAAGGAAGTAAGTTTTTTGTTACAAGCTCTATACCAATATTATTTCTCTCTAGGCACTTCCTCCCATTATGCCATTCCCTTCTGCACCTACTACACTTAGTTCTGGAAGAGGGATCTCTAAGGTCCACCACCATATGGTATCATTTTGATCTGGACTTTCCCATTCTATGCCTAAACTGGCAAGCAGCTAAGCAAAACAAACAAGCCCAACTTAAATGGCACCATTTCTATAAGGAAAAGCAAAGTCAATAAAATAGAAAAGCAAAATTGAAACTTACACCCTCAAGAGATCACCCTCAAGCTAACATACCCTGGACTTCCACCTTTACCTATACCTTGATCTTCTATGGCATCACCTCCAACGTCTGAGCTTTCAAGTGAACCCATGCCTAATCCCCTGAATGCCTAAACTAAGCTAGGGTCATCAAAGGGCCTTCCATTATGCTCAAGAGCTCGGAGAAGGACCTTAGATCGGTGTTTATCAAGTGGTATCAACTTGATTGGCTTCGTATATATCGGGTTCACCCAGCTAACCCAAAAGTTTAGTGCTTCAAGCATCTGCACAATAATAAATTTCTCTTTCCAATCATGCACCGAAGACACCAACCCACCCATTAACTTCACCCCAAGTCAGTTAGATAGGTAAAACCACCCCTAAGACAACTTGGATCTCTTTACTCCATAAAAAAAAAAAAAAGCAACAATTTCGGAGTAAGTCGAATGCCATATGATTCGTAGAAGCTCTTAAATCCCACCAGTAGAGTGTAAGCGTTGGGTACAAGCTAGTAAAGGTTAACGAAGTGGTAGTTGAAAAACTCCTTTTGGAAGAAACTAAAAGGCAATCGCAACCCAAACGCAAAAAACCTCTAATAGGGGCAGAAGTGATTTCCCAACATTAGAGCAACATGCTCTTCTTTGCATGGAGCTCGAATGACCCAGCCAATTGGAAGCGACTCCTAATATAAGGCAACTGCATGTGCATTGATTTCATCAACAATGCTTTTGACGCCTACAAGTCCTACCCCTAATGACGATGACTAGTTGTAGCATGCATAGATAGGCCTTCAATCCTCCCCATCACCTAGATAAATATCAAAGGCCAACTCTCCACCCCTAACTTCCTCACTACTCTCCTCCTTGAATGACTTGAGGATCATACTGTCCACCTCTTCCTCCATAAATATTGTCGAAGGAATGCAAAAAGAGCAAAAGGTATGGAAGTAAACATTTATGTGCCTTATATAGGTAGTTAAATAGTATAGGTGCATTTTCCCACATGATATGAGATTGTACCACGTGTCATTTGGCAAAATGAAAGGCTAAAATAATTTTGTACCTGCGACTGCCTCAAACCCTAACATGCCACATAGCCTGTTGCATTAAATGTATAGGTCTATGCACACGTACAAATTTTGATAATGACAAATAAAAGGGCGAAGGCATACATAGCAAGCCTTTTCACCTACCTCTAGGTTAGGGTTAACTTTTAGAGCAATGAAACTATTCACCATAGCTTAACTCATAATGTCTAACTTTATGCTATCAACTTAGCTTAGATTTCTTGCTTCTCATTACCCTCGACTCATGCAAGCCATTCCATGACTTAAAAGATGCCTTGAGTCTTAACCTCAGCACGTAGAGGTCGAACAGGTCATTCTATAGATCGGAATGTCCCCTTCGACCTTGCAACGACTCGATCAACACTTTTGCCTTCACCTCGACAAATAAACAAAACCCAGCATCTACTCTCATTAGTTCTACAACACTATAAAAGGAGGTACTCCGATTTCCATGTAATCAAATATCCCAAAAACAAACATATGAGGGTGGGAAATTTTTTAATTACGAGTGTAATTGGTACGTGTATTAACAATCTAATTAAATTATCCAAATCACGTTATTTTTATTTTTATACAGAAACTAACATGTAAGCTAAATAAAATATTTTGAATATAAATATACACTCAAAAATTTCTATTTAGCCATCATAAAATTGAAATTTTAATTCTTGCTTCTTATTTATTATAATTATCTAATCAATTTAGTTTCTTTCTTACTTTTGTTTTTTAAAGTCCACTATCATTTGTTATAAAATTTCCAAAGATGCATGATGGTAATTCTCTCAACCACAATTGAGAAGGGCATAGAAGCATTTATTGATGACTTTGCGATGAACAAGGGTATATTTGATAAATGCTTAGACAACCTGCATCGGTTTTGAAAAGGTACAAGGAGACACATTTGGTGCTCAATTGGGATAAATACAATTTTTTGGTGCAAAGAGAATTGCATTGGGGTACATAATCTCTCATAGAGGAATTAAAATTGACAAGGCAAAGATAGAAGTAATTGCCAAATTGCCAACACTAGTGAATGCAAAAGGCATAATGAGTTTTCTAGGTTATGTAGAGTTTTATAGAAGATTTATTAAAAACTTCTAAAAAATCTCTTAACCACTTTCTACATCATCGAAAAAAGATGCAACATTTATACTCAACCAAGAGTGTGCCAAGGCATTTAAAGCTCTTAAGGGAAGTTTGATAATAACCCTAGTAATTGTGGCACTAGATTAGGAGTTGTTGTTTAAGCTAAGATGTGATGCAAGTGATATAGCAGTGGACGTGGTTTTGGGACAAAGAAGGAACAAAAACCTTTAAGTTATTTATTATGTTTGTACAATGTTGAATTAAGCCCTGAGAAATATGCAACCATTGTAAAGGAGCTTTTAGCAATCATGTTTGCATATGATAAGAAGAGGTCATACCTTATTGGGTCAAAAGTGGTGGTTTAAACTGATCATGCAACCTTAAAGTATTTATTAAACAAACCTGATGCAAAACCATGGCTCATTTGTTGGATTTTATTACTTCACGAATTTAACTTGCAATCTAAGATAAGAAGGGAATAGAAAATTCAATAACCGATCATCTTTCTTGGATCACAACTAATGGATGATCAACCCATCATGGAAAGTTTTATGGACGAGCATCTCTATGTAGTGAACTTTTCTAAGATACCATGGTATATAGATATTGTCAACAACTTGGTCGGTGGGGTTATGCCATATGATCTTGATCTTCACCTAAAAAGGAAATTCTTTACTTAAGTGAAAAATTATTTCTCGAATAATTTGTATTTATTCAAAAGTTGTGTTGACCATATAATTAGGCAATTTATATATACACTTAAAACTTATGACTTTGTAACACACTACAGCATAAGAGAAGTGGGAAGGCATTTTAGTATACATAATCAATTTATATGTGTTGAAATTAAAGATTGATATTGGTGATTATATTATTATACTATAACTTTATATGTATTTATTTTATTCCATAGTCACTTATGATTATTGTTATAATCTTCACGATATTTCTATAATCATGATTCTATTAATTGTACTTATACAATGCGTTTTCACATTGTATTGAAAATGTATGGAATGTATGCATTTTTAGTATAAATTTTTTTTTATACTAACAACGCATGCAGTTTATACATTTTCACTACAAATTTTTCTTGTACTAAAAACATAAGCACTACATGTGTTTTTTATATCCTATTCATTTTTTTTCTCATCTTATTCAGGTAATATTTTTAAAAAATTATATTTTTTATGTATTTTTCCCTAATTAATGTAGAATTTAGATTTACACCCCCAAAAAAAGCAAATGTCATTTACTTTATAAGAATTTAGAAGGTATTAAAACTCGCTTTATAAGTTTAAGACCATGAAAATTAGAATTTGGGATTTATTTGCAATTTCTCCTATTATTTTTCTCTCACTTCCTTTGCTCACTAATATAATGTGAGGGAGGGGGAAAACAGAAGATACCGTTTGATGTGCATACCCAGGCGCAAGCCACGTAGGTAACATAAACTGGATTTGGTTGCCTCATATTGAACGGTCACTTTTGCTCACTGGGGTGGTCTCTCCCGCCACCACAACTCCATAAAATACACACTCCTTTCTTCAGGATCGTTCTCCAATGGCCGTTACATTCTTCCCTGCGCAGTCGCTTCCATGCCACATCCGATCAATCTCATCCATCCGCCAAGAGGTACTCTTTTCAAAGTCTTCCCACGTTTTAATATTCAATTTTAAAACCCACTAAAAAGAATAAAAAATATTATATAAAGAAAAAAAAAAGGAAAGAAACTTATTAAAGGTGTTGAATGTGGTGATAGAATAGATATGGGTTTGTAGGAGGAAGCTAAAATTTCTTTGTTTTATTTATTTATTTTTTCTTTTGGCAAGTTTTTCAGTGGAAATATTTGCTTTTTGGATCAAATTTGGGTTTCAGTTATTGATTAATAATTTATGTCCAAATCTTCCTAGTTTATGTTGTTTTTATGTACTTGCTTTTTCGTGAAGCTAAGTGATCTTGCTTGGAAGCGGAAAGTTTCTTTTTTTTTTAGCCCTTCACAATTGCTCAATGCGGACAAAAATTTGAAAGCTGATATGTTTCACCAACCCCTTATTTCTTATAATTATTACAGATAGTTAAATTGTGTAGCAGATACATGTAGTTGCTCTTATTTCATGTGCATGCATGTAAAAAGGTGGATTGCTATCATCACAAGACCCTTAAGGTCGTATTACTTAAAGTCATGTTGATGACTTTGTAATCATTGTGGCAAGTTCAGAGTTCATTGATTCAAAATGTGAACACGTCGTGTTTTGGAATGTTGGTCAAGCCATTGACTTCACCAACGATAGTTGATTCTAGTAGAAGGTAATCTTTCTTCTTCTTCTTTTTTTCCTTTTTTTCTTTTGGTTCACTTTCAAACTGTAATACTCCATTTGTATCTCATTTGGATATAGCATTTAATCAAGTGTGGTTGGGTTCTGAATTTTGAATGTGGTGGTCAGGGTTTTGCAATTTATTCAATTTTCTTTTGTGTTGGATCTGGACTATGGTCGAATTGAGGCTTAGTAGATAACGAAGCTCCCGAGCTTTGTAAAGAATAGAAATAGAAGTGGCCCCTAAACTTTGAGCTTCTGCAAAGTTGATGGGCTTATATGTATAATTTAAAGTTTAGGATCCTAATTGCAGTTTCTTCAAAGTCTCACAAGCCTATTGATGTAGTGGACCTTATATTAATTTGTCTGCAAGACTTCAGCAACAAATCATGGAGTAAATTGAGAAACATGGGGGATAAAAATACATACAAAAAAGTAAAGTTTTTAAATTGACAATCTGCTAGAAAGCATTAAACATGAAGATAGCTAAAATAACTTATTTGATTGGCCCAGTCAATATGGTCCATAGTGGAACCAAGGAAGCATTGCAACAAAGGAGCCATTGGGAAAATGATTGTTAGATCCCCCAACTGAGAGTAATGTGGTACAGTGACACGTAATTTCAGAAATAGAGACAATTGAAGGCTATCAGAAAGTGTAAACACAAGTGGTCTGGGTTCTCCCTTATGACCCTACGGTGTGTCAGAATTCATAAACAAGTTGTGCTTCTTTAAATTGTCAGTAATCAGGATCCTCAGAGGTTGCTGTCAAACAAATGAAAGACAATGTTGGCCCAAGATTGTTTTCCAAGTAGTAGAAAAGGGGCATTGCCTTGCTGTTGTTAACTGGAAGGTATAAAAGGTGTTAGTTTCTAATGTCTTGGCATTGGATTACTAGAATATGGAGTCGGCTTCATGACCTTTTATTTAGAAAATCTATTGAATTAAAAGGGGAATGGACCACCGCCAACTCTCAGTGATCCAAGTTCCAGCTGAAAATTAATTTCTCAGAGTAAGCAATAGTAGTAGGCCATGATGATATTTGAATGAGATTGGTGATTCTTTTGGTGATGAAAAAAGAGAATTCTTAGTTCAGGTTTTCCATTTAAGGACAGGAAAAAGGATTGATTCTATTGAATTTGACTCATAATAACCATTTATTAAAGAATGATTGATTGTCAAAGTATTTTACAACAGGAGCACTTTAGTTGCAATATATATATATATTCCCTGTAGATACTTAGTTGACTATTATGCTGTCTATTGAATTATGAGCTCAACCAGTCAAAAGTAAATGCAATAAAAGATTACATTAGTTCTCTCTCTATTTAAGATTAATCTAAAAAGGGATACCAAATGGCCGAATTCGATTTCTGAGAGGATTCTTTTTTCTTCATTGTTTATGTCCATCTGGAAACTGTTTCTTTGAAAGAGTTTCCACAACAAATATTATGCCAAAAGCCATGTTTAGTTCCGCCACCTACTTTGTACCTAGTAGAATTCAAAAAAGCTATCTCACGTCTTGTATTGTTCCTTTGAAAGAGTTTCTATTACAATTATCATGCCAAAAGCATTATCTAGATTGGACACCCGCTTAGAACCTAGTAGAATGTGAAAACCTGCCTCACCTTTGATTGGAAAGTTCTATTTACATCTACGTCCCTCTAATTATCTTCTCATGGAAGAATATCTAGACTTCTATTATAAAATGGACAAGAACTAAGGTGAAAATGACAACTAGCTACTTAGAAGACAAAATAAGGCAATGGCAACTAGCATAAGTAAAATTAGTACTAAGCTACTGAGGTAATAGCATAATTTATTTGGCTGATATTACCTTCAACTGGACACAGATCCATGTCATTGAATCTTGCTACAGAGGAGGCATGTGACCCTTACATATTTTGCTTGTGAATATGGAAATTCTTTGTATACTTAATTTTTAATGTTGGAGCAGAAGCATTCCTTTACAAAACATAATTTGATATCTTCTATAATTAAAAAAGATAATGTATTTATTATATTTATTAAACATATTTGTTGAATCCTAATGTTCAAAATTTTACTTTTATTTGCTGGCCCAAATAAAATAAAAGAAAAATAAAATCACTTCTATTTTATTGCCCTATCAGCTTGTAAGAGTAAGCCTTAAGATCAGTTTGCCTTAGACTTGACAAATATAATTCAGTAATATTGACAAAAAACTCTGCTCAGTTATTGTGGTTACTGTGGGTTCTTTCTGATTAATTATCACTTAATTTTGACTGACAGACAATGTCAATGGGGGTATGTCTCAAAATCATTATGACTGCATTGTCCCCTGGAATCATGTGGACTTAAAATGGTATTGTGCATGTGAGACCAATATATCTAGCCATGCAAGCCAATTGCATGATAGGCCTCTCAGCAAATGCACAATATCTCATGAAACTCAAATAATCTGAATTGTCAAGCAAAAGAAAATAGAGAAACAATTTAAGCTGTATATTTTACTTTGAACATCAATTCTCCAAGCAGAGTTGTACTAAGTCTGCTTTTAAAGGTCTTATCAGTAGAGTTTTTTAAGGTCAAGAAGGTGCTAGTGGTTATACTAGGTGCTGCCTTTTAATCCTTTTCATATCCAGGATATATTCCTTGTTTAGCTTATCTCAAATTCCTTAGTCCAATGAATGAAGTTGCTGATGGTTGATGCAATCCCTGGATCAAATAATACAGGAGACGTTTGATCTGTGCAGTCAGTCAAGATGCTGAAGAAGCATTCAAAAAGACTGTAGAAGTTGATAGGCTGATTGATCTGCTGAGGCATGCAAATCCAGTGGAAGTGAGTTGATGGTCCACGATGTATCTTCGCTTATTTCTTTATGCAACAATTTTATTCTTGATTAGCTGGCTATGCTATGTCTCTCATAATGGGCTAGGTTTTGAGAAGTTGTCTCTCATTCTTATGTGGATTTGATAATAATTGCTGATAATACTATCCATTAGTTTGGACCATATATCCTTCAATGAAAAGTAACTTTCAAAAAACAGTTCTCTTTTGTCGATTCTTTCTTGCTCAATCTTTTTGTCATTTTGCCTCAAATTAGACATGCAACTTTTGAGTTTTGGCAGATATTTTGTCACTGCTTTTGTTTTTTCATTTATGTCTTCTGTCTGTTGACATCAACCAATTCTGGTTGTTGTTTTTAAGGTGATTTAGTGTGCACATGAGCGTTGCAGATATCCTTCTTTTAGATAAGCACTCACGTTTCTGAGATGGATTGATATACAACCTTTTCACTCATGCAGCTTCAGAAACTTGTTGGAGAAAATATCCTGGCTTTCAATGAGACTTTCTGGATACGGCTTGCTGCAAGAACCGATACCTGCAAATCAGAAGATGATAAAGCATGGTTTTTTGTTTGCTTATGCTTTGATATAGTTATTCTTTTTTCTGACTTGGGTTCTTCATACTCTTCTTTTGGCTTTTTTGATGAAACTATATTGCCATTATAAATTTCTGCAGAAAGATTACGAGGAACTTGCTACAGCTGTTATGAGCATAGTGGATTGCCTTGTCCATAAGACCAATGTATGATTTCTCTCATCTTGTTGTGCTTTTAAATTTGCATTGACATGGAAACTCACTTGTTTGTTACTTGCGTTACCAGCTCTTTGATCATTTTACAGGAATTCTCTTCTACTTTTTAATTTTCTTGCCTATATGGTTTTTTCCCTTTAGGAAAAGATTGAATCGTCAACTGATGTTCTGAAGGCAATATTAAAACCTGTTGTTGATGAAGAGGAAGAGATGTCATGGCCTCCTAGAAATCCCGAGGCTCTCAAGACAATGGAAAAGGTAAGACTGGATTTGTTTTCCTTGTTTGGAGTTATTGCTTTTGTATTCTCTGGTTTCTTCTAGAAAGACAATATATTGTACTATTACTTTATTTTGAATCATTTGTTAATATTGTCAAGACATTCGTGATGGCCCTTTTATTTGATATCAATGTTTCAAAGATAGCAAGAGAAATCATCTTCCTGGTAAAAAGAATGTTGTGATACTTCAAATGCAGAAAAAATATGTGAAGAACCTGCAGATGGGCACTTTCTGTTTCTTTTCTTGGATGTTTTCTTGTGCTGAATCCATTATGATGAACCTCAATTTCTCCTAATATTAGACTGGGCAGGATTCACAGTTTATGATCATATACATATTGGTTTTTTCTTGGGCAATTTTTCCTAAGGTATATATTGAAAGAAGGAAACTGGATGTTTTAGGTTACAAAATAGTGAAACTTGGTGGTTTCAAAGTACATAGGCCATCCTTCTATAGATTTCCCCTTAGGGGTACTATCTATCCTACCACTAGATGTCAAACATCTATATGAATCCTTGTATAAACACTATTGACCTAGGACTGATATGATAATATACAGAACAATTCCTGCAATACTTTTGACAGACAAGTTCTGAGTTCCTATATTTCTTCCATTGTGTTCACACCGAATCAAATTTGTACAACCAGCAAAAGCTGGCTTCCACCTGAACACAACATCCCCATAGGGTTTAGGAGCTGTTTGCAGTCTTTTCACAACAGATTCCCAGCCCAAAAACCCTAGGGGCATCCAAGATTCCCTGCTACCCAAAGGGCAAAACTTGGTTGGATTAGGTGCACTGTAGAACCGATGCTTGTGTGTCCCTACAAAACTCTGGCACAA
The DNA here is from genome assembly GCA_037954665.1 of Laguncularia racemosa. Taxonomy (NCBI): domain Eukaryota; kingdom Viridiplantae; phylum Streptophyta; class Magnoliopsida; order Myrtales; family Combretaceae; genus Laguncularia; species Laguncularia racemosa. The sequence goes on from JBBMOL010000074.1 coordinate 3,414,727, forward strand.
GTAACAAAAAGATTAGAAAATATGACTCCCCATGAACACAATTTATTTATCGTCTGTAGTTATTCGGCATTACCAAAAATTAAATAAAGGTATAAGTTACATTTATAATCTAGATGCAATCTACACTGTCTAATTCTGTGTCTTTTCTCTTCCATTAATGTATGACCCTTGATTCCTTTATGTTCTTCAGAAGGTAAGTCAAATGGAGCAAGAAGGGCAACTCGATGAAGGGTTTCTGTCAGAAGTTAATGCACAATTGAGACAAGTGAGTCAATTCACTTGTTACAATCAGCAACCTTATACTGAAGTCATTCTGGCGTCGTCAATCTATTGCATATCTACCTGATACTAGAAATTAGCAAAATTATTCATCATCCTTATTGCCACTATATTGAAGCACAATCTGCAAATATGCCAGTGTCATGTTTGGGAAGATTTTATGTTTAACGTGTTGTGCAATTTTCAGATGCTTATATCTGTTTATAGTATATGCTAGTGATATTCTTGGTTGGACGTATCATAGGGTTTCTTAGTTTGAGTTCCCAATAGGACTCTGGTGGCTAATTCTTGGATTATTATGCAGGCAAGGGAAGATGGGGATAAACCAGGGCTTGTGGCTATGCTACAAAAAGTCTTGCAACTGTATGCATCCAGGGTTCTCTCCAAGCGCAGTTATGCAAAGAAAGGTGATGTCACTAGCAAAAGCAATACCTTTATATTATGTATATAATATGTGATGTGATTAGCAAAAGATTGATGCTTCATTTTATGATGTAAAAGAACATTTGACTATTGATGCTTAATGTGTTTCTAGTGCCCATCTTGCTTTCCCATGCACATGGAATGAGTTGAAATTATGTTTGAGAATAGAGAGGAAAAAAATTAGCTAATTCAATTTACTTTTTAAAGATAATTTACTGGACTGACTGTAGTTCCTTCTGTTCACTTTTTTTTCTCTCCCTTTCAATTGTTCTGTCACTCTTAGGTTTGATCATTTTTTATGCTTAATGACTTTGGATGGATTGCTTTGATATATCTTGACCAGTCATTTCAGACCAGAACTATGTTAGCCAACAGCCCTCATAATACATGCTTTGAAGCCAAACCTAAGGGCATTGGCTGCAATGATTCATGGACAGATCAAGTCAGGAATACTTTAGGCAGTCTTGAGAACTTCATTGGCTTCTTTCCTCAGAAAAAGGCATATTTTCGGTCAAATGATGCTGCTTCATTCCAATTAGTTTGACAAAAAGCTTTATACTGGCTCAGTGAATTTTACTTCGTCACTTCCACTATCAAGAGTGAAACTGTTGGATGGGTATCACTGTAGTTCCTAGAGGCTGGAGTATGACAGGCTCTAAAATTGTTGTTTACATTCCCTTTTGAACTGCAGATTCTCTTTTTCACAAAAGGTTTCAATTTAAAATTACAAAATATCATGTTATTTTGAAGGATGAGAAAAGTAAAATTTAAAAATTATATGGCTCAAGTACGGAAGGAGGTGTGTGATGCTTTGAATTGCCCTCCATTTTATTATTCTTGGCAAGGAGTTACGAGTGCCTTTGAAACAACAGCCAGCTTGAAATTTTTCAAATAGTTGTTTGGAGATCCTCCCTTGCTGCTGCAGTTGACTGCATATGGCGAACACAGAACCATGTTCAACTTGGGAAGCAAATTCCTCAATCATGTTCACTAGCCAACCAAATTATAGCCTATGTTACTATGAGTTTTCACGAAATAGAATTCTTATTTCCCTTGAATGAATTATTTACATCTCATGTATAGAGATATTTATACAAAAATTACAAGTCTAATTTAGGAAAGTTAAAATTTCTAATCTAGGAAAATGTTTAATCTAAGAAAGCATATTAATTACAAATCTTTCTAATAAAAATAGAATAAGTAAAAAATCTAGCTAGTTAATACTCTCCCTTAAGTTAGTGCAAAGATGTCACACATGCCCAACTTGCAAGCTAGTGTATGAAAAATCCGATTACTGAAACCTTTTGTAAATACATTAGTAAGCTGCTTTTTCAGATGATACATGAAATAAACTTAAGATATCACTTGTAATCTTTTCTTTGATAAGTGTCGATCAATTTCAATGTGGTTTGTTTGCTCATGCTAAACTGAATTGTGAGCTATACTAATGGCAGCCTTGTTATCACAATACAAGAAAAGTTTCTCTTTTTCAGTCAGTCTTAATTTCTCTAGTAATTTTTTAAGCTAAAGGAGTTCATAGACACCCTGAGTCATAGCTCTGTATTCAACTTCTGTACTTGATCTAGCCACTACACTTTGCTTCTTGCTTCTCCAAATAGCTAAGTTTCCTCCTACAAATGTACAATAACCGGATGTAGATCTTCTATCATCTAAAGACCCAGCCCAATCTGCATCTGTAAAGGCTTCTATCTGGAGATGACCATGCTTGGAGAAAAGGAGACCTTTCCCTGGAGTAGACTTCAAATATCTCAAAATGCGAAAAACTGCTTGCATATGAGAATCTCGAGGCTCATGCATGAATTGACTCACCAAGTTGACTGCATACGCTATGTCTGGTCTAGTGTGAGAAAGATAAACGAGTCTTCCAACCAACCTCTGACATCTCTCCTTATCAATAGATTCTCCTATCCCTGCTTGTATCTTGTGATTACTATCAATGGGAGATTCAGCTAGTTTACAACCTGTCATGCCTGTTTCTTTTAAGAGATCCAGGATATACTTCATCTAAGAAATAAATATTCCTTTTTTTGATCTTGCAACCTTAATTCCCAAGAAGTACTACAATTTTCCCAAATCTTTTATTTCAAACTCTTGTGCCAGTCACTTCTTCAATTGGTTCATCTCTTCTTTATCATCTCCTGTCATTACTATGTCATCAACATAAACTATTAAAAGAGTGAGTTTACCCTTTTTATGTTTTATGAAGAGGGTATGATCAGCATTGCTTTGCTGGTAGCCAAAGGAAATCATAGCTTTGCTGAATCTATCAAACCAAGCTCTAGGAAATTGTTTGAGTCCGTACAAAGCTTTCTTCAGTTTCAACACCTTTCCTTGACTTTGTTCATTATCAAATCCAAGAGGAATCTCCATATACACTTCCTCTTCCAAGTCCCCATGAAGAAATGCATTCTTCACATCAAACTATTGTAAGTCCCAATCAAGATTCGCTACACAGGACAAGAAGATTCTAATAGAGTTCATTTTAGCAATAGGGGCAAATGTCTCTTGGTAATCTATTTCATAAGTTTGAGTGAATCCTTTAGCCACTAATCTAGCTTTGAATCTCTCAATTGAACCATCAGCTTTATGTTTTATGGTGACTACCCATTTACAGCCAACCAATTTCTTATTTGGTGGAGGAGTGACAAGTTCCTAGGTCTCACTTTTAGATAAAGCCTTTATTTCTTCAATCATAGCTTCCTTCCACTTAGGATTTGTGAATGCTTCCTTCCAATTTTGTGGAATAGACACGGAGGAAATAAACAAGACAAAGGCTCTATATGATAGAGACAATGAATCATAGGAGACAAAGTTAGATAAAGGGTGCTTAGTACAGGACCTGACTCCTTTTCTAAGAGCGATAGGCAAATCTAGCTCATTAGGAAAAGTAGATAACTCACCAGTAGAGGAGGACTGTAGATTGCATGATGACTTCTTCTGCCTTGTTTCTCCTTGAATACTTCAACAAATCAAGTTTATCCAAACGTCTAAGTCTAATAGTCTCCCCCTGAACTCTTTCTCCACTTTCCCCCTTCCTTATGTCATCTTTAAGAGGTTCCACAATACTAGAGCTAGGAGAAATTACCTCTTCTTCCTTATTTCTCTCCCCCTTAAGAGGTGATGAGGGATTGCTAAAATAGGGCTCAAATTCTCGGAAGGTAACATCCATATGATAACATTTATAACCTTTCTATGTAGGAGAATACCCAATAGACACACATTTAAGTGCTTTAGGGTCAAGTTTACTAGCATTTCTAGTGTAAACAAAACAAACACAGCCAAACACCTTTGAAGGAACGGTATATTCATTCTTACCCTTTAAGGCTTCAAGTGGGCTCTGAAAATCAAGGGTTTTAAGTGGCATTCTGTTAATAAGATAAGCAGCTACTAGAATAGCATCTACCCAATAAGGTTTTGATAGATTCATAGTGAATATAAGAGATCTTGCCACTTCTAACAAATGCCTATTTTTTCTTTCAGCAACCCCATTTTGTGCACTATTGTAAGGACAACTGGTTTGATGTGTTATCCAATTAGATCATCTTATGAAATGATTTAAAGCAAGAAAAAACTTCATTTTTTGCTTTTAACAAATATACCCATGTCATTCAAGTGCAACAATCAATAAAAGTAACAAACCAGCGACTACCCGATAAAGAAATTGTTTGAGTAGGACCTTATACATCAGAATGGATAGTCATATAAGGAATGGTACTTCTATTATTATGTAAAGGATAAGAGTTTCTAGTGTGCTTCGCATACTCACAAGCATCACAAAACAAAGATTCAGACTGAGTTCTCGAAAATAAATTGGGATATAATTTTTTTAAAACAAAAAATGATGGATGTCCTAACCGCCTATGCCATTGTGTTATTTCTTGATTTACATCCTTATTATCTCCCAAAATGGCTTGTCCTGAGTCTCTAGGTCCATCAAGCATATATAAGCCATCATGCAATCTACGACTGCCAATCCTCTTCCCGGTTTGAAGATCTTGAAAAACACAATGATCAGGGAAGAACACGATTTTATAGTTTAGAGATTTTGTAATGGTACTAACAGATAAAAGATTAACTAAAAACTCCGGTACATGAAGAACAAATGAGAGTTAACTGTAAAAGTACAAATAATAAAACCCGTTCCTGATACAGGAGTTAAGGAGCCATTAGCTATTTTGACACTCTCCCTTTTACATGAAGAATAGTTTTGAAGATATTTTGAAGAGCTTGTCATGTGTCTATTCGCACTAGAGTCAATAATCCAAGAATTAAGGTGAGCAGTAAAAGCAGTACTTGATTGCACATAATTGGATGTGACACTGGTGGAAGACTCAAGTTTGGTCAAAAGGTGACAAAGATGCTGAATTTCATTAGAAGACAGAGTTTCTCCAGAGCCTGTCTCCTTGGATACTTCCACAGATTCCACCATATTTGCTTGAGCCCTTGATGAACTGACTCGTTTGCCCATCCGACCTCTAGTTGGTCGACCATTGAGCTTCCAGCAAGTCTCCTTTGTATGCCTTGGCCTTCCACAATAGTCACAATGTAAATGATCTTTATCGGAAGTGGTTGCCTTTGACTGTTCATTAGAAACAGTTAACCCAGACTTCTTAACTAGTGTTGTATAAAGCATGACACCACGTCGGTTTTCTTCCTATTGAACATGAGAGTATGCATCCTCAAGAGAAGGAAAAGGAATTTTACCAAGAACTTGAACCCTTATCTAATCGTACTCTGGGTTTAAACCAGCCAGAAAATCATGAACTCTATCTTTTTCAACCAAATTTTGAAATAGAACAGCATCTTCCTTACAATGTGCTTAGAGATCCTGATAATAGTCTATCTCCTGCCATAACCCACTTAATTCAGAATAATATTCAGTGATTGTTAACTTACCTTGTTTTGTACCATGAATTGTATTTCGGATTTCAAAAATCTAGGCATCGTTTCCTTTGCGAGAATAGGTGCGTTTAGTTGAGTTCCAAATTTTCTCAGCAGTGTCCAGTAATAAATACTGTTTGGAAATTCGATGATGCATAGTATTTAAAAGCCATGTCATAACAAGTGAGTTTTCAGAATCCCATTGGGCATAGGTAGCATCAAACACCATAGGAGGTTTTGTTTCTCTAGTAATATATCCTAGCAACCTCCTGGATTTAATAAATAGCAAACATGCACAGGACCATGCAAGATACGTACCAGCCCCATCAAGTTTCACGACACTAATTTGTGAGATAGACCCATTATCTACTGCCTTAGTATCCTCCATAAACACAAGTGTAATGGAGCTGGTAAAAAACGATGGAGAACAAGCTGTAAAAAAAAAAATCTAACCTCTAATCAGACAATCATGACCGGAGAATAGTGGTCAGATGACACGGCGCAAGGTTCTAAGCGTGGAACGAAGCCGAGGATGGTCGGCGAGGACCTCACGCGCCTCCACGTGCCAATGAATGAAGAACGCCCAGGAAACTACGATCGGTGCTTGAGCTCACGCGCGGCTTTAAGTGGTGGTCAGACTTTGAGGGACGACCGATTAAAGGGTGGTCGGCCTTGGGAAAAGTGGCGGTGATGAAAAAATAAATAAAAAACAAGGGAGTAAACTCGACCTCTTATGGGAAATAAGAAAACCTAACGCTGCGTGGGAATAAAATCACCTTCAAAGGCAGCAAGGGGCTCTAATATCATGTGACTTTTTCACAAAATAGAATTCTTATTTCTCTTGAATGAATTATTTACATCTCATGTATAGGGATATTTATACAAAAATTACAAGTCTAATTTAGGAAAGTTAAAATTTCTAATCTAGGAAAATGTTTAATCTAGGAAAGCATATTAACTACAAATTTTTCTAATAAAAACAGAATAAGTAAAAATCTAGCTAGTTAACAATTACACTTACATTGTGTTTGGATTGGTGGAAACGAGTAGGAATCAAAGAAAACTGGTGGAAAGGAGAGAAAACTATGTGTTTGGCAATTTTAATGAAAGGCAAAAATGGGATGATAATGATAGAAAAGAGTGGAAATGGGTCATTTTGTTCTAAATGACCAATGACCCATTTCCACTCTTTTCTATCATTGAGAGAAAACAAAGAAAGTGAGTGGAAATGATGAATTCTTACAAAAGTACCCCTAAAAGCAAGGTAAAAAAGTAAAAAAATGGATATTTAATCAATCAAATTTCATTTGTTATCTCAACCAAACAACATGAAAAGCAAACATTACCTTCCATTTCTTTCTGATTCTATCATATGAATTTGAACAACAAATAAAATTAATATTTCCTTTCCTTTAATTTCCTTTATGTCGATTTCTATTCATTTCCACACTTTGCCAAATTACCAAACACGATGTTAGTCAAATTTTTTTTTTTTTCCACAAGTTTACTCTTATTTCCTACAGTATTTTTATATACTCTTTCTCTAAAGAGATAGAGTTATTTGTGCAAACCTTTCCCCATCTTTTGACAGTTGTAAACTCTTCCACTTGAATGAAGTTATTTATTTATCCCAAAAGAAATTAAACTTTAGCATTATATTACTGGAGACTGTTGAATTTAAAGTTTAGCTATTTGATTCTTTTTTCTATTCCTATTTCTATTGCCTCTGAGATAATTAGAAAAATGCCCAAATGAGCCCTAGGAAGTTTTCATGATTTGACTATGTAGATGACTTAATTCATTTATTGTTGCCCTCAGTAAATTTCAAATATTTTTCATATATTTGCCTTTCAAATACGCACTATTGCCCTCATTTAGCACCAACTCAGAGTCTGTCATGCCATTAGATTAATAGCAGATATAGATTAATTGGGTAAACATCTTCTTAGTTTCCAAGAATTTGTGAATTTATGTGAGTTAAGGGGTTATACTGTCTGATTAGAAACTGCTAAGGGAAACATTGGATAATTTCAATACTTTAAGGGAATATTGAATAATTCTGAAACTTCATGGGCAATATCAGACAGTTTTGCAGCTTTAGGGCTTAGCAAATCAATTGGAAGAGTCATATTGCAAATTATAAATATTAAGGTTTATTTGTGTATTTACCCTTTAATCATCTAGCAAATATCTAGACCTCCCTGGATGGTGGAGTTGAGCCTCATTGGATAGTAGTCCTTGGCTCTTGATATTCAAATAGCTGGTTCAGGTCTAACGATTTGGTCAAAAGCTGTTTTCTAACATTTTTTTAATGCAGATAATGAGGTAATAAAGGCTGAACAATTCCTGGAGACCCTTATCCAAGGTACCTTTTTTTTTTTTGGCCAGTATAAAACTCATCAAATTTGTTGGACAAACTTGTATTCATGAACAGGTTCTGTCCTAATCAATACAGAATTTTACGTCTTTTTTCTTTAATTCTGTGTTGGTTTATGGGAATAGGGAATGTGGGAAAATTGTCTATATTAGGTTAGGTATTTTTGTAATTTATTGTAATCTTAAAATTAGGCTCAAATGAGACTAGGATTCTAAAAGATTTCATTTATTTCAGTTTTCTTTTATTCCATGCCTAGGTTTTATTTGCAATTATATGTTTCCTTTTGAAAGACTGTAATATAAAAGGCTATCTTCCTATACATTTCATATACAGTAAATACAATTTCTATTTTACAATCTTTGACATGGTATTAGAGCCAAGTTAGGCCCCTTGTGTTAAAGTTTTTTCCAACCTTCATTGTTGAATTCACTTTTCTCTTTTTGTTTCAACCTTCATTGTTGATTAGTGTGATTTGTTCTCCTCTGAACCATTTTTGTTTCTGGCTTTCATTGCTGAAAAGAAACTGAAGAAGGGAAAAGGTCTAGTCTTTATTGTTAGAATTACCACAGCCCTTATTGCTATAATTGTCCTAGAGAAAAACATTTCTTTTAATAACTTACAATGGATCATTTCTTCTAGCCTTTATTGCTGGAAATTTTGAGAATCAGCCTCTTTCTTTTACTGTAAACAAGGCAAAAATGTCAAAAACCAGGGCATCAAGTGCTACAACTTGGACAATTACTACCGAAGAAGTTGAGAAGGTAAGATCTCTTATCAAGTCTTTAAAGGGCCATCAGATACTTGTTCTTCTGCATATTTAGGTAAGTTTCCATTTTCTTTTGGATTAAATGCCTCAGATACCACTTTTCAAACTCCTTGGTTGTGGATTCAAGAGCTGCAGACTATATGACCCATTCATCCACATGTTTTTCAACCTACATTCCATCTCCAAGTAGTAGGTAAATAGTCACAGCCAATGGACCCGTAAGAACTGTAGCTGCTGTGGGGAATGTCAAAATAAACCCATTGGTGACTCGTAAGAAATGTTCTTCATGTTCCTAAATCTGTTGTTTGTCACATACTCCCAAACATTAGTTCCATGATCAAAAATCAATTTGGGACCAATATCAAGAGGTTTAGGTCAGATAATGTCAAAGATTATTTCACTCAAATTCTTATCCCCTATTTTCGGAAGAAAGGAATAATTCATGAGTCATCTTGTATGGATACTCCACAGCAAAATGGGGTAGTAGAGAGAAAAAATGGTCATCTCCTTGAAAAAACTTGAGCTTTGTTGTTTCAAAATAATATGTCTAAAGCTTATTGGGGGGAATCGGTTCTTATAGCCACTCATCTCATAAACAGATTGTCTTCTAGAGTCTTAGGCTTCAAAAGTCCTATGGGCAACTTTTCAACTTTTTACCTAAATCTAAACACTACAAACAATTTTGTTCTAAGAGTTTTTGGGTGTTTGTCATTTGTCTATGTTCATAGTCAAAAGAGGGGGAAACTTGGTCCTAGGGCTTTAAAATGTGTCTTTATGGGCTATTCTTTGACTCAGAAAGGGTACAAGTATTACCACCCTTTGTAAACTTTTGTCTCAATGGGTGTCACTTTTAATGAACAAAATTCATATTTCACCAATTGTTATCTTTAGGTGAAGAAATCAACTAGGGAAGATAAGGAGAGTTTTTTACTTAGCTCGATTCATGTGTCAAATCTTACACCACTGCCCGCACCTACTTTGTCTTGATCCTACACTACTGCCTACATGTACTTTTCTTGACTCTTTGCCCGAAACACTATGTGAACCACAAGAAACACCAAGTAAACAACCCATCCTTAAATAATCCTTGCTTGATTCTGTGCTTGAATCACTAAGTGAACCACAAGAAAATCCGGGTTAAGTACAAGAAAAGCTCGATTCTACCCTTGGAGATGTGAAATTCGGCATTTGGCAAGGTGTTTGCAAGAAAGAAGACGATTGAATCTGAATCTACTCAAGTCCAAGACTGTAACTCGGATATTCTTTGAATGGGCTAACAATTTCTAACCCTTCATTACAAAGTGAAACTAAAGTCCAAGAGAATAATGATGACCAGGACTTGAACCTTTCTATTGGCACATTTCATATCACTTGAAAGTTTTTCTTTATCTCATAGAGCCTTTCCTATAAGCTTAAGTACCATCACTATTCCTAATACCTTATCTAAGGCTTTGTTTGATCAAAAATGGAAGCAAGCTATGAATGTGGAGATAAAGGTATTGGAGAACAACCAAACTTGGGAATAAATGAAATTACCATTGGGAAAGAAACTTGTGGATTATGAGTGGGTGTATATGGTAAAGTATATGGCAAATGAGTCGATTGAGAGATACAAGGCATGATTGGTAGAAAAAGGCTATAATAAGACTAATGGGATTGATTATCTAAAGATTCTTGCTCCAATTGCAAAGATGAACACAGTTAGAGTACTATTATCATTAGCAGCTAATAATGGTGTTAAGAATTGCAGCAAGTTGATGTCAAGAATGCATTCTACATAGAAAATTAGAAGAAGAGATATATTTATGGGAATAATTTGTCTGCTTGTACTATGTGTAGGTTGAAGAAGGCATTGTATGGTCTTAAGCAATCATTTCAAGCATGGTTTGGAAGATTTGCAAGAGTTATACTGGCTATGGGATAAAGGCAACGTCAAGGGGATCACATTTTTTTTTTTTTTTAACATTTGGCTTCAAAGCAAGTCACAATTCTTCTAGTGTGTGCTGATAACATAATAGTAATGGGGAATGATGATAAAGAGAAGCATTTTTCGAATCAGTGTTTAGCAAAGGAATTTGAGATTAAAACATTAGGAAGGTTGACGTATTTTCTTGGGATTGAATTTATGCATTCTAGGAAAAGAATTTTTATGTCATAACAGAAGTATGTTAAAGATCGTGTCAATCTAACAAGGTATACAGCATGCAAATTTGCAAGCACTCCTATTGATCAAAATCTTAAGCTTGGAAAAGCAGAGGAAGATGTTGCAATTGACAGGGATGTATCAACATCTAGTAGGAAGACTCATTTATCTATCTCATACACAGCTAAACGTAGCATATGCAGTGAGTGTAATTAGTCAATTTATACAGTCTGAAGAAAGTTCATCTGCAAGCAGCTTAGAGAGCTCTTCAATATCTTAAGGGAACACTAGGTAAAGGTATTTTGTTTAGAAGAAATGGAGGATTAATTGTTGAGGCATACACTGATGTTGATTATGTTGGATCTATAGTTGATAGAATATCGACTTCAGGATATTGCACCTTTCATGGTGGGAACCTGGCGACTTAGAAGAGTAAAAAACAAGATGTTGTGATTCATTCAATTGTGGAGGCTGAATTTTGAGCAGTGGCTCAAGGTGTGTGTGAACTAGTTTTGGCTAAATATTATTCTTGAGGATTTGAAGATTAAGTGGGATGGCCCTATGAGACTATATTGTGACAATAGATTTGCAATTTGCATTACTCACAATCCAGTTCAACATGATAAAACAAAGCACATTGAAATTGAGACACTTTATTGAGGAAAAGTTGGAGAGTGGATTAATTTGTGCACGCTATGTGCCTAGTTATGGCCAATTAGCTGACCTTCTCACCAAAGGTTTTAGTAGCTCAGTTTTCCAGACTATTGTATCTAAGCTGGGAATGGAGAATACCTATTCACCAACTTGGTGGGGAATGTGGGAAAACTGTCTACATTAGGTTAGATATTTTCATAATTTATTGTAATCTTCAAATTAGACTAGGATTGTAAAAGATTTCATTTATTCCAGTTTTCTTTTATTTCATGTAATTATAATTTTTTCCTTGCTTGGTGCCTAGGTTTTATTTGCATTTATAATCCTGTAATCAAGCCTATTAAAGACTATCTTCCGGTACACTTCATATACAAGAAATACGATTTCCACTCTTTGACAGGGTAGTATCCTGTGACACTATTGAGTGTGGGTAGATGGTTATCATTTTATAAACAAGAATACTAACTCTTTAGTATTACATTTGGAAGAGGAGAATTTGGTCCTTCATTTCCAACTAGCTCCTGTAAAATTCCCAACAGTCACAATAATGTTGTCTCCATGCAAGCATTGGATTGATTTTGTAGTTATAATGCTGTTTCCTTGCATTTATGTGAGCAGTGGCGCCGGCTAGATTTTTCTTTCTGGTCTCTGGGACATGATCAATATATCACCATGATTTAGATACAAGTCTTGATAGAAGCTGATGACTTTTCATTCCTTTTTATGTTTACCCATGATGATGCATATTCTTTTTATGTGAGCAGCTCCAGAAGAAGAATGGAACAAGCTCTTAATTGACAGGATGACTGTAGGTAAAGGGGATGTTTCACCAGAAGAACTGGACGCAGTAATCAGAAAACGCATAGAACGGATATTGATACGGACGGTACACCACCTTTTCATCTATCATTTCCTTAGGTGATGGTAGTTTCGGTCCCTTGATGTTGTTTTCACCTTTTGAGCAAGCCATCTTGTTCTCTTCTTAGGAGGGAGGTTCCTACCAGCAGAGGATCCTAACCGAGTATTTGAAAGGCATCCAATCAAGAGCAGAGGAGATTGTACGAGTACTACAAGGAAAAACTGAATAGCTGCACAGTATCAGATAGGGACTTTTTGCAGGATATTAGCCATGAGCTCCGAAAAGATTCCATACTTCAGCAGCAAAGCACGAAAAGACTTATGGATTCATTATTAGCATATACTCAGGGAACACCCCTGCTTCTTTTGCTTAGTACATCTAAATGTATTATTAGTAAGCTTTAGTTAAATTCCTTCATGTTTACTGGTATACGATTCACTAGTCTGACAATTTGAATGCATGGATGAGAGTTCATAACCAATATTGTTATATTTTACGAGGTTCATAAGTAGATGTAAATTAACTTGTCCTTACTTCCATAAGCATAGAATGCATAGTTTTGTGGCAAATTTTTGTAATATCACATTGGATCAATGCTTATCTTTGGTCGGAGAATTGCCGGCGTATTTATCTTTGTACTTCATTGGTTTCAACAAAAAATGATTGGTGACCTTTGACTTCATTGGAGATCCTGCATGATGTAAAGATAGATAACTTATCTCAATTGGGGCCATTTAGCTTGAGGGTATTGATTATTATACATGTCAATGCAACTGTAGGAAAAAATTCGTATAGTGATATAATTGATGAAATGAGTACAATACATTAACCGACACTAAAGCTGATTGGAATGTTCTTTGGTTTCCCTCAAATTTCTACAACAGTAATTAGGTGGTGCCTTCAGAAGCGCACCGAATGCGAACACTGGCAGTAACATCTTTACTGTCTTCACTTTTTGCTTTGAACAGATACACCCATTTTTATAATGCCTCAATCTGCACTTACCATTTATCTTCGAAACTGAGTAATTGAACTTTAAATCTTAAGAAAAGTGCTTTTATAGTCCTCAATATAATCATCGCCATTTAAAAATGATAAGAAAGTGCTTTTTAGTGTTTTATAATTATTTTATCTTATGACAAAATAGTAAAATAGGATATAAAATACGCTAAAGACTCAATTTTAAATATAAAAGATTTAAAATACACATGAAATAAACATAAGGGTCTATTTACAATTACTTATAGTTATCTTATACTATTAGAGCAATATGAAAGCACGTCATATTGGAACATCAACTTTCATTTGCTGTGATTTCTCTAGGAACTGTAGATAGCTAAAATGGTGCTTCAACTCGCATTCCGTGCATGTGAAACTTTCTCCTTCCCAATTTTGCAAGTAGTTTTTGTTTCTAAGCATTTGTTTGTTCATTTATATGTGTGTGTGTGTGTGTGTGTGACTGGAAGAGACATGGTTAGTACATACAAGAGGTATGCGATTCCGGTATATGAAATCTGTTCATCCGGTCCGGACAGCATACATGCGAATGCAGAATATTTTTATCTTCAAGCCCATTAAGCTTGCTTTGGAATATCCTGACAAGAATATGATGTCTTTGCCTTTTTGCTTCCTTCTGTCTTCTGAATGCGCTCGATTCCTAAAGCCTAAAGGAAAACGTCAACGACAATCGCCAGAGCAACATTGGAGATACTGGATTCCTTGCAATCATGTCTGTGAGGTGGAGATTTTATCACCACCCCCCCACTTTATTTACGCTGTTACATCGCTTCCCTCTTCATCTCCACCGTTTCCATAACTGCCCTTTCACCACTGTCTCCATATCTGCCCACTCATCACCGATGCCGCCATCTTTCACGGTTCTAACCCTTAACTATTTTGTTTCATTTTGAAAATCGATTCGTCTATATATGTCAGTTACCATATTGTTTTTTCTCCTCGTTTTATCTTCCGACGAATTATATATATATATATGTGTTCCATAATTATAATGGGTAAGGATGGGCACAATTAAGTTCAATATGATTCATCCATCAAATCAAACTAAACCGTATGTTATAGTTTTTTTTTATTCCCTAAATCAAACCTAATAATACATCGGTGACCAATGTCAATACTACTAATTACCTTTAATAAATCTTCAAAATAAGCTATTGCAATGTCATGCCACTTGCCTCAATGTGAACTTTGAGGTCCAACCTATTCATGCATTTGTCTAAGAAGAAAATTTGGTACAAAGAAGCAAAATATGAAATAAGTTTTTAGTTGATATAAAATTCAAATCAAAATATGCAACATAATTTGGTTGGCTAAAACCATGCTCTATACTTATGCAGAAATCCACAAAATTCACACCATCAATCTTCACTTTGATATTATAGATCATATAATATTTGAAAACAAGGATAAATTAACCATTTCACTATATTGAAATTATATATTCCAATTCCTTTGTATACATACATTTTGTGTTCTCAACCATAATTGGCACTATTAACAAATAAGGCATATGAGCCTTCATTAGGAAATTTCAATATACCCTACTAAATTAAGTCTCCATATCTTCCTTACCACTAGCAAGTGTTTAAGCCCATACAATGATGCAGATGCCATTACCTCTCATGTCAAGTCTCGTTTCTCTTCCTTCAGTCACTACACCACAATATCCAACCTTCTCTCTTCCCTTCTCGAGCAAAACTTGTTTATTCTACCTTTACCCTCCTTGTTGAGCTCTAATAGTGTCGGCACTAACATCACTTTGTGACCTCCAATCCAATTCCATATATGATCTAAAGACTGCCAATTTGTGCAACTCCAATGCTAGCAACCCTCACGCTCCCCATGACGACTACCATTTTACCCACTTCTCTTGCAAATTATGTCACAGCCTCCTAACAAAAAAACACTTCCAAGTGATATCTATGAACTATATCTCTCTCTCATGACTTCCTTTCTCATATTGATTAACTTATATTTGGTATGTTGGTTGGATTACCCATGTATCCTCCCCCAAATGAAATAATCTCTACTCTCGGTAACCCAATGATCCTATTCTCGAGCTATGTACAGTGGCTATGTAAATCACATAATTCGCATGCATCTCTCCTAGACAAGATCTCCACAAATATTCAAGTAGAAATTCATGGTACCCTAACTTCTTATGACATTTAGACAACACCATAGCACCATTTTTTAAAGAATTACATGGTACAAGAAAGAGAACTCAAGCAATGGTTGCACATTGTTCTATTAAAAAAAAAAAAATCCTCTATGACCAGATGTCTTTGCAAGCTCAAATCTATTGCGATGAATTTGCCTCAATGGACAGAACATTCTATATAGCTGACCTAATTATTCTTGTATTTCTAGTCTTTCTTGGCACTATAATGTTCTTGTTAGTACCCATACTCTCTCATCGATCTCCCCTACAGTTAACTAAGTCCATATACAACTCATCAATCAAGAACAATGAATCAAACACCATGATGAAGAGAATGCTCTTACCTTACACCCATGACATGCCACTCCCAGACTACATCCTCTACGTATTGGTGTTAAGGTTATGGTTGACGTAGATATAGAGCCAATACTAAGTGCAACTCAACGATCGCATAAAAAATCTTAAACTCCCAATCACAGCTCTTCTTAATAGCCATCCAGTCAATAGCAAATTGCTATAGCTACGACCTTTAGCACCACTACTGTCCCTATGGTTCACTTATCAAATATGTGACGAACCTAATTACTATCATAAATTCAATGAGTCCTATGCAGATAGGATCTAACTGCTCGTTGCCTTTCTATAGGAGAATTTGAGGAGGTTGGGTGGCATCCTAATTCCATTGCCACGTGTTATATGACCATGATACTTGTATACTCAATAATGGTGCAACCGTACTAATATCTCGTGTAAGTAGGGCCGGTAATGCAGGCCGAATGGGCCAACCCCGGGTCGTCGCGGGCTGACCCGCAGTGGCCTGCAAGGCTGGCGGGTCAGAAAAGTCAGCCCGCCCAGCCCCGCTGGCTAATGCAGGCTGGCCCGCGACGATCCGCAAAAATTTTTGTTTCCCAATGGACAAGTCATCCAACTGGGCTTTCCGATCACACTGCTGCCAGCAATCATTACTTGTCACAAATGATGCAAAATTTACATAACGTGAATGGGATTCATAGTGAGACTCGTGTTGATGAGGATAATCAAGATGACCAATATATTGTTGATGGTTAATTGTAAATTTTGCAGAGCATAGTTATGCTTGGCTGGAAAAGATAGGAGCATAGAACCGTTTTGCTGGTATGGAAGGAGATTAACAATTGGAGAAAAAGTCATCCAACCACCGTATTTTAGATTCGAACATAATGTATAATGATATATTCCATTTTGACTCATGGTAAAACTAGTAATAGCATTACAATTTCTTTTGTATTTGTTCATGAAACGAGACCTTTTCAAATACACTTGGGATACTTTCTGTAAGTTGTTTTTCCCTTCATTTCATATATGATCAGAATAGCTCGAGGAAAGGAAAAGGGAAGTATGTGATATTGGTCCCAAAAAATTTAGAAAGGAGCACCAATCCACCAAACTCAAGGTTATCTCCTCTTACAGACGGATGTCTGGGTGGGTTGTGGTCTGGCGCACGTGTGTTTTCCCTTCTACTTAAACTGCATTTTGAAATGGGGAACATCTGACCGATAACGATGAAAATTTCCCCGTTTTCCTGGATTAATTTTCTCCAATAAATTGTTCCTTCAGTGTAGTATTGTGGTTCGTGGTCCAATAAACCAAGTTTGTCTTCCATGCATTTAATCTTAAGATGCGATCTGTAGTTCTTCCTTAAAGCTTGGTATGCTGAAATTATTTGAAACCTACGGAGCTTTGAAAGCACGTTTAACATAGTTACGTAGATTCTAAAAGCTGAGACGGACGAAGTTTTTTCATGCATGAGGAAGAAATAAAAAAAATCTGGACTTGGGCAATGTTAGGTAAATTAAGATACAGATCAAGAGAGATGGTGTAGTAAATGAGTTTCTACTTCTTTTCGATATCCTAAAAGCTCAGTTCCATGGTTGCTGAAGTTAACTTGGTGCTGTTGGTGAACTTATGGAGCATGCTTAGCAGCTTGCAGTGAAGCGGAAAAAAGCATTCTGATTAGCCGCACAATCATTTTCGATGCTATTTCGAATCTCATCGTATGGATCAGGATAAAGGGTACTTATGTGACTAAAAGAAATGGCAATATCAATGTCTGCCACCAGCCACTCTGCAACATAGATAGGTTGGAATCATGTATGTAGTTTTCCATTCCAGAAGCTCTATATGTAGAACTCCTCATGTCGTCCTCGTCATGTCATGGCCAGCAGTCCACGGTCGTGTCGTCCACAGTGCAGACCGCGTTTTCCAGCGGGTTGGCCCACCGCCCGCGGGTCAAGCGGGCGCGCGCCAAAATGGCCCGCACCTCTGCGAGTCAAATTTTTTTTGCCTACCCCGCATATTTTTGCGAGCAAAGCGGGTCAGCCCGCGGACCCGCCCCACAATTCCCACTCCTACGTGTAAGCAATCTTCCCATCTGTATAAATGATCATCTTGCACCTAAAGGATATCCAAAAACAACCTCCAACCTATCATATATTTTTATGCCATGATAACTATGAAAAACCTCAAAATTCCAAACAAGGTCAATGAAATTAAGAAACAATATTTGAAATTAATTAGAAAAGGGTTTACAAAATTTATGATTAATTTTTTTCCCAAAATGACTATTATGTCTATAAACTCAATTTATCAAAAATAACTCTCAAAATAATTTAGTAACCCTAAAATAAAATTTTAAGACCTTAATTAAGTGAATAAAATCATTGCGAAATTATTTTGAGTCAATTTTAAAAGAAAAATTAGAAGTTAGAGATTAATTTTGTAAAATGACCATTTTACCCCTAAATTTGATTTGGAGTCATTAAAGTTAGCCAAAATCACTAAACAACTTGATTAAAGTTACTTGGAGTCATGTTAAATTATTGGAAATGGTTTTTTGAAATTTGGAAACATTTTATCAAAAATGACCATTTTTACCCTTGAAATCGGTTTTATCAAAAATGAACCCAAAATCTTCTAGAGACCTTAAATATACCTCCAAAACTTTAATTAGGTGAATAAAATTAATTGCAAAATATTTGGAGACAATTGGAAAGGAAAAATCTAAATTCGAAGGTTAATTGGGTAAATGATCAAAATGCCCCTAGACTTTTCTTATGGAGTAACTAAGTAAATTAAATTTCAAGGGTATTTTAATAATGAAAAAAAAAAAACAATATTTTGCAGCTAGAATAAGTCAAATATATTAAGGAAAAAATAATACCAAAATAAGTTAAATTAAGAGGATACATATCACCATAAGCTACAACCCACTAACTTTTATAGACTTATTTACCTTTATCCTTAAACCTCTCACTAAACCCTACTATAAAAACCCATTTTATGACAGAAAAACAATAACCCCCACTTCATTTTTTTCTAGAAAACTCTCTAAAGTAAATGCTCTCAAAAACCCATTAAGTCTATTATACTTGTTAAACCTCTTAATACCCATTAAACCCTATACTAATTTAGTTGTTTTCTTGTAAGCTTTAAGTCAAGAATCAAGTGGGATTTCAAGCTAAGAAGGGGCATCTTACACATGATTTTAGGTGTGAAGGTAAGTAAGAAAATTACTTGATTCAAGTGAATTTTAGTTTGTAGATTGTAAGTCTCTAAGTAATGTATGATATTTATTGTGAATGAAATCAATTGGGAGTTAAGGAAAAATATCATTTTAGAAGTGGGTAAGCACAATTTAGAAAGAATTTGGGTGTTTCTTGGATCTCCAATAAGATAAGTTCAAAATCTTGTTTAAGTTTATGATTTAGGATAGTTATAAGTAATTGAACTTGAAGATTTGATAATTTCTTGAATGTTAAGGATGTATTAAGATGTAATCTTGTTACTGCTACCCATATTGAAGATTCTTGAGTGTCATTTGGTAATTTAAGAATTAATCCATGATTTAATATGTTTTATGTGTTGTTGAGTGTTTGATTGAATGATAAAAATGAAGGATGACGCATAATAATTGAAGATATGTAATGGGTTGTTAGATATAGTTGCAACCTGCCACTATGAAGATGAAATTAAAGCTTAAATTTTCTTACTAAATCTTATTTGAATATTGGGTGATGATAAATTGATGATTGGAGTATGAACATGTGATTTATAGAGTGATTTTGATGATTAATTAGTAAATATAACATGTAGAAGATTGGAATTTGATAGTATGGTTGAATTAGTGAATGAATGAGTTGATTTAATTGTTAAGTTATGAATTCCCAGCATGTTAATATGTTTTTAGAGTGATAAATTTGATGAAAATTGAAGTTACTTAATAAATATTAAGTTTGGTAAAGTTTAGGGATGAATTAGGTTAAATTGAAAGATTGTGAGAACTTGAATTATTGATTTCTTACATGATTTTTGAAAATGTTTAATTCTGAAAAAATATGATATATTATGTTTATTTTAATTAAATTTGATGGAATTATCGTTTAATTATAAATAAAAGTTTAATTGAATGTAAAATAAAGCTAAAAGTGAAAGTGTAGAATTGAACTAGTTGAATGAATGGAAATAAGTTGGGTTGTGCTCTATTTTGATTTCCCATTTTTGGCAATATTTTTTTCTTGAAAATTAAAAATAAATGATGTATTAGATACTAGGAAAGAGTAAGAATAAGTGGGCTTTATTTTGAAGTGATTTGGACCTAAATTGAATAAATTATAAGCTCTTAAAGTTGAAACTTCATAATTAAGTTTGATCTGATAGTTCAAGAGCTCTAAATTGAATAAAATAAGGTTTTTATATTAAAATATGTAGTAAAAGTGATAAAAAAATAAATAGTTTTAGTTTCACTTGATTTGAGCTTAAATTAAGTAAATTAGGACCCTTTAAAGTTATGGCCTTAATTTGTCACAAATTGAAATTAAATTAAACAATGATTTAATTAAATTGAGTTAAAGCTGATACAACCCCAAATCAATCTAACCAAAATAGGTTCAAGGACCACTCTCTTACTTTTCCCTTGGGTAACCTATATAATTAAACATAAACTGCTTAAATGGACTTAATTAATTAAATTATCATAATTAGACCAAAATAAAACATGACATGATAATGTAAACCCAATAGCTTATGGGCCCAAGATCCAAAATTCAAAATATAATTGGACCTATTTCTTCCTAAGGTTTATATCCTAAATGAGCTTTAGCACGATAAATAACTAAATCGAGTCTTAAACCAATTTAAAGCGCAAATCGAATTAATTAATCAAAATAAACTAGACATGAGCCTAATAAAATATAATGGACTTACATAACTATAATGAAAGCTAAATGGGCCTAAGGCTTAAAGCCCACTTGGACCCATTAAATTTTAAAGCCTATACTCTAAATGAGCCTTAATAAATAAATTGAATTTAAATGAACCTTCAACCTTACAACACCCTAAATCAAAGGACTAACAATGGAAATAAAATTGGATCTATTAAGGCTTAAAACATAACAAATAGGAATAAGTAAACATAATCAACCTAAAGTAATTAAAATAAATTAGAGTGACTTAATGAGAATTAAAATAGACTTAGTAGCTAACACTAGACTTAATTCAAGTAATTAAGATTAGTGGGCCTAATATCAAATATAATTGAGTCTACTATACTTAAAGGGCTCAAATACCCTAATTAGGCCTAAATCATCACTAAATTTAAAATTCAAATAACTTATTAGGTTTAATTAAATAAACCTTAAATGATTCGAATCACGACTAGTTAAAAGCTAATCGGGTCTAGATAACCCTAATTAGGATCGTAACTAAAATGGACCTTAACTAGTTTAAACCAATTTTAGAATAGAATTCAATCGCTTAGAATAACCAACTGACTTATGATTTTCTTTTTGATACACAAAATCAACTCAATCAACTCAATTGGAACTCATATTACAATTCGAGAAATGTCAACCTTTTAGGTACATAGTAACTTTTGTATTACATGCTAGGATGGAAAATTAAACCTAACTAATAATTAACTTAACTAAGTAACTACTTGCTGCTTGTGTGTGGTTATTTAAGTCAACAAGTGACAAACCTTGGGTCAGGATTAGGGCTTCAATCATATACCTAATAATAATGCAGTAGTTAGGCACTTAAGCCACCAAGGGTGACTCAACAAGTAGCTAATAAGTAAAAACACATTGAATAAAGAATACTGTAAGCGAAGAGAAGGTATAACAGGCATAGTTTAAGGATATGGGTCCCAATGAGTTATACGGTATAGTTGGACTTTGATTAGTGGGGCCACATAACATTAGGTTCATTTAGAAGAGGCTACTTATTTACGTGGTTTTCGATGATATGGAGTCCGATTATTCCCATCAATCCCCATTGTCTACTGTGGTGGATTCAAACCCCTTGTCTCCCATCATGATGTCTAGAGTCATGAGTACTCTCGTGTTGAATGTTTACATAAAATAATTCGTTAAATTAAATGATTATTTGTTGTATTAATTATAGGCCTACTTGACATGCTTGTATATATTAGTGTTATTGTGTAGTGGATCCTTGTGGCTCACTCCCCTTTTTCTTTTTCAAATGAGAATATTTTTTACTTGCTTCATGTTTTGATGGGATATAGCTCCAAGGAAGAATATCGAGATAAGACCGCAAATTTAGACTATGTCATCTACGACTGTGATTGACTTCTATTTCATTTTCCAAACTATGTTTATATGTTTTAGTTTTATACTTAGACTATTTTAGGAGCCACTTGTAGCTTTATGGCCTGTTTCAACTTATTGTATTTTGTGGGTTCTATAGGCCCTAGGACTTAGACTATCTTTTCCTGCTTTACCACACATTTTCATGACAAACAAACCATCAAACATTTTTGAAATTCCAATATTTCACCAAAATATTTTCAAAATCTAATTAACAATTTCAGAATCTTAAAATTGGTTTAGAAATTCACTTAGTAATTTTAACCTTACGTATATTACTTAAGTAAGATACAAGACAAATTGTCAATAACATTGTCATTTCGGGGCGTGACAAACAAAATAATGTTAGTTTTGATTGTTAACTCTCTTTTTTTCCTTTAGGGACTCAAAGAAGGAGAGCTCTTGCTCAAGCAACATATGAGTCACCTCTTTATGCTATTTACCCCTCGAATTGATCATGCATCATTGCTCCACCCAACCCCTTAGGTATACATTTCTCCCTACCCTTTGGTGCTTATGTTTCTATAATTGCACTTTTCAACTCCTCATAGACTAGTCTTTGCTCTCTCATATACATCTTATTAGATACTATGCCTAAACTAGAGGAATCAACAATTAAATAAGTTAGTACATCATCTTTCATTGATTTATATGTCCATACAACAAGCTCCTCTCCTTTACCAGTGATATTCCAAAGACATACCATACTCTAACTATAGTACTAACAATTCTTTAAAAATTATTAAAGATGGAATGGTTTAACTAAACCTAAAAGATCTTTTTCTTTTTATATCTCTGATACCCTTTAATCTTCTTCGGCACAACCCTCATTCACCCATAAGGTGCACTCACCTTCTCCCACCATAAAACTCCGAACCAATCCTTTCTACATACCTTCCTGTGTTTCCCCCAATAGCCTACTAATATTTCCCACCTTAGTCTTGTTTCCACTACAGTTATCCCGAATGTTATAATCATTCTAAAGACAACCATTTAAATTGACTAACTTTGTCTTGCATACATCAATACATTTGGCTTCAACCCTTTCTTTATTCTCCTATTATTTATTCTCAACCTCATCCTATGATCTTGATTGTTATTCCACTCACTCTAACTCCATGCCTCCCCTCTCTTCCCCTTTTCCCTCCTCATCATCACCACATATACATTGAACCCATCTTCTCCTCAACTTATCTACCCCTTGATCACATGTTCTAATGCAAGCGTAACTAAACTTCCATCCTCAATTTTCACATTCACACCTCTACTACTAAAGCCATGAAGGAACAGTTTGATTTTCTCCTAAATCATAGTCATCACACCTCACTCAAATCATAATATTGTTGACAGTAAATAGAAGCATCACATCAAATACAACTCTAATACTAAAATTCAATTATTGTAAAGCTCAACTTGTTATAGGGTGTTTGCTTAGCAAGAATAAATCACCTATACCAAAAACTTACAATTTAATTCTGAATCAAACTAACATTCTTTTTATCCCCCTATGTTGTCTAGTCTAACTAGGTCATCCATTAATTAGATGTAAAAAATTAACTTAGTTACAATAACATCACTTGATTAGATTTATAAGTAGTTCTCAACCTTTGTTAATCCCTGTTATTTTCAACATGTTTGTAAGCTATAAAAGAGACACCCCTTATTTTCACCATGTTTGTAAGCTATAAAAGAGACACTCCCACACCCACATATACAAAAGTTAAGGGGGGAAAGTAAAAATAAAGCTCTCACTCCCACTGTATTTAATTTTATGAGTTCAATAGTTTTCTCATGCACATAAGCTTCAAGTACCTCCATGTTTGTTTACTCCTACTTGTAATACCTCTCATTCTTTTTTATATTGATGACATCATCATGATAGAAAACAACCACATCTTATTCTCCAACCTTTTTTTTTCTTTTTTTTTTTTCTTTTTCTCATTAGGACCTTGTTGACCTTCTCTTCTGTCTTGAATAAGTCTCAATTATACTTCTAAGGGGCTTTATTTGTCATAATCTATGCACTTAGAGATATTCTCATAATTCATAATTATTATACCTTTTGTCATTATCAAATTGAAGGATTTAAGTTTACCAAAAAAAAAAAGGACAATGGCCTTATCATATTAGGAAAAACTTAAGACATTGTAAACACCTCATTTTCATTATTATTATTTTTTCGCATGAGGCCAATTGGCAAAGATAAAGTCTCACTTTTCAAAATAACAGATGAGATATGTAATGAATCTTGGCCAAAGTGCAAGTTTCAAATTTAAAAGGGTTAATGTTATATTTGGTACCTGAATTTTGCTTATTTTTACAATTAACCATATAAAATTTCAATGTGTTAATTTACTACTTGAACTTTATCCTTTTTTTTTTCAAAAAAACCTAAACTTTGTCAATTTTTGTAATTAACTACTTTGTTTAGGTACTATAAATGACTATGAAAAGTTAGTAGTAAATAAATTGACACTTTTGAACTTTAGATAGTTAAAATAGATAAAATTTGAGTACCAAATTTGACATTTATCCAATTTAAATTTAGACTTGTATTAAGGGTAAATGTCACATTTAGTATCTAATTTATCCATTTTGCAATTAACTACCTAAAGTTTAAAAATATCAATTTACTACCTAGTAACTTTTCAATATCATTTATAATATTTGAACAAAATAATTAATTACAAAAATAAGCAAATTTTGTATAATTAATTACAAAAATAAATAAAATCCAAGTAATTCATTGTAAAAACATGCAAAGTTGAGGTAACAAATTAATACTTTAAAATTTTATATAGTTAATTATAAAAATGAGTATAGTTCAAGTATCAAATATAACAATTACCCTATAGGTAAATGTCACATTTGATACTTATTTATCCATTTTTGTAATCAATTACCTAAAATTTAAAAGTTTTAGTTTACTACCTATAAACTTTTCATAGTTAATTTATAGCTCCCGAATAGGATAATTAATTATAAAAATTAGTAAAGTTTAAATAGTTAATTACAAAAATGAATAAAGTTAATGTAATTAATTATAAAAAGGAAAAAAGGAAAAAAAAAAGGCCAAGTTCAAGTACTAAATTAATAGTCTAAATTGCAAAAATAAGTAAAGTTAAGGTATCAACTATGATATTAAACCAATGGAAATTGATGTTAGAAGCATATCTCAATTTTACATGGTAATTTTTCTCTTTTACAATTGTTTGTAGCCACAAAGTGACCATAAATTGTTTGTAGTCACTTTATCTAGTAAATTACGAGAGAAGTGTGGAAATTGCATGGAATCAGTTATAGAATAGTTTCTCTTTAATTAAGGGCATTATTTACTTCTTGTGTTACATTATATTATGATGAATTTATTCTAATTTTGCTCATGATTTTTCACCTAAGTGGTTAAGTGAATGCTTTCGCAAACATGAAGTCATAGTTTTAATTTCAATTAAAGTCATTTACTTTTCTCAAGTTACATTTATTGTTTGTTTAGAAAATAGCTTCCATTTCTTTTCTAACTTTTTCTTTTTTTGCAATAACTGAGAAAATTAAATTATGTTATTAAAAAGTAAAGTAGACTAAATAAATTTTTATTAAATGTTATTTATTTATTAATGGTTACGACATAAACAACAATTAAATTATCAACATTGTAGGGGGTTAATATTGCATTTTGTACAGAAAATTTATCCATTTTTGCAATTAACTATTTAAAGTTTAATAATGTTAATTTACTACCTACAAACTTTTTAAGGTCTTTTATAATATTTGGACAAAGTAGTTAATCATAAAAATAAGTAAAGTTCACATAGTTGATTATAAAAAGATGCAAAGTTCTAGTAATTAATTACAAAAATAGCCAAAATTCATATAACAAAGTGACACTTTAAAACTTTAAGTAGTTAATTGTAAAAATAAACAAAATTAGGGTATTGAATGTAAAATTATCCTAATATAAATATTTCAGTCTTATTGCATAAAGTACTATTAAATAATAACAGTCATATTACTTGATATATTAACATTTCTTTTTCATAATTTAGTATTATGAAAATAAATAGGTTTTATTAAATAACCAATTGTCTAATTATTATATTAAAAATTATATTTTTATAGCATTGCTAATGAAATAAATGTTGTAAAATCTTCATAAAAAATTACAAAATACTTATATTTATAGCATTGTAATTCTTTTCCCTATATTTTGTAATTTTTTGTTTAAATATTTTTGTTAACAACAAAACTTATGTAAGTTTATGTATTGATTCCATTTTTTTATAAATAGATAGTTGAATTTTAATTAATCATATGTCCCAATTAGAAAGTAAAAGGTTTAATTATTTTAACCCTTAATAAAGTGCACTAAGCATTTGTAATCATTTCATTAAAAAAGTTAAAGGCTCTCTTTTGATTGAATAAAAATATTTTTACAAGTGCACTTGTTAACAAATCCTTTTGTATATGTCACACCAAGATTAAAGTGTGACAAATATGTTGCACACTCTTATTGTGGTAAGAGATGTAAAGGTAAGAAACCAACTAAATGTCACAAATGAACTTGAAAACTCATTGAATCTCTAAAATCTCTCAAATATACAATTCCATAAAAACTCTTCATTTGATATTTGATTCCGCTGAAAGAAAACTTAAACATAATAAATTCTAAAACATCTTTTAACATGTGTTTTACTAACTAAGCTCACTACTTTTCATGCCCATCACTTTGACTATTGCAAATCTTTTTTCCAAAAATAATCAAGTTCGAAACTTTTAAGCATCACTATCTCATAACTTATTTGTAGTTAAAATGAAAATTCTAACATGGGTAAGCTATGACACCTCGCACATGCACACAAATGCCACATACAAGCTTGAATAGATTTTTTAATGCATCATCCAAAACAACTGAGGGATAATAATTAATAATCACACATAATATTTTCAACTTTTCATTTAAAGTCGTTGATGGGAATTAGATTCTGAACCGAGTTTTAAAAGAAGGAGGACTAATGACCTAAACTTGGGCGAAGGGTTTGAATCACTTAGTGAAAAGAGTTTTACAAGAAATTATGATGAATGATGAGTAAACTTATTCCAAAGGGTATTTAGTTCGTGGCATTAGTTGTGGAAGAAACTTATTGTTATTAGAAGAAGAGGGAAAGACTAGCAAAATGACTTCTGAAAAGAAGAGTATTTGTGGGTTTAACTCTAATACTAGTGCCGACATTAATTCAAGGGGTCCTAATAAGAATAGAAACTATGATTCTGATCATATTTCTAAAGCTAATATAGAGATTAGTATTTTAGAAGGTTGATGACTTGTCAAAAGTGCCAAAGTTTAAATTTGAATAAGGCATATTCCTTTAGACAATTATATGGAAGTTATATTCATTATACTAAAGAATCTAGAGGAATTGATCTAAGATGAGATTGATTAATATTTTCTTCCTTATTATAGACTATATTTACTTTCCTTTTTAGTTATTTTCCCTATAGGTGTAACTGCTCTAATATAGATAAACCTATGTAACCTTATAACAAGTAGGAACTACATGATATTACTCCTTTTTATGTATTGTGTGAGTTTCTTCTCATTCAATATTTCTGCTTTTATTAGTCTTCTTAAATTTTGGCAAGCAAACTATACAACCTTCTTGTGCATCATATCAAGTAGTTTGTGTGTAGTTCAATCTTCTCTTGGTGCATCATATCCATTAGAAAACCCGTCTAAATCCTTATTTTTTTTTTTTTGTATTATTAGATAAAACCTTATAAAAATATTGTTGATTGCATGGTTTAGTGGTTGAATTCTCCTTCAATCGTGAGTTTGGCTTTTTATCTCAAATTAGCTCAATGATTGATTCATCCTGAGCTTACACATGTGAAAGGCTAGAAGTGTTTAGATTAGAATATTTTGGATTTAAGCACATCATATTTTTTATATTAAAGAGAAGGTTCAACGGAGGGAATATGCGGTAGTTGTTGTGTGTGGAGTGATTGCAATTGAAGATGTCTAGAAATAATGTGCGTGGTGGTGTTGATGGAGATGTATAACGTGTAAGAGAAGGTAATGAGTGTAGAAGTGCAGAGAATGTTGCAAAAACTACAATTGATGATACTCTACAAAACCTAAAAGAGTCTATTAGGACTCTGATTGTCAAATTGATAGCTTGGAGGCATAAAGAGGAGGAGTACATGAACAAGTTAAAAGGGCAGTGGTCGATCTAATCGAAAGTGATGGGTATAAATTTGATATGGAAGGGAACTATAGAGGAAATCATCAAATGTATTGGATACTCAATATATGAAGTTGTAAATATAATAAATAATATATTCTGTGTATTAATTATCGGAATTATGTATCATCAAGAATATATTTTAGGTTTAATCTTAGGAATTTATTTAGGAAGGTAGGGATTTTGTTTGATACACACTCTTGTATATATTGATTGGTTAATAACGACAATAAACAAAACCTTCTCTCATCTTTTAGCCATTATACTCTTCGTGTTTTAGCATGGTATTAGAGCCAAGTTAAGGCATAACTAGAAAATCTTTGAAGAGGCGTAAACATGGCCGGAGATGACAGCAAAGGCAACATATTTGGTGATGGAACGAATCAAAGAAGAACAATATCTCCATATGACATAACATCTAATGATAATCCTGGAATAGTGATAACATAAGTCCAATTAAAGGGCGACAACTATGATAAATGGGCTCAATCTATGATGACAACCTTGAGAGCAAGAAAGGAGTTTGGTTTTATAGATGGGACAATCAAACGACTAGATGAGGAGTCTCCAGATCTTGATGATTGGTGGACCATCAACTCGTTATTGGTATCTTGGATCAGGAATACTATTGAATCCACTCTTCGTTCTACCATATCGCATATGGAAGTGGCTTAAGACTTGTAGGCAAACATTAGAGAACAGTTTTCTGTAGCTAATGGCCCGAGGATACAACAATTGAAGGCTGAACTTGCTGAATGTAAATAGAAAGGTTTAACCATCATTGACTACTATGGCAAATTGAAGAAATTATGGAAAGAACTTGCTAACTTCAAGCAAATGCTAACCTACAAGTGTAGAAAGTGCATGTGTGATCTCGAGTCTATTCTAGAAAAGAAACGAGAAGAAGAAAAGGTGCACTTGTTTCTCATGAGATTAGATGAGATGGTTTATGGCACAGTGAGATCTAATATTCTTGCTCAAGACTCGCTGCCAAGTTTAAACAGAGTTTATTCAACATTAGTGCAAGAAGAAAGAATGAAGAAAATCGCTTGCGGAAAAGAAGAACAAGATGACATCATGGCTTTTGCAGTCTAAGGTATGGTTGCCTATCGCGATCGTAGTGAAGGAAGGGATAAAACCACGATTTGTTCCAATTGTAAACGTAACGAACATGAGTCAGACAACTGTTTTCAGCTCATTGGTTTTCTAGATTAGTGGGGTGATCAACCTCGTGGTGATGGGAAAACGAGTAGCCACCGTAGAGGACAACAGCAATAGCAGAAAATTGGTACGGGTGGAGGCCGAGGACGTGGTGGTGTTGTGCATGCCAATGTTGTCTAAACTACAGGAGGAAGTACTTCTGCAACAATAGCAAATGATGCAGAAAAAAACGGGAACTATTAGGCTGAACAATGAGCAGTGGCAAACCTTGTTAGAGATGTTGAATAACTAGAAACCATATGCAAATGAGAAGATGACTGGTAAGCATGTCGATATTCCTTGGATCATTGACACGAGAGCTTCCAATCATATGACAAGTAGTTTGAAAACTCTATGGGACAAGTGGGAAATTTCAAGATGTCCAGTTGGATTACCGGATGGAAGCAATACTACAGCTATTAAAGAGGGTTCAGTCAAACTTGATGAGAATTTTTTTTCTCAACAATGTTCTTTATGTGCCCGATTTAAATTGTAACTTAATTTCTGTGTCGCAATTAATTGATTCTTCATATTGCATTGATCAATTCACTAAAAACTTGTGTGTTATTCAGGACCACACTTCGAAGATGCTGATTGGTGCGGGTGAACATAGAGATGGACTATATTATTTCCGGACCATACCGCATGTAAAAGCTATGAAGGTGGATGGTGTGAGCTCTCTCGATCTTTGGCACAAGCGATTGGGTCACTCTTCTCTGAAAGTAATCAAGTTAATTTCAATAGTAGATTTTAGCAATAGAAGTGATATTTTGAATAAAAGTTACAATGTATGTCAACGCGCAAAACAAACAAGAAATACATTTTCTCTTGGTGATCATAGAGCTTCTGATGTTTTAGAATTGATTCATTGTGATTTATGGGATCCATATAGAACTCCCTCTTCTTATGGCGCCTCATATTTCTTAACTATAGTTGATGATTATTCTTGTGGTGTATGGATATTTTTGTCGGTAGATAAGAAAGAAGTGCCTCAAACTTTGAAGAATTTTTTTTTTTTATGGTTGAGAGACAATTCAATAAACAAGTTAAAATTGTGAGGAGTGCTAATGGAACAGAATTCACTTGCTTGAAAAATTACTTTCTTGAACATGGCATCATTTTTCAAACCTCCTATACTAGAACATCACAACAAAATGGAAGAGTAGAACGGAAACATCGACACGTATTGAATGTAGAACGTGCTTTGCATTTTCAGGGTCACCTTCCTATTGATTTCTGGGGAAAATGTATTTTGATTGCTGGGTATTTGATTAATCGCACCCCATCCTCCCTACTAAATGGAAAAACTCCTTATGAAATTTTATATGGTCACACACCTGAATATAAGAACTTGAGAGTGTTTGGATCATTATGCTATGCACATAATCAAGGGAAGATGAAGTATAAGTTTGCAAGTCAAAGTCGAGGATGCATCTTGGTAGGATACCCTTATGGGAAGAAGGGATGGAACTTGTACAATTTAGAAACTAAAAAATACATTATTTCACGTGATGTTGATTTCTATGAGAATGAGTTTCCTTTTGCCACTACAGTGTTAAGTTCAAACAATGATGAAGAACAGATTCACTTAAATGATGCATTTGGTAATGATGAAGAGTTTGCAGTAAGGGGGGGCACAGCAGAACTGGTATAATCTACACAAACTCATGAACATAAACAGACATCACAAGAGAATGGTCCCAATTGAATACAAAAGACCAGAGGAAATGCAATTAGGGTGCGGTCATCGTTAAAAGCAATCGTCAGTTCGTCTACACGATTATGTTATCCATACAATCCGGAAATTGAGTTCATCTTGTCATTTACCCAAACCGCAGCATCTCTCAGGTATGCCCTATCCAATAGCACATTATGTGAGTTGTGAAAATTTTCTTTGCAACATAGAGCTTTTTTTGTAGCTGTTACTGCAAACTATGAACCAATGACCTTTTCTGAAGCTATGAAAGATGAATGATGGAAGAATGCTATGCAATGCGAAATCCAAGCTTTAGAAGATAATGGAACGTGGGTGATTGAGGACTTACCTCCTAATAAGAAAGCACTTGGATGTAAATGGGTTTACAAGATAAAATACAACTCTGATGGCACTATCAAATGCTACAAAGCACATCTAGTGATCTTCGAAAACCATCAAATTGAAGGGATTGACTACATAGAGACGTTTGCTTCGGTAGCCAAGATGGTGACTGTACAAGTATTTTTAGTAGTTGCATCTACGAAGAATTGGGAATTGCATCAGATGGATGTGCATAATGCATTTCTACATGGCAAAATCCAAGAGGAGGTGTACATGAAATTGCCTCCTGGATTTCATGTTACAAGTCCTAGGAAAGTCTGTCAACTTTGCAAATCGCTTTATGGGCTTAAACAAGCTCCTCGTTGTTGGTTTGCTAAGTTATCAACTGCGTTAACTACCTATGGTTTGAAGCAATCACTTTTTGATTATTCTCTATTTACTCTACAAAGTAATGATACTCGCATCGATCTTCTTGTCTACGTAGATGATTTAATTATTTCTAGTAACGAGACTTACCTTAGTGAATGCTTTTGAATAAAGGATTTGGGAACTTTGAAGTATTTTTTAGGTGTCAAGGTTGCACACAGCCTAGAAGGCATTTTTTTTATGCCAACGTAAATATACATTGGACATCATTTCGGAGGTCAAATTATTAGGAGCCAAACCTACTAGTATTTCTTTAGAGCAAAATCATTGGTTATCATTGGTTGCTGGATGAATGCTTGATGACCTAGAACATTACCATCGGTTGGTGGGTCGTCTTATATATCTTTGTTTCACATGGCCAGAATTTTCTTACTATGTTCACATTCTTTCTTAGTTCATGCAATAACCGAGAGACAAACATTGGGAAGCTACTCTTCGTGTCGTACGCTATTTGAAAGGACACCCAGGATGAGGTATTTTGTTGAATAACAAGAGTGATTTATGTTTGTATGGCTAGTGTAATTCAAATTGGGCAGGTTGGCCTTTGACCCGATGTTCTCTCACAGGATGGTTTGTTCATTTGAGCGACTCTCCTATATCTTGAAAGACTAAGAAACAACATACTGTCTCTCGATTGTCCGCTGAAGCAGAATATAGATCCATGGCAATGACAATGTGTGAGCTAAAATCGATCAAGGGACTTCTATCTAGTCTTGGTGTCATGCATCATTCTCCCATGCAACTTCATTGTGATAGTCAAGTAGCATTACATATAACCAAGAACCCAGTTTTTCATGAACGAATAAAACATATTGAAGTCGATTGTCATTTTTTCTGTGACGCAATAGTCAATGGCAACATGCATCCTTGCTATGTTCCCTCCCATTCTCAACTTGCTAATATCTTTACAAAAGAATTGGGCAAAGTGCAATATGATCATCTCCTACACAAGTTAGGCATTCGGAATTTTCATGCACCAACTTAAAGAGGGGTATTGGATACTCAATATAGGAAGTTGTAAATATAGTAAATAATATATTCTATGTATTGATTGTAAGAATTATATACCGTCAAGAATATATTTTAGGCTTAATCTTAGGAATTTATTTAGGAAGGTAGGGATTGTGTTTGATACACACTCTTGTATATACCGATTAGTTAGCAATGAGAATAAATAGAGTCTTTTCTCATCTTTTACCCATTGTACTCTTTGTGTTTTAGTAAAATGTGAGGGATTGAGACAATTAAGATGAAAATTCCACCTTTTGATGGACATAAGTCCACAAAAGTATATTTTGATTAAGAACATACAATTGAAAAGATTTTTTTATTTTCATAAGAGTAAATATCACATTTGGTACTTGAATTTTGTTCATTTTTACAATTAACTACCTGAATTTTAAAAGTATCAATTTATTACTTACAAAATTTTCAAAGTCATTTATAGTCTATGCACAAGGTGGTTAATTGTAAAAATAAACAAAATTCATGTATTTAATTGAAAAAATGAAAAAAAAAATTAGGCATTTAATTACAAAATTTTTTTGGTAAAGTTCATATAACATATTAACACTTTAAAATTGTAAGTAATTAATTGTAAAAATAGGTAAATTTCATATATTAAATATGACATTTACCCTTATCATAATTATGACAAAGAGACTGAAGTGATGTTAGTGGCATTGGATTTTATGGATATGCTACCTTCTAATAGAAGAATTTAAAGGCTGAAAGGATAAAGAGAGGCGAAAGAGATGTAGAAACATGCGAAGAGATGAAATGCCTTATGCGTACACACTTTACTCTTGAGTATTATAAGTAGGAGTTGTACATAAGGCTTCATACCTTGAAGTGGGTTAAACTTATTGTGAAATGGTATGTTAAGAAGTTTGAGATGCTCATGATTAGGTATGAGGTAGTGGAGCAGAAGAGCATGCTATTTCTCATTTTATAGTTGGATTGAAGTGTGAATTATGAAGGTAATGGAGCTTCAAAAGATTAATACTTTGAAGGAGGCTATACAATTAGCCATAAATGTGGAACAACAATTTAATCAAAAACCCTTATAGGGTACCTTCTTTGGCAAAATCTAGAGGTTTTGGAAGGATAGGAAAGGGTGAAAAGAGAAAAAGTGAAAAAGGAAATAATGAAGAAAAATGATATAAGAAGAAGGAAGAAATTAAATGAAAGGCTTCTATTAGTTCCAAAGCTAGATTTGAAGATCAAAGGACAACTGGAAGCCATAGTAGTCAACTTAAATGCTTTAAATGTCTTGGATTTAGATATATGATTGCATAATGTCCAAATAAGAGGGTGGTACTAATGAAAGAAGAGGGTGATGTTGAAAGTGAAGAAATTGAGAAGCAATAAGAGTACGATCTTAAAGAGGTTGTGAAACAATATAATGATAAGGTGGATGGTACAAGAGTTGCTGAAAATGATGTAATATCATTAGTAGTAAGACGTGCTTTGAGTACATATGTCATACCAAAAGCAGAGTAGAGGAAGAATTTATTATATACTAAGTGTGAGATTAAAGGGCACACATGTGTGGTGATCATTGATGTAGAGAGTTATACTAACAATGCTATTGCTACCTTGGTGGAAAAGTTCAAATGCCTCCTTTTGACCATCTTAAATCGTACAAGCTTCATTACCTTAGTGGCAAAGGAGCTATTCATCTTACTAAGCAAATCAAGGTTCCGATATGCATTCCTAGTCATTACATAGATGAGATAGAGCGCGACATGGTTTCAATGAGTGCTTTTCATATATTGTTGGGAATGGCATGGTTATTTGATTGATGAGTAGTACATGATGGATATCAAAACACTTATGCCTTCATTATAGATGGTAAAAAGATCATATTATTACCTATGAGTCCTTCTAAAGTGAGGAATACTCAGATGATTTTGGTTAAGGAGAGGAATGAGCCATTATTAATGACTCAAGGCGGGATTCTAAACGTTATAAGATCTGGTGGTTCAATGTATATGTTGTACATTTAAGTTCAAAAGTATAATATAAGGACCAATTTCTAAAGCCATTAAAAAACTATTGGAAAAATTTATTGATGTATTTCCTAAAGAGCTACCAAAGGGATTGCCTCATATGTAAGGTATTGAGTACAATATTGATCTTATTTTCGGGAGTTATGTTACCTAATAAATCAACTTATTGAATGAATCCAGAAGAAGCAAAGGAATTAAAGAGGCAAGTAAATGATTTCAGTGACTCAGGCTATGTCAAAGAAAGCACAAGCCCTTATGTTGCGCCTACGCTTGTGGCTCCAAAGAGAGATGGATCATTGAGAATGTGTGTGGATAGTCATGCTATCAATAGAATCACTATCATGTATAGGTATTCTATCCCACACTTTGATGACATGTTGGATGAAATCCATGGTGCTAGAATTTTTTTGAAAATTGATCTGAAGAGTGGCTATCATCAGATTTGTATGAGACCTAGCTATGAGTGTGAGATTGCTTTCAAAACAAAGCACGATCTCTATAAATGGATGGTCCTATCATTTTGTTTGACTAATGTATCAAGTACTTTTATGAGATTGATGAAGCATGCTCCATAAGATTTTATTGTTAAGTTTGTTATGATATGCTTTGAAGACATTTTTTTTATAGTCTTGATATATATAGTCATCAAAAGCATCTGTGTTGTGTTTCTTATGTTAAGAGATAAAAAGTTATACGAATTTTTGAAGTAGTGCACGTTATGCTAATCAAAAGTTTTTGGGATTTATTGTATCAAAAAGAGTAGTTAAGATTGACTTTGAAAGGTTAAGGCGATTGTACATCGACTAGTTTTGAAGTTAGTGGCTAGGGTTCAAAGCTTTCACAGACTTGCATCTTTTTAATGGAGGTTTGTTAGAAACTTCAACACCATTGTAGCTTCATTGACGGAACTTAAGAAAAAGAATGCGAAGTTTAGGTAGAATGGAAAGAACACAACAAAGTTTCGTGGATATTAAATAGGGACATACTTCTACTCTAGTATTAATTCTTCTTAACTTTGACAAAATATTTGAACTTGAGTTCTTTATCTATATTGATCATGAGTCTCTAAAGTAATTAAAGAGCCAACGTAAGCTATCTTGTAAACAAACAAGGCTGATTGAATTTTTAAAGAGTTTACTTATATCATTGAACATTAAAACGGTGGTACAAATATTGTTAAGACATGTTGTCATGAAGATATAATCTAATTACTACTTTGCAGTCTCAATTGCTTGACTTTAGCTTACTTAAGGCATGGTATATTGAGGATTAATTCTCTAATCCTACAGTGACTTGATATAAGAATGGATTGACAATAACTAACTATTATCTAATGGAAGAATACATATTTTAAAAGGGTAAATTCTGTATTCGATTAGGTTTATAGAAAGAGCTATTAGTAAAAGGGTAAATTCTGATAGATTATCTGGTCATTTTAAAGAGTGGAGAACTTATCAATGACTAAAAGAGCATTTTTATTGATCAAACATAATGAAAGATGTACATAATATGTGGTTAGTAAGAAGGCAAAAAGTAAATAATAAATTGTTGGAGTTTATATGCCTCTATCTATAACCATGGGATAGCTGGAGAAAAAGATTCAATTTTGTTGTATATAATTTGAGGAGATATGGCCGTAGCTCAATCACATGCAAAGTTCGATTAAGAGAATGTATCGATGTAAAAAGTACATTTTGGGGGGGGGGGGTGGGCAAGTATTGCGTAGCATTTAAGATCTAGGAATTGAGTAAGAAATGAAGCGCAGATCTACCAATAAAGTACAAGTGACTGATGAATACCACCACCACCCTTCGTCAACAACAATATGAAGTATTGACCTGATAAGAATGAATCACCAACCATCCAAATCTAATCTAACGGCCAAAAATTACCTCCAAACACGCTACATCGGCAAGAAAATGAGACAATTACGAACCCCGTTTTACCCCTCATAAAATCCCCAAACCCCCACCCTTGTCCTCTTCTCTCCCCACCCCTCAACTCTCTCTCTCTCTAATCAAAATTTTTCTTTAACTCGGTGGACACACACAGTAACGACTCAGATCCAAAGAGAGAACGACACATCTCTCTCTCTCTCTCTCCCTCGGTTAGTTTCTCCCTCTAGATGCCATTTCGGTTCGGTTCGATCTCGTTGCGTAGTGATTAGATCTGAGGTATCAGTTCTCGCGCGAGTCTTTTCAAATCCAGTGATTTGAATCAATACTTGCTTCGATCTTTTTTCTTCGATTAATGTCTGTCGCTTATGTTTTGATTCTCATTTTTTGTTACGTAGTAGAGCTGATTGAGTTTAAATTCTTGGATAATCATTTGATTTGATCTGGTTTACGATTCGTTTCGAAATTCGAATTGGAAAATTGAAATTCGTTCTTTTAGAGATGACGCATTAGTGAGATAGGGAGAGCTGATGGAATGTTGATTTGCATTCGGTTCCATCCGGTTAGGTTCGTGTACTTGGGATTTGTGTGTACATAAAAGTTGGGAGTTCTTTTTTGCGTGATCTTTGTTCGCTTGTGGTATTCGGTTGTATCGTTCCGTGTCTTCTCGAGAAGCGTCCTTTGCAATTGATTTGATCTGCTGTATGTTTCGCATAATTTGATTATAGAAATGCAGCATTTGGAATTTAGTTTTTGAATAATTGAATATAATGCTAACTTTATCAGGATCTCTTTTTTTTTTTTTTTTGTTATTGGTCATGTTGATCTGAAGACTATTTATTGATGTTGTTAATGATTGATTGGATCAGTTCGTATGTCTTTATTATTTTGTGTTGTCTGTATAGTGATTGAGCTTGTGGTTTAATGTGATTCGAGTGATTTTACAGTGGGGTGAGGATTTGGTGATTTGGAAAAAATGTTAACGAAGTTTGAGACGAAGAGTAACAGAGTGAAAGGACTGAGTTTCCACAGTAAAAGACCTTGGATTCTTGCATCACTTCACAGTGGTGTAATTCAGCTATGGGATTATCGTATGGGAACTTTGATAGATCGGTTTGATGAGCATGATGGGCCCGTTCGTGGGGTTCATTTTCACCAGTCTCAGCCACTTTTTGTCTCTGGAGGTATTGAATTTCATCTATTTCACGTGGAGGCATTTTTAGTTTTGCAATGCATTTTGCAATGTCGCTACCATAGTGATGAATTTTGCTGATCTGGTCATCAATCTTGATATTACTGATCTGGAATAGCTTTTCTATGTGTTATATTTTAGTAACTGAAATTTTACTGCTTCTAGATCATTCTTGAAGTATAAATTTCGTCCTGGGTTTTTATCTACAATAAATCTTTTTGGTCCATTTACTCTTTGATTTATTCTTTTTGTTAAGCTTTTTGAGAATGATGAAGAATTTGTTGGTGAAAGGAACTAGATGTGGGATTGAATAGAAAATCTTTAATTTTACACTGTCATACTCAAAAAATAAACTTTGCCTCTTTGATTGTTCTATATGTCAAGGGATCGTCTGCAAAAGGCATAAAAC
Source organism: Laguncularia racemosa (assembly GCA_037954665.1). Classification (NCBI taxonomy): domain Eukaryota; kingdom Viridiplantae; phylum Streptophyta; class Magnoliopsida; order Myrtales; family Combretaceae; genus Laguncularia; species Laguncularia racemosa. The sequence continues at coordinate 3,453,356 of JBBMOL010000074.1, forward strand.
ACAATTTGACTCTTTGCAGGCCTATTTAAGCCCCACTTTGCTCCATCTTCTAAAGATTATTGGTTTGGATTTTTAGACTGATTGATCTGAAGGTGTATCCAATAATTTAGTCTCAGTTAGTATGGCAATGTATCACAGAGCACATATGTGGAAGCTGTGCATATGAGAATATTTGAGGATAATGTATAGTAACTTTGCTTTGTTTGTGCTTCATATTCATGAGAAAGGATTTATAATCCAATATTTGGTAATGTCAAATGTTTTACTTTTTCCAGGAGATGACTATAAGATTAAAGTGTGGAACTATAAGACATGCAGGTGTCTTTTCACCCTTCTTGGACACCTTGATTATATCCGTACCGTACAATTTCACCATGAGCAAGCATGGATTGTGAGTGCTAGTGATGATCAGACCATTCGCATATGGAACTGGCAGTCTCGTACCTGCATATCTGTGTTGACGGGGCATAACCACTATGTGATGTGTGCTTCATTCCACCCAAAAGAGGACCTTGTTGTGTCAGCATCTCTTGACCAGACTGTCCGTGTTTGGGATATAAGTGCTTTGAAAAAGAAGACAGCATCGCCTGGTGATGATATGCTGCGACTGAGTCAGATGAATACAGATTTGTTTGGTGGAGTAGATGCTGTTGTCAAGTATGTATTGGAAGGTCATGACCGTGGGGTTAATTGGGCTGCTTTTCACCCTACTCTTCCACTAATAGTCTCTGGAGCAGATGATCGCCAAGTGAAAATATGGCGTATGAATGGTAAGCATAACAAAACCTTTATTCTTTGAATTTCCAAATTGAAGATTGGCTGCAAATTTTAAAATTTATCAGGGATGTCTTTTCATCAAGTTGATAAGACTATACACCTTTGTCGTCAAACATCACATAACATTAAATACAAAACTGTTGATATGTTAAGTCCTGTTAATTTCTGGCCCAAACAAAAATATAAAAAGAAAATTCTGCATATCTTTAATTGTAGGTTAAGTTTTTAATACCTACTGCTTAAAAGATAGTTTTTGGAATTGATTTGATCAATATTCACCATTTATTTCAGATACCAAGGCTTGGGAAGTTGACACATTAAGGGGGCACATGAATAATGTGTCATGTGTAATGTTCCATGCAAAACAAGACATAATTGTTTCAAATTCAGAGGACAAGAGTATTCGTGTCTGGGATGCTACAAAGAGGACAGGAATACAAACTTTCCGCCGTGAGCATGACCGGTTTTGGATCCTTGCTGCTCATCCAGAGATGAATCTCTTGGCAGCTGGTCATGATAGTGGGATGATTGTCTTTAAGTTGGAGAGGGAACGCCCTGCCTTTGCAGTGAGTGGTGATGTCTTATTTTATAACAAAGACCGCTTTTTACGACTATATGAATTTTCAACTGAGAAAGACACACAGGTCGTTCCAATCCGGCGACCTGGTTCCACCAGCCTGAATCAAAGTCCTCGGACTATGTCTTACAGTCCCACAGAAAATGCTGTTCTTATTGGCTCTGATGTGGATGGTGGATCCTATGAATTGTATATCATACCTAAAGATAGCATTGGTAGAGGTGATACTGTACAAGAGGCTAAGAGAGGTATTGGAGGATCTGCCGTTTTTGTTGCCCGCAACCGATTTGCAGTTCTTGACAGAAGTAGCAATCAGGTGCTGGTAAAGAACCTGAGAAATGAGATTGTTAAAAAGGGTGCCCTTCCCTTCCCTGTGGACGCAATATTCTATGCTGGAACTGGTAATTTGTTGTGTAGGGCTGAGGACAGAGTATATATATTTGATCTTCAGCAGAGGATGGTTCTTGGTGATTTACAAACCCCCTTTATCAAGTATATTGTGTGGTCAAATGACATGGAAAGTGTAGCTTTGCTCAGCAAGCATGCTATAATTATTGCAAACAAGAAGCTTGTCCACAAATGCACCCTTCATGAAACGATCCGTGTTAAGAGTGGAGCCTGGGATGATAATGGGGTCTTTATTTATACTACACTGAACCACATAAAATATTGCCTCCCTAATGGAGATAGTGGAATAATAAGAACTCTTGATGTGCCCATATACATTACAAAGGTTTCAGGAAATACAATCTTTTGTCTGGATCGTGATGGAAAGAATAGAGCCATAATTATTGATGCTACAGAATACATGTTCAAGCTTTCCTTATTGAAGAAGAGGTATGATCATGTCATGAGCATGATAAGAAACTCTCAACTCTGTGGACAAGCTATGATAGCATATCTGCAGCAAAAGGGATTTCCTGAGGTTGCTCTTCATTTTGTGAAAGATGAGAGAACACGATTCAATTTGGCTTTAGAGAGTGGCAATATCCAAATTGCAGTTGCATCAGCTAAGGAAATTGACGAAAAAGATCATTGGTACAGGTTGGGGGTTGAGGCTCTTCGCCAAGGCAATTCAGGAATAGTGGAATATGCTTACCAGAGGACTAAAAACTTTGAGAGACTGTCGTTCCTTTATCTTATAACTGGAAATATTGACAAATTAACTAAAATGCTGAAAATTGCTGAAGTCAAGAATGACATTATGGGTCAGTTCCATAATGCTCTATACTTGGGTGATGTACGAGAGCGCGTCAAAATTTTAGAGAATGCTGGTCATTTGCCCCTTGCTTATATCACTGCCTCAGTGCATGGGCTACAGGATGATGTTGAAAGGATTGGAGACAAGTTGGGTGATGATATTCCATCTTTGCCAAAGGATAAAAAGCCATCCCTTCTAATGCCTCCTATGCCACTTATGTGTGGTGGTGATTGGCCTTTATTAAGAGTCATGAGAGGTATATTTGAAGGTGGACTAGATAATGTTGGTAAGGGTGCTGCAGATGAAGAAGAAGAGGATGCTGAGGGTGATTGGGGTGAGGAACTGGATATGGTGGATGTGAATGGTTTGGAAAATGGAGATGTGACAGCTATAATGGAGGATGCGGAAGTTGGTGAAGAGAATGAAGAGGAAGGAGGTTGGGACCTTGAAGATTTGGAGCTTCCACCTGAAACAGAAACTCCAAGGACTTCAGTTAATTCCCGATCTGCTGTTTTTGTGGCCCCAACACCTGGCATGCCTGTAAACCAAATATGGATTCAGAAATCATCTCTTGCTGCTGAACATGCGGCAGCTGGTAATTTTGAGACAGCAATGAGGTTGCTGAACAGGCAGCTTGGAATTCAAAATTTTGCTCCTCTTCGATCCATGTTTCTTGACCTCAACTCTGGTAGCCATTCCTATCTGCGTGCATTTTCTTCTACTTCAGTGGTTTCATTGGCTATTGAACGTGGTTGGAATGAGTCAAATAGCCCTAATGTGAGGGGACCACCAGCACTTGTCTATAACTTCTCCCAGTTGGAAGAGAAGCTTAAAGCTGGTTATCGTGCCACAACGTCAGGAAAATTTACTGAGGCTCTTCGTCTTTTCCTTAGCATCCTCCATACCATTCCTCTAATTGTTGTAGACTCGAGAAAGGAGGTAGATGAAGTTAAGGAATTGATCATCATCGTAAAAGAGTATGTCTTAGGTCTGCAAATGGAGCTTAAGAGGAGGGAACTTAAGGATGATCCTGTTCGCCAGATGGAGCTTGCAGCTTACTTTACTCACTGCAATCTTCAGATGGCACATCTAAGGCTTGCCTTGCTAAATGCAATGACTGTTTGCTATAAGGCTAAGAACCTTGCTACAGCAGCCAACTTTGCACGGAGGTTGCTGGAGACAAATCCCACGATAGAAAACCAAGCAAAAACAGCAAGACAAGTGCTGCAGGCTGCAGAGAAGAATATGACCGATGCCTCCCAACTAAACTATGATTTCAGAAACCCATTCGTGGTTTGTGGAGCTACCTATGTGCCCATATACCGAGGACAGAAGGATGTCTCTTGCTCCTACTGTAGTTCTCGATTTGTTCCAAGCCAGGAAGGGCAGCTTTGTACTGTTTGTGATCTGGCTGTGGTTGGAGCTGATGCTTCAGGGTTGGTTTGCTCTCCCACTCGGGTACGATGATCAAGCCACTGAAACAGGAGCAATTTTGTGATCATTTTCACTTTGTGGCATCATTCAACCTATTTACATATGCAGCAGTCAAAAGGATTAAAGTCTACATGAATTGTTTGTGTTCTCTCCCTTTCTTGTTTGTCTTCATTTTGCTCTCTATTATTTAGTGGTTATAATCTAAAGTGTAATAAACAGACTTCATGATTTTTGTACTGGCTATTCTTATTAGTTGTTTATAGATGAGAACAATCAAGAGCCCTTGTTAAATTTTAGATGATGGTTATGGGCGGAAAGACTCACATATCTGTGTGCAGATGCGAATTGGCTGATCCCCAAAAGGCAATGATTTCTGGTTTTTTGTAGTTTACATTGGTTGTCAATTGGATCGTTGTATTCCTCTCCCCCCCCCCCCCATAAAAAGTAATTGAAATATGTGGTATCTCTTCAAGGCTACCCTTTTGTTAAGTCTGCCATTCCATATTGTGTTTGCATACCCCGTTTGTGTGGCAGGACTGGTGGTTGTTGAGTTCCACACAAGGATTGGGAATGCAGAATGCAGTTACTGTTTGTCAGTAGATTTTAAGCTCAGAATTAGTAGTTGGAACTATAACATTTCTAGTCAGCATCACCATTAGCTGTTATTGGCTTGATTGTTGATTGAGAGCTTAAGCTGCACTAGATTTAGTCCACTGGATTCTAGAATTCAATTACTTTATTTGGATGGAAGGTTTTTCCACTTTTGCATTATTTTTAGGCCTTGGTTTCAGTAGGGGTAGAATTCCTATTCCTTAGAATCCGATTCCACAATTGGTAATGGAAATTGCATTATCATTAGGATTTTAATTCCTAAAATACAATTTACCTCTTCTAATAATATTATAATACATTCTCCAAACTCCATTCTCTCTCTCTCTCTTTCACGGCTCCATTTTCTTCTCTATGTGTGTTTGTCTCTCTTATAATTCTAAATTCTAATGTTAACTGATAATATTTTGCATTCATTATCAAATTACCAAATAATGGGATGCTAATCAAATTGAAAGGAACTATATTTTAGGAATTGAATTTAGAAATTAGATTGCAAGTTTGGAGTTAAACAAATGATCAGAAACTATAGTGCTTTTTAACAGTATAGTGATGTCTAAGCAAGCGTCATGATGGACCTGTAACTTTTAACTTCGAGGGTCTTACTAATATTTTCAGGGTTTGATGTTTCATCATAACTGTATATTTTCATAACCGTTATATTCATCATGGCCTATTTTATGTTTCTTAGAGGTCTTGCCGTCATAGAACCGAAGCTTCAAACCAACTTGCTAAAATACCTTGGACTAGTGCTGTATGTTTTGGTTTAGTATATGGATTGTGGAATTTGGTCTTATTGAGGTTTAGAGAAGTAAGTTGAATCAGATAACCCCAAAACCATTGCACTCATGCAACTTCTTCCTAAATTCTGGAAATTTGGCAGGTATTGAAGGCTTTCACCCTAAAAATACTCCAAAGCGCTTAATTTGGAATAAAACTTCTTACAGACAATTTTAAAAGTTATGGGGTGGGTGCTGCTGGAAAGGCCATATTTTGAGGGTTCGTGAAGGTTTATGAGGTAAAGTCATACGTGCAAGGTAGTTTATTTGGGTTCATCTTTGCATTATAGCTCTCTGTCTTCTTTATTATTCATGCATCATGCTCCGTTCCATGTTCAAACCTAACTCTCCTTAATGCAATTGAGTATTTCATTGGAGAAATCAATATATCATGGACCTAGTCCTTTTAACAGCTATGACAAGTAGATAACTTTCCAATTTGCGATTTGGTGCTTAATGTGGAAGAAGATAAAATATTTCAGATGTACAAGAATATATATAGACTAATTTCAACTTCTGGGATGGGGATTACAACATACATAATAAGATCAGAATTCTTAAATCTCTATCTAGATGACTGTATATCTAATCATAAAATTCTCTGTAAGCAAACCCTAACTAATATGGCATATGTGCAAAACATTCGGACCAGACAAATGATAGTTTTATGTTGTAACATTCACCATCCACCCTCAAGCTGGTGAGTCTAGTGTTACATCAGACATTCTGAGCTTGCATCCTAGGCCATGAAACCTCTCAACACAGTCCTTGGTCTCGATGTTTTATTGCTCGTGTTGAACAGGATTAGTGCTATACTGATATAGCTTTTGTTTTTTTCTTTTTTGGGTGACATTTGCTGTAATCAAAATCTTAAAATTGCCAAATATTATTACATCATTCTCAAGATGCTACTGTTACTAGCTGCTAAGAGGTAAAACTCACAGCCAATAATCGGTATTAGTAGTTAATTATATCATGGAAAATGTCTATTAGAAGTAGAAAATTGATTTCTATTTTTGAAAGGAGAAAATCATTTTCCTTATTTACATCGATATTCTCTATAATCGCTAATCATCACTGATATGAATCGACTATAAGTATTGCTTCTCATTATCAATTACCCATACAAGTCACTAGTATCGGCTTAAAACAACAACAGTAGTATTTCACAACTTTTTCTTCTTCTTCTTTTTTTAATTCATAAATATAAAAATTGGAATAGTTTTTCATGAAACGCCTGCCTTTACTTGACACTCCTTTTCGTAAACTGTAAATTCGATATAGAAAAAGGCAAAAGATACTTTCTTAAAAGGGCTAACAAGCCTGCATACCATTAACGAATCCAACTATCAACTTCTCAAGCAAGTACCTTGTGGTAAGTAAAAGGAGTCGAACTCGAGAAGGAAAAACCAAACCTTCCAGTGAAGGCAAATGCTTCGAACACCTTCCGTAGCCCGTACATGATTTCCTTGGCCATCGAGTCTACTACTATAATAAGATGTCTATCCCTATTCTATTTTCTACGTGATTGTAGGTCCGGTTAGCTAGTTTAGTACTTTTTGTAGTGCATATATGCCCATATAAATACTATCTACCACCCTAGAGAAACCAACCTACGCAAATTCCATAGTCTTTCAAAACAGAAAAACAAACGGAGACACAGAGAGAGAGTGTACAGACACAGCTATGGAAGTGAATTTCGGCACCCTCCTTCCACATGAAAATGAAGACTCGTTAGAATTCTTGCATGTTGAACCAGAGCCAGATCATTTCTCTGTCTCTCTCGCTCATTGGGTGCTAGTTAATGCCCAAGATGATGATGGTGAACACCCTGAAGTAATATCTGATGATCTTACCTATAGTGATGCTCTTGGTGATCGGAACCATGATGAGTTGGAATTTTTTGGTCCATTCCAAACGCATGACATGGAAGATAAGGGTAATCATAATAGGTCTAAGGGTTATTATGGGGATGATGATGATGATGATGGATTGGATGATGAGCTAGTGCCACTCAGCGTGAGAGGGAAGCTTGTGAGGCAGAGGATGAGGAAAGTGGGGAAGAGACATTTTTCTAAGATGAAAAATTCAAAGAGACGTCCTCACTTGTATGTTAAGCCAGGTTGTCTTCATGGAAAGCATGGTCTTGGTATGAAGCATAGTGTTTAATAGGTTCATTGGTGATATTTATTTACTGATTAGTTGTAATGAATTGCTTGGATTTTGCAAGACCTTGGAAATGGATTTTTTTTTCTTTCTATCCATTTTTCTTTTTAGATACTAGTATGTTTAACCAATGCTTAAAATTGAATGGTAGTCAGATTAGGCACTAATGCAAATGCTAAGACGCTGACCAAACGAGTAGTTGATATGATATTTAGATGTAATCACATGCAGATGCAATCAATACTTAAAATCATATGGTGGTTAGATTATGTAGAATGCTAATGTAGTGATCGAACGAGAAGCCGATTTGAGAAAATGGTGACTAAAATGATCAATTGAGTAGGAATAAGTTATAAAGGATGGGACACTAGTTGGAACATTGCGTATGAACTCTGCTCTCGATGTCTTATTGGGTGGTGAACTCGTTATGAAGTGAAATGAGAAAGAGAACTGTTCCTAGCAAACTATTATTTGTCCTGGACAATCGATACTACATGCCTAATGATATCATTTGTTACCGGTGGTAAGCTGTGGTTTTCTATGTCTTCCAAACCTTGTTTGTTAAGCCTGTGTTGATATAATACATCTAAGTTATAGGTTTGATAAATAATGGTTGTTGCATCTAATTAGTATGAATTACATGTGTTTGATTGATTTCATATTTGTGTGTGCGTGTATAGCATAGTATTTGCTAGGCTTTTTTACTCCATTTATAGAAATTGTTTTTTAGATAGTTACATTTAGACTTGAAGACTTTTAAATTGTAGGAAATGAGGCTTATATATTCCCATCCACATGTCACACTAGCCATATTTGCTAGATTCTAGGCATTATAGATGCTCTATCCAAGATATTTCTATATTTTTGTTTGTTTTAATGTATTAAGATGATATAGGGTATTTTGGGTAATTCCATGATTACTTGGAAAAAATAACTATATTATATATTTTAGAAAAAGGAAAAAATAGAGGATAAATCGTAAATACACTTTTATGTTTGCTTCATCTATTTTTGCTATTGAACATTTAAACCTGGAAAATTTTGAAAAGGTGTTTTTAAGCCCTATTTTAATATTTTACCTTAGATAAAATAGCAAAAAAATAATAAAAACAAAGAAGTACTTAACCTTAATGGTAAAAATTATAATAATAATATAGGAATCTAAAGGCATATTTTCTATAGATTTTATGTTTAAATGCTCTTTTTAAGTATGGGAAACAAATACAAATGGAATAAATAACAAAAAAAAAAAGTTATCTTCACAATTCACCTAAAAGATAAAATATGTATTTTGAATAATTTCATTGAACCAATAGCTAGTAGTAAGAGTGAGTAAAAAAACCAATCAAAATCAAACCAAACCAAACATATAATATGATTTTATTTTTATTTTTAGGGGGGGTGGTAATTTGGTTTGGAAAATTCTCAAACCAAACCAAACCATAAATCAATTGTTAGTTTAGAGAGGTAAACCGGATCAAACCGTTAAACTAAACCAAACCATTTTAGAAAACCATAATAACACTTTACTTGTAAGTAGAAAAATATTATGTTGTAATACAACACTTAGAAAAAATTCCAATTAACATTTTATTGAAATTAGTATGTAATTAATTTGTGCGAACATAATTTATAAATTATATATATATATATATATATATATGTTGACTTAAAATTTATACTATATATTAACTTTTTGAGTAAAGTTAGTTGTGAATAGACATTTGTATATAAATATTGACTTCATTAACATCTTATATGATGTAAATAATTATTATTACTAAATGAATTTAATAGTTTTTATACAAGATTATATATTATACAAATATATTTTCCTAAATTATAAAATATGGTTTAAACTGTAAATTAAACAGAACCAAATCATCATCAATGGTACAAACGATTTTTAATAGTTGGTTTTGGATTTTATTTTTATGAGTTATTTTATTTATTATTAATTTATTTTCTTTGTACGAATTAATCCTATATATATATATATATATATATATATATATATATATATATATTTATAAAAACCTAGATTAATTCAGATAGAGCCGCACGTTTTTTTTTTTTTTCGGTAATTAGAGCCGCACGTTTTATTAAACGAGAAACTAAGGTTTTTCTTTTTGTCAAAACATAGTTTTGTATTTGCTTGCTGAGGAAGTAGCAGTCGCAAGCATTAAGGACAAGATGGGTTTAGTCAAAGGTCAAGCCCCAACCTTGTATTATCGGTTGTTTCTTTGCAAATTCTCAAAGTCTCGAGAGCATGGTATTGGGATAAGTTGCGTATTATATGATTTATTATCAAATTTGAAATATTTATATTAATAATTGGTTACCCACTATAATCAATAATTGGTTATAATCTTTTACCTTACACATTCATCATTAGGGATATAACTAAAACAAGTTTAAGACAAGTCTTATAAAACCGTAACTTACTCTTATAGAGTTTAGAATTTTCTCAATACTTGTAAAAACTTTATAAGGTTTTTCTCCTCTTACTGAAACCTACTCCCATAAAGTCATTATGGACTCAACCTCTACCCGACCCATCTGGATTACATACAAGATCATATTTTGCTTTTAATTTTTGAAATTGTTGTAAGCATATTCTTAACAAATTTTTATAAACAAAAATTCAATATATTTGTTAATCTTCTTAATAAAAATACGTAAGATAAAATCAATGAAATAATAATATTGTGGTCTATAATTAAGCATAGGATACAAGACATCGACTATACAAATGGCCACCATTAGATGTTAAAAAAATGCAATAGATGAAAAAATCAATTACTTACATATGCCAAACCTTAAATTTTAGATTTAATTATTTTGCTCCTCCCTTCTTTGCAACATTTCAAGTAAAATCAAATAAGCAAAACCAATGAAGAATTGGACTAAGAGAAGATGAGACGAATCATATGGCACACTAGTCATATCCATTGGATTCTTGCCATTATGAATGCTCTGTCTAAGACATTTTCATAATTTTGTTTGTTTCAATGTATTAAGCTGATATAGGGTATTTTGGGTAACTTCATGATTACTTAAAAATATATATATATTATATATTTTTTTTAAAAAAAAGAAAAAATAGAGGATAAATTATAAATACACTTTTTATGTTTGCTTTATTTGTTTTTAATCTTTATTTTTGAAATTGAGCATTTAAACCTTTAAAATTTTGAAAAAGTGTTTTCAAACCCTATCTTAATATTTTACCCTTAGATTAAACAGTAAAAAGTATCGAAATGAAAAGTTCTTAAAATCAATGGTAAAAAAAATAATATAAGAATTTAAAAGCATATTTTCTATAGATTTTGTGTTTAAATGCTCTTTTTTAAAAGATAGGAAAATAAATACACATGAAATAAATAAAAAAGAGAGTTTCTTCACAATTCACCTAAAAGATAAAATATGTACTTTGAATAATTTCATTGAACCAATAGGTGGTACAAACGATTTTGAACAGCTAGTTTTGGATTTTATTTTTATAAGTCATTTTATTTATTATTAATTTATTTTCTTTGTACTTATTAATCCAATATTTTTAAATAAGCAATCCTTTGTTTAATATAAACCTGGATTATTAATTCAGATAGAGCCGCACATTGTATTAAATCATAAATCAAGCTTTTCCTTTTCATCGAAACATAACCAAGTGGCAGTTGCGAGCATGCGCCAAATGACACATTTCGTAGTGACACCAATATTTTTAGGGTTGGTTTGTATTATGGAAAACTTCTTTTTTTCTTTTATATTTTTTTTAGGATTAATATTTTATAATTGTCAAATTTTATCGTCGCAGTAGTTTTAAAATATTATAGATATTAGTGAATTATATCGATAAATGATGATAAAAAATGTTAAAAATAACTGTCCAATAGGAATAATAATTAACAATAATGGAAAACACGAATGCAAGAAAAATAAGTTATTAAAATATGGATGACAAGTGGTTTATATCTAATTGATGGATAATACGATACGATAATACATAAAGGTATAGCGAATAAATGGTAAAAATTATACGATAATATAATATGTAAGATTGTTAAAAAAAAATATTATTTTTTTTATGCAAAGTGGTTATCATTGTACGTACACATGTTATATGAGACGATAACTTTTTAATTTCACAAGTAGTATTCACTTTTTCATTTTTTTAATATACTTAATTAAAATTTTATATATAAATCATGTAGAACAACAAAATAAGCTTACACCTATATGTATATATATATATATATATTCCAAAAATTCCTTTTGGCTTTAAATTTCAACTTCTCAAGCAAGTCTAGTATTGAAAAAAAGGTGAAAACCTCCAAGAAGAGGCAAGCGTGTCTAACCTTCCATAGGCCCCACGTACGTGTGTGTTCTCACAATTTCCTTGGCAATCAAGTATATGCCATATGTCTATTATTCTATCTTCCACTGATTTGAATATCTAGGTAGCTAAGTCATCGTCAAAAGGCTGTCCTGTCCAGTGTCCAGTCTTATTCACTGTTCTAGTGCATGTGTTTGTGCCCATATCTATATATATATATATACATCATCTACCACACCTCATTCTAACATAGAGAGAGAGAGAGAGAAGAAACTACATTGACAGCTATGGAGGTGGATTTTGGCACACTGCTTCACCAGGAAGATGAAGACCTGTCGGAATTCCTTCATGTTGAACCAGAACCAGATCATATCTCTGTCTCTCTCACTCATTGGGTGCTAATTGATGCCCAAGGTGATGTTGTTGATGATCATACTGAATTATTATCTGATGATCTCACGGCCTATAGCGATGCTCTTAAGGATCAGAGCAACCATGATGATGATGAGTTGGAATACTTTGGTCCACTCCAAATGAGTAACATGGAAGATAAGGGGTCTGATGATGATGATGATGATGATGATGATGGGTTGGATGATGAGCTAGTGCCACGTGGCATGAGAGGGAAGCTGGTGAGGCAGAGGATGAGGAAACTGGGGAAGAGACATTTTTCTAAGATGAGAAACTCGAAGAGGTGTCCTCATTTGTATATTAAGCCAGGTTGTCTCCATGGAAAGCATGGTCTTGGCATGAAACATAGTGTTTAATTAATTATGGTCGGATCGGATTCGATCATCTTGGTTCACATTGATCACTATATATATATTATGAAATATGAATTTTAGTTTTTTGAGAGCAATTGTGTGTCTCAATTTTAGTACATGATTGCGAGTCTATAATGTCCGAAGAGGGACTTTTCAATTTCTTTTTTTTTTAATATATATATATATATATATATATATATATCCCTTATAATTGATTCTACTTTCTTTCAATACTTTGATCAATAGCCTTTACCTATATTTGATTTCCTCTCGTTTTTGAAAAAAAAAAAAAGTTTAAGAGTGGAGAACCTACTTTTATTTATTAAATCTTTTCTATAGCAATGCATATATATAAGATAAAATAAAATAAATAGATTTAAGTGTGGATTAATGTGAAACTTTTTAAAAGCTGAATTTCGATGTAGCAAGTCATGATATGGAAGCAAAAACAGCATAGAGGAGAATTTTACATTTAGTCGTACCAATTGAATTTCATTATATGGCTACTATGTTTTGAATATGTTAGTGGTACCAAACATTCGATTAAAAGAATTTAGGGGATTAAACATTTTCCCCCCATAATAAATTAAAACACAAAAGTTAGAATAAAATGTCTATTTCTTATCATAATGAAACCATTAAATATCTTGAAGATACCCAAATGTTGTTGTTCAACATGTAAAACAGTTAAAATAGTCAAAAGTTAAAACAAAGTAAATTGTAAATATATTTTCTTATATTTATTTTATGTAAACTTAAACTTTTTATCTTTGACATGAAGTATCTAGACCCCTATATCTTTAAATAGCATACATATTTCATCTTACTTTTTTACCCTTAGATAAAATAATTAAAAAAAATATTACAACCATATTTTTATTTTTTTAGGGGTAGAATAATTATATAAAGGGTCAAAAACACCTTTTTTTTATTTTGGATTTCTAGATATTCAATTTCAAAAATAAAAGATTTAGTGCACATAGAGCTAATATAAAAAATGTATTTATAGTTTACTTTAAAAGATAAAATTTTAATTTTACAAATTTATAATGGTCAAAGTCTAACAGTTTAGTAGGCATGAATACTATGCTTACATTGATATGGAATAGGAAGGGCTTCCTTCTCTTGTATTCCTTGAAATATATTTAGTGGCAAAAGATGGGGAATAAAAAACACAAATTTTGGAAAAGAGAAATACGAAATATTTTGTTTTTTTTTTTCAAAAAAAAAGAAAAAGAAAAAGAAGGAATAAGTATCCGCATACTTTCAGTTCGACCCATTGCACACGTCCATATCCATATAATTGATAGCCCACAAATTCAAGAAAAAGCAAAAGCCCAATAGCTAAGGGTTAAAAACCCATAAATATCCTTCTTTCTGGCGCCAAGATCTCCCAACTGTTTCCCGCCAAAACGCTCTCTGTCTCATCAGTATCATTTTCTCTTCCCCCTCTCTCGCCCTCGCCCTCGCCCTCGAATAGGTCTAACTCTAAAGCTCGACTCTTCACTGCCCTCTCTCTCTCCCTGGCCATGGCGTCCGATTCTTCTCCAGCTCACTTCAACACAGGTTCCCCCCTCTCTCTCTCTCTCTCTAAAACGCACACACACAGAGTGTGACACGAAAGATTAATCGTTAATTTCAACTTCTTTCTCAAAACTAATCAATACCCACATTTCTAAACATCAAAACATCAACGGGGTTTCACTAAAGTTTCAATCTTTCATCTCAATCCCATGTAATTTAACGAAATTCATTTTTATTTACTTATTCATTTTCCTTTTTTTTTTTGTTTGCAGGACCATCATCCCCAGATGACTCTCTCTCCACCCCAATCCCCAACACCCACTCCACCCCATCCCCATCCCCATCCCTCCGCCGTACCCGACCCCGCAACCGACCCCCATCAGCAACCCCTCCTCATCTCCACCAATCCCGCTTCGCCACGTCCTCCGAAACCACGCCACGCCCTCGCTCCCGTGGCCCCGCAACCCCTTCTTCCACCGACGATGCACCCCCGTCTTCCGATTACGTCACGGACCCTTACGAGGCCGAGCAAATGTACGTTTGGGGCACCAACATTAGCGTACAGGACGTTAATGGTGCTATTGTCCGGTTTCTTAGGAATTTTAGGGAAGGGGCTATGCAGTTGGATTCGATTGAGGAAGGGAAGTATATGAAAGAATTGGATAGGGTTCTTGAATTGAATAGAGAGTGGATCGACGTCGATGCAACGGATGTTTTTCAATATGATTCCGATTTGTACAATAAGATGGTTAGGTATCCACTTGAAGTTTTGGCTATTTTTGAGATTGTTTTGATGGATATGGCTAGCAGTCGTAACCCATTGTTCGAAAAGCATATACAAGCTAGGATCTTTAATCTCAAGACTTCCACTTCCATGCGGAATCTCAACCCTTCTGGTTAGTTTATTCATAAACTTTTTGCTAAAGTTTAATGTTAAAATGATTCTGACCTTTTGGGATGGTTTTCCTGAAATGGGATAGGTGCATTTGTTTGGGGTAATTGCTAAATGGAGTCACGATTTATTGGTATTTCACGTGGAATTCTTCGTTTTTTTCTTCTGAGAAAGTTTATTAATTTCATTCGATAGATATAGAGAAGATGGTATCTTTGAAGGGAATGATCATCCGATGTAGTTCGATAATACCTGAGATCAGAGAAGCTGTTTTTAAATGCCTTGTGTGCAGACATTATTCGGAACCTGTCCGTGTTGAAAGAGGTAATTCATGGGGCAAAAAAAAAAAATTCTGTTAGTTAAACTTATCAGGCGATTCTTTGTTGTTGAATCAAAAGTCGATTACTTTCAGGAAAAATCAGTGAACCTACTAGATGTATGAAGGATGACTGTGCTGCCAAGAATTCAATGACGCTGGTTCATAATCGATGCAGGTAATTGAATGCATCAATTTGACTAAGAGCTTTTGCATGAACCTTTGGATGAAATAAGTTTTGAAATTGTTGGGTATTTTTCTTTTCCTAATAAGTACTTGTTAGATTATCATAGCTTCCGCATTTCTCTCTGTAAAATTAAAAGATTTCTGTAGAGTTTAATCGACCGGTTTTTCTGCCATCACAATCTTCTTTGGTCATCATTGATCGAAGTGACTGGTGATTGATGACCTTCGTATTTTCTCTGGAGTTAAAGACCTTTCAGGCTGCAAAATTATTATAAGTCTTTCCATGCATTTCCCCATTGCTTGTCTTGAGGGATTGAAAATACAATACCATAAAGATTTGTGTTTTTATATTCATCAGAAAGTGAGATGTCGGTAATAATGAGCAAAACTGCAGCAAAGATATCTATAGAACATGGAATTCATGTAGTTTGATTAAGTCATCCAATGACTTTTAATGGTTTAAGCTTTGATTGTCTATAACATAACTGCTTTTGCTGAATTCTAATTCCCTGATTACTAACTGGAGCTTGACTGAAACAGCTTCACCGATAAGCAGATTGTGAGGCTCCAAGAGACACCAGATGAAATCCCTGAAGGAGGAACACCTCATACAGTCAGCTTATTGATGCATGAGAAGTTGGTGGATGCAGGAAAACCTGGTGACCGAGTGGAGGTGTGTATGCTTCCATTCCTTTTGTCATTAAATATTTCAAGCCTTATCTATTTTTAACCTAATTTGTGATTTTTGCTCTTGAAATAGATTACTGGAATTTACCGAGCTATGAGTGTCAGGATTTCTTCAACACAGAGAACTGTGAAATCATTGTTTAAGGCAAGTCATTCACGATATCCTCACTTGTATATGAAGTTAGGCTAACATGTGATTAATGTTTTATCATCTCACCTTTTCATTTGCAGACTTATATTGATTGTCTTCATATAAAGAAAACAAACAAATCGAGAATGCTGACAGATGATTCCATGGAAGTAGATGGTTTGAGCAGAACTGATGAAGATGTCCCATTTGATGACAATATGGTACAATTGACTTCTATTCTTCTGTTGAAAAATGTTTATTATAGAATGATACGACATATTGGTATATGTTATCTAGGTGGAGCAATTAAAAGAGCTGTCAAAACTACCTGATATATATGAGAGATTAACCAGATCTTTGGCACCAAATATCTGGGAGCTTGAAGATGTAAAGAAAGGGCTTCTCTGCCAGGTACCAAGTGCTAATTTTGGAATTTTAGTTTTAGGCAAGTATATGCATTTGGCATGCAAAAGCTGATGATGTTGGACTGACCTATCATCTTGCAGCTTTTTGGTGGCAAGACACTGAAGTTGAATTCTGGTGCTAGCTTCCGTGGAGATATAAATATTCTTCTTGTTGGTGATCCTGGAACCAGTAAATCACAACTTCTCCAATATATTCACAAGCTGTCTCCACGTGGAATATACACAAGCGGAAGAGGAAGCTCTGCTGTTGGATTGACTGCTTATGTTGCCAAAGATCCTGAGACAGGAGAAACTGTAAGTTTTGTTTGAAGTTATTTCATATATATAACTGAAAGAAGCTTAGTTTAATATAAGCAAGTAGAGACTGATTTAAGGAGTTACTCTCAGGTTCTTGAGAGTGGGGCCCTTGTTTTGAGTGACAGAGGAATCTGCTGCATTGATGAATTTGACAAAATGTCTGATAGTGCAAGGAGCATGCTACATGAGGTTTGCAACTTTTTGTCCTTGAGATGGATCAATTAGATGCTTTTTTATCTCATTCATATATACAACACGCATTGACATATTATCAAGTAGATAATATGCTGCTCTCTCTAAGACAGATGGTCAGACATGTGGGTTCAGAGACAAAAGCATCATATTATCCTTGTACTTAAAAACTGATGGATAACATATTGTCAGCCTTCTATTTTCTGCTGTTCCTAACAACTTTCCTATTTAACTGTATCTTAATGTTTCCAGGTGATGGAGCAACAAACCGTCTCAATAGCCAAGGCAGGAATCATCGCTTCCCTCAATGCGAGAACTTCAGTCTTGGCTTGTGCAAATCCAAGTGGCTCTCGTTATAATCCACGCCTATCTGTTATTGATAACATACACCTTCCTCCTACCTTATTATCCAGGTAAGACCAGAAATCTTTACTCTTTTTTTGGCAAATTAGAACATTTTCACTGCTAAGGCTTGCATGTTCCATGAGGAAAGCAGAGCATGAATTGGTTTAGCTGTTTAGGTCCTGCACTTGTCAAATTGAAACAAAATAAAGCTGTCTATTTCATGTTTGAAAACTCTGAATCCAGTATTGGCTTTTTGATAGTCAAAAATTTTATTCTCTATATTGGTAAGCTGCCTTCATTAGTAGTATAGTTGGTCTGCCTGACAAATTTCAAGTACAAGCCTTCTCTTCCATTTGATTAACCATATCCCCTAATTTCATGAAATTTCTGTTGGCTGTTATTGTTAAAAATATTCTAATCTAATTAGCCCCAAAAAAAAATATATATATTCTGATCTGACTTCAATCATATTTCACAGGTTTGACTTAATATACTTAATTCTTGACAAGCCTGATGAGCAGACAGACAGACGTCTTGCGAAGCATATTGTTGCACTGCATTTTGAGAATCCTGAGGTGTGGTACTATATATTTATTTCTAAATAAGTATATAAAATATGGCCTGTATAAGACATATTTCCATTTTACTGCTTGCAGAGCTCACAACAGGATGTTTTGGACGTTGCTACATTAACAGCATATGTGAGTTATGCTCGGAAACATATTCAACCACAGTTATCTGACGAAGCTGCTGAAGAGTTAACTAGGGGATATGTCCAAATGAGGAGAAGAGGGAACTTCCCAGGCAGTAGTAAGAAGGTAAACAGCTTAACATCCTTCTCGCACATTCCTCTTCTCCTCTAATGTTATGTTCTCACTCTCACGTTTCTTTCTCAAGCATTGGTATGGTAATATCAAGCTTCTTTCTTTACAATAACACCCAAGCTTTATTCTCCCTAGCTGGCATCAGCAATACAAGTTTCTTACTAGAAGAATTTTATAAAATATAAGCGTAAGAAACTTAGTAAATATTGTTCTTGGTGGTACAACATGGAGTATGCCAATCCAAACAAACCAGTTTCTGGTCCCTTGATATGTCCCTCGTATTCACACTCTCTTCAGCCATGAATTCATAAACATGCTTGCTTTACCAGGTAATAACAGCGACACCAAGGCAACTTGAGAGTTTGATACGCCTTAGTGAAGCTCTGGCTCGGATTCGGTTCTCTGAATGGGTTTGTTCTAGCAGCTTTTTTAAAGTATGAAGAATGTTCCTTTCAAGGGTATCCCTCCCTAAATGTGAATATTTCATTCTGACAGGTTGAAAAGGGTGATGTGAAGGAAGCGCTTCGGCTTCTTGAAGTGGCAATGCAACAGTCAGCAACTGATCACTCCACTGGTTGGTCTCATGATATATTCTTCTTTCTATTATAAATAAAATCCTTTAGTTGCTCACCACATTAGTGTGATAAAAAATTGCTTAGTAGCCATTAAGTAATTGCCAATTGAAAATTCTCAACACTTTGGAACTTTGACTCAGGAACCATTGACATGGACCTCATAACAACGGGAGTTTCAGCAAGCGAAAGGATGAGAAGGGATAATCTTGTGACTGCAGCTCGCAATGTCATCATGGAAAAAATGCAACTTGGTGGACCATCAATGCGCTTGCTGGAGGTTTGTCACTGTTATACAAAGGGCACAATCTCCTGAAGCATATCCAAGTTATTATTCTAGCATGCCTTAAATGTGCTTAATGTCTTGCAGTTGCTAGAAGAGCTGAAGAAACAAAGTTCAATCAGTGAAGTTCACCTTAGCGATGTAAGTAGATAGCTTTCAGCAGCTTTTGTGCTTTTTCATTGTCTCGTAGGATTGTCCACTGATGTCAATACTGTTGATTCAGCTGAGGACCGCAGTTGCAGCTCTGGCTACTGAGGGATTTGTAACTTTTCATGGTGACAAAGTAAAAAGAATATGATTGCTTGGCCACTAGAAGCTTTCAGACTGTTCTTGCTGGAAGAAAAAGCTCTGTAACAGCAGCACCAATGTCCTACAGCTAGTACACAGAGAACTTGATCAGTGCTCCCCAATCATTATTATTCACTGTTATTTTTGCCCATCCCTTGACTTGTGAATATATGAGATTTACTCAGTGCATCAATCTAAAGTTAGCATAAACGAGTTGTTGAAGATTTATATTTACTTAGTTAACATCCTTACCCAGATCAAACTGCCCAATGTAATCCCAGCCTGCAACTAACCATGAAGGGGGTGTCCGTGAGGGGGGTGCATCTACCAACTGTGCTTTTCTTATTTTAGTATGTCAATGTAGAAGTTACTGGGATTGTGTAATGAACATAAGATGTTTAAGTATAAAGGTAGTCATATGCTTTAATTTTATGAGTTATACTTGCATCAACAAAACCCCAACCCAACCCTTGGAACATACTACAGCCTCAAAGTGGTGAAAAGCCAAAATTGAGGTGCCAAACCTTCCCATTGATGTGAGCTTTTGGGAAAGATTAGCCTGTTATTCCTAGAGTAATTTTTGTCTGTTGAGTGACAGCCCTTCCACTCGACATCATTGGATCACTAAGGCCGACTTTCGTCCCTTCGCCTTCTATCTAAGTTGCACAGGAAAGGTCAAAGCCAATCCAAGGATATAGTAAAGCTTCATAGGGATTTTCTGTGGAGGTATAGGAAGAATTTGATGCCTAATTTCAGAAACAAAGAAACACCTCCCTAAGAAAATGGTTGAAAATTTTGGGTGAGAAGAAAACATGGAAGGATATGATGTTGAGAGTGAGAATGACTTTCATACTTCATGATTAAATTGATGTCACAATATAATAGGAAGATGTCATCTTCATATGTTTTTATTAACATTTGTATTTTTAAAAATCTGATTCATCATTGAGCTGCATAGCGTTGATTGGACAAACCTGACACAATACCATCAATTCACAGCATTTGAGAATCTGATATAATGTATGAGATGAGTTTACACAATGACACCACACATTATGTACAGATATCATCTTCAATAATTAAGGTAATTCATGAGCTAATTGGATGTGGTTCCAACGGCAGCAACTGTAGAGACCAAAGAGTCAACTCCACAAATATTGCGGCCTCTGCATATTCTGTAGTATCCATTCTCTCCCCATGTTTCGCCCCATGAGTTCTTAATGATCCAGTATGACTTATCCTTCAAACGGATGGGAGCATAACCAGCTGAACCATAGCCCACCAATAACACTCCATGATCTAACCTTCTAGAGCATATGTAGGGGCATGAGACACCTCCAATGTATGTCTGCATGAACACTGCATTGATGGCAACTGCACACAGAAACAACCAAAATTGCAGAAGTGAATAAGTCTCGCTCCTGAATTCTTAAAGGGTCATTACTAAAGAGGAAAAAAAATTACTGGAAATGGGAGAGAATTCAGAAATAAGAGTAGCTAACTTGCAAGAGGGCCGTTCTTCACTAGATTAGCAGCAATCTGATCCTCGTCAAGGGAAACAACACTGAAGTTAGCTACAGATGCTGCAATCTTTGACTTGTCAAATTTGCAGGCTCCACGGTCTTTCCCAGTGTAGGGATAGTCTTTCTCTCGCATGAGCCCACCAGCTTTGAGAGTATACTCAAAAGCACTGTTCATTAGACCTCCACTGCATCCAGAGTCACATGAGCCTGGCTCATCTGGATCACACTGCAAAATAGTACAAGCTCAAATAAGTATATAAATAGCTACTCAGGAATAGCATTTTCTCAGGAGATGCCAAATGTGCCATGGTATTAAGGGAAAGGAAAGAACAAATATTCAAGAGTGTTCATCATGATTAAATGAAGGTCAAAAGGAAAACTGCACTTGTAGAAGACAAATAGATTCCTGGATCAGAGAGCTCATTCTCCAACGCCCACACTAGTGAAGCAAGTCGCCATAGTATAAGAGGCTGAACATTTCCTAGATGCACGAAAAATTAATGATGTACAGGATTTTTCCCAACTTCAACAGTTGAGAAAACCAGGAAGGAAATATGTGAGATCTGATGAGATAGATTATGCCAGCAATGACCCAAATGATGAAACTTCAATAGCAGGCAGCAATACCAGCATTCTAAATGCAAGATTTACTAATACAACTTGGCGACAAACCAATTTATCCAGAAGCTCGTACATATAGCCAATTAAATCGCTTAACCACATGCTGTCCACCCTTTTGACCAATTTAATCACTGTTTTGTCAGTCGGAACATTGATATTTAAATCCAAATACCAAGTGAAAGGTCGCAAAGGAACCTAAAACGTCAAATAAATTTGAATATATTTCAAAATATTATCTGTCTTCTCAATAAGATACCGAAGTAAGTCAAGAGGATTTCTCCCTCGTTAATTGTTATTGATATTGCCATCCAAGAAATAATACAAAATTACCAAACCTAAAAAGTTGCAATTTCAATTTATAGTCCCTTACGTGCGTCCAAGACTAAAGACAGAAAAATTGGCAATAGATGACATTAACGAGTGCACTTATTGCTTCGGGAAAATAAGAGAGAAAAGTTCACAGAACCAACCTCATGATCACAATCCACAAGTTGCTGCTCGCTAAGGCTAACAAGTTTCCCAGTTGCAAGGAAGTAGCCACCTTCTAAGGCTCCGGTAGTGCTGAAGCTCCAGCACGATCCACAGGTTCCCTAATCACCAGACAACGAAAGCACTCAGTCAAACACAGCCAAACCCATCAAACTGTATAGTGGGTAATCCTCATTCCTAAGCCAATCCCAAAGCGTTGGAAAAGAGTTGAAGATAGATGCACCAGAATGCAGTCAACTTGGGGCGGTAGCAGGAAGGAACCTTAATTGCCCTTCTCCTAACGGCAGGTACCAATTACCACCCACAATTTACATAGCAACACTTGCAGAACTCTTTCCAATGAGCAACATGCAGACTAGAACCAATTTAATAATCTCTGAAACACCAAACCCCGAGAAACTCCAAAATTTTCAATTTTCCGGTACCACCACACCATTCTAATTTTATTAATTCCACCAAAATTCCAAATTTAACTTGACAAGCAACTTTTTACACTGATGAAAAAATCATAATAACCCTCTCAGAACATTGATAATGCTATGAGAAAATCAAACTAACTGTATTTCCCTTACACAACAACACATTCAAAAATTTTTTTGGATAATTGAACACATTTGTTACACAACAACACATTCAAAATTTTTTTTGGATAATTGAACACATTCAAAATTCACTATCTTAAGAATCTCATTTTCACCTCCTGTAATATCCATAGTCTCATGGTTATGAGTTATAACGCCGTCATAATTACATCAATCTCTGATCTTATCTAAAAAGGCTGCACTAAAGCTAATACTAATAAATTCAAATCAATTAATTCACACCATTCATTCAGATGTCTAGGTTTGTGATTGGCGGGCACACAACTGTCTAAATTTATCTAGGCCGGCATAACTTTGGCACGTATAAGATGAATATAACATGAATTAACAGAACTATAAAATGAAATTAACGATTGATAAAATTTCAAATCAATTCTAAGTATTTCTAAGAAAAAAAAAATGTTATCAGATAACCGCTCACTCGACTATGTACTTCTTCTACGAATTCCTATGTACTTGTTCGATAACACGAACAGCCACCGAAGAGACTACATCTACCTGATTTTTGACGTCAGTAACAGCACCGCGATCTCTCCAGTCAAAATCAGTCGGCAAATTCTCCGTCGGCAAAATCGGAGCTTCATTCGCATCCACCGGGAGGTGAAACTTATCCTTATTGATCCTCCCTCGAAGCCCTAAATACATCTTTCTAAACTCCGACGGCGTCAAATCGGAGAACTGAGTGACTCCGTGAATCGCCGAGGGGTCGAGCCTCTGGTGCCTCTCGGTTCGGCGCAAGTTAGCTGTGAACACCTTGAATCTGTAGTCATGCTCTTCTTGCGATGCGTAGAACTTGCCGAACTTCGACTTGAAGAGAGAGAAACTGCGGTGGTGGTCCGCTAGAGTTCGGTCCGATGTGGACACGACTTGACGGATTACGGGATCTTCGTCGAAGGAGGAGGAGGCCGAATTCTCGGAGAGGGAGAGGGGGAGGAGAGAGACGAGGAGGACTAGGAGAGAGAGAGTGCGATGAAGAAGAGACATTGTGAGTCTATGTATGTGTGTAGGTGTATGAGCGAGTATGAGAGTATGTATGTATGTGTGTTTGTGCATGTATGAATATTTATATTTGTGTGTGTGTAGGCGTTGTTGGTATAACTTAGAAGGTGAAGCTAATGCTGAGACTTGTTGGATAGGAGGAAGAAACTTAGGGAAAAGGTAAAGTGAGAGCCAATCGGAGAGGGACACGTGGGAGGGTTTGGGTGCTCGAGAGCGTAGGAGCTTTCGTTTTCCTTTCTTTTTCATTGAACATGGTTTTTGCGTTTTGTGTTTTAGTACTAAGGATATTTATTACTTATTAGGGTAGAATTAATGATTCATTAAGAAATTAAGGATGCATTTACTTTTTATTATTTACTTTTTACGAATCTGAGGATAATCACTCTATTTACCTCGTATTGTTTTATTGCTTTATCATGTTAGGAGTAGAAAAAAAAAAAGTACTAATATAATCTTATTTGATGAATTCCACTACTACTAACAATCTTATTACTACTATCACTATTACTAACTTTGTCGTTGCCACCATCATCGAATTGCTACTGCCATCTACATTGTGGTGTGTAGTAATGGTTGTACTATGTCAGTGTTGGTGTTGATGATGGGGGCATCAATGCAAAGGTGGGGGTGATAACAATGGTGGCGGTGGGGTTGTAATAATGATGGTTTTGTCGATGGTACAAGTGGCAAAGGTGGTTATAATGGTATTGGTGATGATGGCAAAAGTGGTGCTACATGATGTTGGTGGTGATAGCAAAATTGATGCTACAATAGTGGTGGTGGTACAACCATGGTAGAGGTACAATTATGGTAGCAATATAGAGTCAATGATAGCAGTGACAATGTAAGGGTAACAACAATAATTGCAACATTATTGGTGGTGGTTTGAGGCAGTCATTTGGTAGCATCTTGTGGTGATGCAATAAGGATAAAGTAGTGACAATAATAGTGACATTGTTGTTAATGTAAGAGTGGTGGCATAGTTGTGGTGGCTATAATACTGATATATTGGTAGTGATAGTGCAAGGGTGGGATTTGCAATAATGGTGGTAATGCGACGGTAAGTGGTAGTGATGGTGGTGCTAATGTTGCTAGGAGTGGTGGTGTTGATGGTGTGAAGGTGGTGGTGGTGGTAGTACCATAATATGGTATAATTTTGATAATTAGGGTAAAATTGCCTTATAATAAAACCAAACCTTATTTAAAATAAATAGCTAATATCTCCAAATAGAAGGTAAGAGATATTCCTATGAGAAGAAGTAAAAAAAGTATCTTAAAATAATAATTCTCTAGTTAAGTTTCAAGTAAATAAAGGAAAAGATGTTATGCTAAGAATGATTATTTTATTTCATTTCTATTACCTCAACACTTTGTGTGGTATTAGAGAAGGAAAGTATATGGAAATAATATGGGAAGAAAGAATATGAAAGGAAAATTTTATGAGAATATTTAATTCCTTCCATGTGTTTGGATAATGGAGGGGAGGAAAATGAAATAAATGTTAAGATATTATGTAAAATTATCAACATGCCCATAAAAAAATAAAAAGAAGACATGTGAAAAGAAAAAAAAAAGGGATAAAATTGTGAATGCCAATTTTTCTCTTTCTTTCTTTCCTTCTTCTCTCCATTTTAGGGAGAAAAAATTATGTTAGCCCTAAGAAAACAATTCATTCCATTTTCCTTTCCTTTCACTTTTCTTTTTATATCAAACAGTAGAATTATAATTTTTACTAACCCATTTTCTTCCCTCCCCATTCCTTCCCTTCCCTTTTCTTCATCCCAAACATAATGTAAAGTAAATGGATTGTAAAAATTAAACTCTTTCCACACTCTATTATCATTAATTGTATATTAAAAAAAAGAGAGTAAGCATATGAAAATATGCAAAGTTTTTTTATTTAATACATTAACAAGTACCTTAAGTCACCTAAATTGGAGCATTGAGTCTATACAATCTAACATGGGCCAATGTAAGGACCCTGAATTTTAGACTTAGAAAGTCTTAGTAAATATAAGTTATGATTAAGATAAAAGGAAAATCAAGTGCCTGTATTTTTAAATTTGAGCGATTAAGCGTTTTAACTTTCATTTTAACAATTTAGTGTTAGTACTTTGAAAAGAAATTCATTTTAGTATTTTTTTTTCCAAATATACATTATAATGGACATTATCTCCGTTGATGTGATCATCCACATGCCATTCTTTTTACACATAGGTTTATCAAAAGCTGCCTAAATGAATTAAATGATTAAAGTATCCTCAATATAACAACAAAATTATTTCCCTCGCACAAGTAGGGAATTTAATCCCACATACTTTTTCATCTAACTCATTCATTTGTCTTCAATGTCCAATTTCATCCCCATTACTATCCTCAATAAAATAAACAAATTTTGTGAGAATCCTATCCTCCTTTGAAAGCATAAAGTAGAAAGGTTGTCAATGAAATTTAATTAGATTAAAAAAAACAAACTGATGAGTTGTTAAGGACGGTAATGGAGAAGAATTAAGATGTTAAAGACAAATAAATGGGGTAGATGAAAAAGTGTATAGGAATTAATTTTTTTACTCGTGCGATAAAATAATTTTGTCGTCATATCAAGGGTACTTTAGTAATTTAATTCATCAAATAGCTTCTAATAAACTTACATGTATAAAAGAAAGACATGTGGATAGCAACATTAGTGAAAATAATGTTTGCTATAATGTAGATTTGATGGAGACACTAAAATGAATTTCTTTTCAAAGTACCAGTGCACTTAATCGCATAAATTTAAAGTACATGCACTTGATTTGTCTTTATCCTAGAAATTTGGACTTGGAAAGTTTTAGTAAATTTAAGTTATGATTCAAATAAGTAAACTTAAAAATGTTAAGTTATAATGTGAAACTTTTGCTATTACACTTTTATGGTTGTTAGAGTTTAGATGAAGTCAAAAGTTTATGTTTTTTAGTTCCATGCTTAGATGTAAATAAGAGGTTTTTCCTTAACTAGGATAATAGCAAGGGTGGGTGCATATCGAATTTGTAAACCATAAAAATATGGTTTAGCTTTTCATTGCTTCAAACCGAACCATATAGTTCGGTTTTAGATTTTTATAAACAATAAAATTTCAGTTTGATTTGATTTAGTTTACAGATTAAACTATATTTTATTTTTTATAAAAGTATATTTATTTAACATATAATTTCATATGAGCAGTATTAAATTTATTTAATAATAACATATATCAATATCATATAAGTGATTGATAAAATTGATATTTAGGCAATTAAAAAATTTTAAATATGTAACATAACTAATTTATTTCTCAAACTAGCATATAATATAAATTTTGAGTCAACCTATATACATATTTGCTTAATTATGATCATAAAATTTAAATATATATATTATTTAATAAATGTAAACTATAAATTCTTTTAAATATTATGTTACAATAATTTTTTTTTTTAGTTATGAGTAAAATATAATTATTTAAAAAAAAACGATTTGGCTCAATTTTACGTTTTGCTTTTTATTACCTCTCTAAATCAATCATACATTTTTTTTGTTTGGTTTAAATTGGAAATTTTTCAAAACCAAATTGCAAAAAAAAAAAAAAACATATTTTGATTTGATTGGGTTTAGTTTATAGATTGGTTCGATTTAGTTAGATTTTTTCCATAATAATTACAATTGCTTTCTAGCACAAGCATTGTGAAATTTTACATCAACACAGTATGAACTAAGTTGACATAAATAGCCCAACTAGATTTGTTGGCTTAATTGGGTTAAGCCCAAGGCAAGCCTAAGCCAAGCTCTATTTTTTTTTCCATGCTAATTCCATTATTTGTGCAAAAAAAGTAGTTTATGTGCTTTATGAACATCATGATGCTTTTTTTTTTTTTTTTTTTTTTTTGCATATTGATGTTTGCTAGAGGGATTGCTTACATGCATAACAATCCACTATCAAACATCAACGACCTCAAAAAGCAAATGAATACCACAAATAATTTAGCCTTTTTTATTTTTACTAAAACTAAATCTCTAAATAGCCTACTCTCTCCTCTCCAACATACTTAAATATAATTCTTATTAATTAAGTGCTTGAGATTATAATCTATTTTTTAGACCATTTCTGATATCATCACAAATTGTCTTGCCTGCACATGCTCTCATTGTAGTAGCACCATGTGCACTATGATATTTAGCGTAAATTTTACTTATTAAAAAATATTTAAGAAATACTATCGATATTTGCATGATGAGACTATACTCTAAGCGTATCACTAATGAAAAACTTGATCATATTAAATGTGATGCAAAACAAGCACACGTCAATATATATTCTAATATATGGATGCATGGGAGATGCATCTTTCCAAAAATAAAAACAAAAGAAAAGCTTCTCTTAATGAGAATCTATCATCCATATAAAATGATATTGCAACATACGATACACTATAAAATATTAGAAATCATCAAAGCTCTAGAGAATAATGAAGGCATATAAAACCATATAGCCTTTAGGGGTTTTCATCGTCAACAAGTCACTCTCATAGTTTAAATCCACCTTGATTAGTGGTCAAGTATGTATAGGTGGCAATTTTGTAGTTAGCATCATTAATCTTGAATGTTATATTGCAAGGAGCTTCTAGGGGGAGTGATCATTAATAGCACAATCTTTGTAACTATGTATAAAAACGAGGCAAACAAGTTGTCAACTAATATCAAATGAATGTGTAAACAAACATATGTATCCATCTACACCATGGATACAAATCTAATGCAAAGTTAGAGAAAAAAAAACTTCACAATCGCCTAAGTTTAGGGGATTAGTGAACTAACCCAAGCTAAACAATGGAGATTCCCAAGAAAACCATGCCCAACAAATTTTTTGGCCATAATGGTAAGTCTATTTCAAAGATTAATCTCCACCTTATTTTGGCCCTTTTACTTACTATATATTTGAACAAGGATAGAACAACACTCTTTTACTAGCTTCTTGTCTTAGTATGTAATATAGAGGCTATATAGTATCTTTATTCTCAATTATCTAAGTCTAATCATGATTGTGGTAACACAACATCACACACTTCAAGCATGATATCACATCTCCAAATACATGCGTATAATAGGCGAATCACAATTCAACATAAAGCAATCATTCACATTTTACATGCATAGTACACACACTTCATGAATTGTCTTCTAAAATTAAATGTTGAGGAAGATTGTGGTCTCTTAAATTTCTTTTAATCATTGAGAATGCTCAAAAGAGGGATCTAACCATAGTGTGAAGAAGAGTGATGATTGATAGTGGTCTGATAAGATAGTAGTATTAGAAGCTAATAATATTCGTATGGTTTAATGTTATGTTTGATGTTTAAATTTTGTCTATTTTTATAATTAATTACTTAAAGTTTAAAAATATTAATTTACTGTCTATAAAATTTTTGAAATTATTCATAATACTTGGACCAAGTCGTTATTGAATATATATATATATAATTCAAGTAGTTAACTATAAAAATAGATAAAGTTCAAGTACTTAATATTGGTTTATAAATAATAAGTTATCCCATATTTGCAATTAATATCATTATACTTTTTTTTTTAATTTCTAGATATATTATGGCTGGATTTAATCAATAATAGATCTTTCAAATTTTCTATATTGGCTTAATTATAAATACCACTAATTACATAAATGTATTCCATCTTTAATAGTTTCTAAAAAAATAAAATTTCAAATTTATTTAATTCCAATCTAAAATATAAATCTTTCCATATCAATTTACTCAACCTAATTTAGGGCAAGACATAGATTATGGATGAGTAAAAAAAAAAAAAGAATGTGTTAAGCTATTGTCTTGAAATTTTTTTTTCGAGCTTTTCTTTAGTTATCATGAAAAACAAGTTTATAACTGTTAAATATTATAATCATAATCTTAAAAGGTGGCATTTAATGATTTTAACATCAAGTGGTCATGGAAGATGATGATATTAGTGACCTTTGATGGCATTGATTAACAATCATGTTGCATTCCGTGTACAATTAGCACAATGATTTGCTCTTGTTAAAATGGAAATTCTCATTTTCCACCAATAGTTTTTTGTGATTGTTAACCACCGCCAAGTGGCTAAATTTAGCTCCCACCACTACCATAACTAAAATCCATCATTACTTGAAATGTAAAAAAAAAAGAAAAGAAAAACTTAGATACTATAAATGTTTTAGATTAAGTTTAACTAGATTATGAAAGAATTTAGTAGTGTAAATAAGAAATGAATGTCATTTAAAAGAGTGCAGGTGAAGGATGTTGTTATGTCTTTGTTGTGACATTCTTATATATTGTTAATGTGGTACATGAAGCACCTAATGGGATGTTAATATGGTGCATGTGGTGTGACAAATAATAAACAAATGAGAACTTAATTCAAACCAAAATGAAATACAACTCGACTTGACTTGAACCTCTCCCCACATTGTAAATGATGTATAAATAAAAAAGAAAAACCCAAAATGTTTCACTAGAGCAATACATAAACATAAAAAGTTTCCAAATCTACTAAAAACCCTAAAGTGAAATCCAAAACTCCAAATTCCTTTGAAACCACAAAATATACATACGTACACTACATGTAGGCATGAATTAGTTTTCTTCCTTAATTCTTTAAGTAAGGGAAGAAGGAATAGCTAAACCTTGATAAGTAGAATTTGTTAAATCTCGTTCTTTATTAACAAAAAATGTTTACTTTCAATAATTTAATGAAAATTAAGAGTTGATTTATGTTGCGATGTGATTTTTGCTCATTATTCTTATAATTAAGGTAATGTATGTGCCACATGCTTCTTATGTTTCATGTAGTCTCATAGAAGTGATATGAAGATGATCTATAGAGGGACGACTTGGAGAGGGAGATAAGAAAGAGGAACAGATAATCTTAGAGTCTCAAATGTACTAATGATAGACAAAAAAGCTTATGGCATCTACCTTTTGGCTGTTGCACAATTCAATTCATTCTTCATCATAATAGTTATTTGATCTCTAAGACTAAAGTTCCTATAGTAGAATACTACTTGTAAGATATTGGGCTTGATGAAATTCATTTGATGAATGAGATGAGCTTACTCATTCAAAAGTTATCTTAATAAATTTGTCATGGAGTGAAGGCCTCTAGCCATCTTTATTAAATGCATAAGGTTGTCTACAAGAAGTTGAGAGTGATCGATTGATCCAATGATTCATGTCTTAAGTTTACTAAGCCAAATCTTCTTATGCAAATTCGAAATATGGATCAAATTCCATAAACTTAGTCACTAGTCCAATAAGTCAAGACTAAATTAGTATTGCATTTAACCCAATATTTTCCTGTTGTCAAAGAAACATGCTACTTTGGTAACTATTTGTGTTTTGATTTTTGCTCGTTGTTTTTGTATTTGTATTGAAACTCTTCTTGCTCATAAATCAGCTATAGTTCATTACGATTGAGAAGAAAAGGGCATGGTTTTCGAGCTTTAAGGTTGAAGGTATAATTTTGGAACTAAGATTCTTTGGAACGTATCTCACAAACTTATTTGACTTGTTGGAACCAATTGGATGCTGCATTAGCATTCTATTAGCTACTACATCAACAATATGTAATAGCATCGTAATAAAGACAAATGACATTATCGAATTATGCTATTTTTATAATATTGATTTATAGTTTGAATTACTAAAGCTTTTATTCACTATTTCAAACTTTAAGTCAAATATTTATCAACTATAGAATTTTTGTATAAAAAATATACAATATTTAATAATTAATTTTTTTTAATTATAATAAATATTGAGAAAATCCACAAGAACTTTCCATGAAACGATTATCAACGGACAATGCAATACCCTTTCCACCGTATTTTAAAAAGTCGGAAAAAGTACAATTTCAACCTTAAAGCACGTACATGCATTCGGTTGTGTTCTTGTAAGAGGCCAGAGAAGTCGTGTTGTTGTATGTGAGCTGGAGGTGTGTCTCCTGGTGGCGCCATCTCCGTCCGTGAGTGTCAGGTCAATGTATTGAATCCTACCTGACACCGGAGTAGAACCATTACACCTTGCACCATGACAGATACAGAGACACAGACTCTACCAGATTCAACCACTGCTTCGCCGCAAAACACAACCGGAAAAGAAGCCGAAGAAGAAAGAGAAGATCGAGACAAAGAGAACGACAAAAGCCGCAGCTTCGATCCAGACTTAGTCACCTGTTTGCTCCAACCAATCTCCTCCGACTCCGATCCCGATTACATCGCCATTCGCCGCATTCTCCTCCACCGCAAGTCCGCTTCGTCCATTCTCCGTCGCCGAGTACTCTCTCTCTCTCTCTCTCCTCGCGATTGGTCGAATTAACTTGATTTGCATTTCAGTTTGACTTGATTGTTATATGTGATGTGATTTGAAAGGATTGGAGATGCAATGGAAAAGGATACGTTGCGTACCGGAATTACATACGCAGGCCTAGGAATTGGGAATCTTTACAAACCCCTAGCCAATTTAGTACTCCAGGAAACAGGTTGCATTTCCAGTTGATGATTTCTTCATTTTCTTTTTAAATTACTTTCTCTTTCTAATCTTCTTTTCTTGGATCTAAGCAAATTGTAGTGTTTGATTACAAGAAAAAATTGTTGGATAAAAAGTTTTCTTTTTCTCTTTCAGTTTCTACTACGTATGAATTAAAAAGTAAAATAGAGTAGGCTCTGTCTTAGATCATTGTCATACCTGTCAGTTTGTGATTCGAGGGACATAAATGGAGATATGGGCATGAATAGAGAAACTCTGTTCAATTATGATATGTTGGAATGAGTTCTTACACTTGCAAATGTGGAACCACTGTACCATTTCTACCATGTCTCCACATCAATGTCAGCTAAAGTTAACAGCCAAAATTTCAATGAGTTTGCAAGTTGAAGGACTAAAACTGATAAAAGTATTTAGTGTGCAACTTATTGGCTGTTTTAGAAATAATCCCCGGATGAATTGACTTAGGTTACTGGTGCGGTTTTGGCTGTATTGATTGCATCCTTTGGCGTAATAACCAATTATTCCCTACCGCATTATTGGGCAGTCAAAACTGTAAACAATGTACCAGAAGCTATTCATGTGATAGGGTCTTCTTTGATCGAGTTATGATGAAGCAGTGCTAGTGCAGGACAATTCACTTTGACTGATTTTTGTGGTTTTGACTACTTTTGTCTTATCTCTTCTTACTGCTGCTTTTATGTTGATGCATTTCCTAATGACATATAAGCAAGGTAGCTTCAACATTAGAATGCAAAGGAATATTGAAACTATTCCTGAATTTTAATGATTTTCTGGCTCTTTTTATTGAATTAGGAATTTTTAAGTTTATTGTTTGGAAATAATTCTCACATCAGGTTAATTTACTGGTTCATATGGTGTGATGTGGTGCTACCAGCGGGCGGTGGATACCGTCTCCAAACCCACTCTCACAATTGTCTGAAGTGGAAAGTTGGACTTCAAGCAAGGTAAATTGATTTTACATAAGATTCATGGATTGTGTTCTCAATGTTGCATTTGTATTGGGTTATATGAAACTAGAGAAGTGATAGATTACATTTGTAAATCTTTTTTTCTGTGTGATCTGTGATGGTAATCTTCGTGTTGATTACTCATCCACTTATAACTACTTTGAAGATAAAATAAGTTGATGGCACAATCTGTTTGTGAATATATATATATATATATATGTATGTATGTATGTATTTATATATATATATATTTGGTTTCTGTGACATTGAGTCATTAAAATGATCAACCATGAGATCAGGCACCATAGAGTGTCTGTCCTAGTTAGTTGTGTTGGTTAACATAAACAAAATATTTCTGCTAGAGTTTTCTCTAGGTGAACTTAATTAACGTAAGGATCCATATTGTTACAGGATTTGCGGATTGGTAATTTTGCTTCAAGTCACAGAACAAGTTTCAGCTCCAGTGCAAGTGATAGTGATCGACCTCATCGTAGAGGGGCCAATCCTCCTGCTGCATATTCTTTCGTAGGAATGCATTGTATTTTTGACCAATGCAGAGCTTCTGGTGATTTCTTTATGGTAATCTATTCAAGTTCTGATTTCCTGGAATAAAATCATATCTGAACAGTTTCCTTTTGCAGTCACTGTTATCAAATTTGGGCATATGAGCTCTAATCTACTTGCTTACGGAGCATCAGATGGAACTTTGACGGTGTGCAGTGTCTCCGATCCTGCTTCAGTCCTTAAACAATTGAATGGGCATTTGAAAGAAGTCACAGGTTGGCTCAATTGGCATTTGTGATGTGTATTTCTCCTCTCTGTATAGGAATATATGTAGTTACTTGTATTTGTAAGAACAGAGGTCCACAGTGTTCATAAGGAAGATTTTCCAGTTCAGTTAATATTGTATATGATGAAATTTAGAAACATAACTTTTGCAGTGAAGACAGGACTGATGCTTATTTTCCAAAGCAGAGGAGTTAAGGAAAGTCTTAAGTGTGATACATTAATTTTGATATGAAGAGAGCAACATTATGAAATAGCTTAACATTCTCACTATGCTGTTTTCTCTCTCTCTCTCTCTCCAATTGATGAATCAATTATATTACTATCATCGTCATCATTTTGCATTTGTTTCAGATTTTGACTTTTCCTCAAACAATCAGTATATTGCATCATCATCTGCTGATAAAACTGTGAGAGTTTGGGAGATATCTAAAGGGAATTGCATCCGGGTGATATATGGTGCATCTTCACAACTGTGCATCCGTTTTCACCCAGTGAGTACAGACCAGATCTACTTTATGTCAATCGAAAAGTTTCATTGACAGTGATATTTTCATTAATTAATATTTTGCTTTTGAATTACCTCAATTACCAGTTTAAGCAAACACTACTGTGCATTTATTCATTCACCCAATTAAAAAAAAAAAAAAACCCTACTTTGCATCTTGTGCTGCTGTTCTTTTTATTTCATAATTACTTTCATCTGTATGAAGCTAAAATTAATGATCATTCATGAACATTGTGCTTTCAGTTACTGTCACTTTTATGTGTTCTTTACTTTGGTTAACATTCCAACGCTATTGATGTTGTTGTTGTCTTGTTGCTGCAGGTGAATAATAACTTCCTTTCAGTTGGCAATGCAAACAAAGAAATAACTGTAATTACTGGAGCCCTTTTCTGCTTAAATATTAGATGATGTTAGAGCCTATCAAGTAACAGGATTATCTTAGTTCTGGAGTTGTGCTGCCACATTATTCTGCTCCTGGAGCTGCTTTGCGGATATCTTAGCCTTTTTTGTATTGTTTACTGGAATCATTGCTCTTCAAGCTTTCTTTTGTTGCTTTCTTTAACCTTTTCAATTTTCTAGCCAAATATCCTTGGTCTTAGCATAGACAGCATGGAATCAATACAGATACAATTAATTTGAGTGAAAATCATTAGCTCAATTTTAGCTGAACCCTTTATCTGTTTTGCGATGGGCTTTCTAACCCACCTTGACCCACATGCAGAAAGATTTCTTTACCATTACTATTTCTAAACTTTGCCTGGTCCAGAGAGTTATGCATATACCATCCAACGTTCTTCTTTTCCTCCCCTTTACCTAACTTATGCTAATACATACTCCTATACAGACATCCCATCTAATTGACAGCAGTTCTTTTGGTGCTTCAGGTACTCAATTTCAGCACCGGAAGGATTGTCAGTAAGGCAACATTTGACAGCAAGGTTACCTCCTTAGACCATGATCACACTGGTCAGCTAATCTTTTGTGGGGATGCACAGGTTTGTTTTTAAGTGTTAGATGGCATATGTTCCTAGGTATGGCAAATTCGTGTTGGGCAAGTGATGTTTGGGTTGCATTTTGTGTCAAATCATGGCAGTAATAGAAATCTATAAAATCAATTGAACATCACAAATAAATCGTAATTTTACAATGGTGTCAAATCTTGTTGAATTAGGTAAACTTGGGATTGATATATCTAGCCTTATCAATTTCAGATTTCATCTCTATAAACCATTTTCCTGGTCATGTCTTGTTGTCAGGTTGTGCCAGCAGTTGCAACATCTATGTTCTTCTGTTGGATCACTACTTATAGTAGAAATTTGAAAATATTTGCAGGGAAATGTATACTCAATCAGCATGAATTCTCACTCAGGAGCACTATCACGTTCTCATCGCGATCGAAATAGGAGCAAGAGCAAGGCTCCTGTGACAACTGTGCAGTATAGAAGTTTCTCGCTTCTTGCTCATGGGCCTGTGTTGCTGACATGTACCCAAGATGGAAGTTTGTCTTTCTTCAGGTATGAAGAACTGATTTATTATATTTTGTGATTCCAGCCCACTGAAATGTTGCATTTATTAGGCTGCTATTATTTGTCTATGGCAGTGTTGCGTTAGAGATAAAAGGTTATCTGACCCTTCGCTGCTCACTAAAGCTAAATCCACGAGTGCACATAATTAAGGCCTCATTCTGCCCTTTGCTTTCACTCGAAAAAGGAGAATACATTGGTTTGTATCTTGCCTTTATTTACACTGTAACGTTTATTTCCATTTATGATTGATTTGGCATCTAAATCTAGTAGAGCACATGTACTTTCTTATCAGTTCATGATGTGACAATATATGGTTGATGGCATTCAAAGTAGCTGGATTTAGGAGTAGTTAAATTTCCATTTTTTAATCATGGTTTTTAGGTCTAAAAGCTTATTGGATAGAGTTTTATCAAAATAGTGTAGTCAGCCAGATATTCTTAGTGGCACATGCATAATATCCTTACTAGGTGCTTTCATTTGTACATCCTTCAGATCAATTGTACATGCTTTCTTACGATCAGTATCTTTTATTGTGATTTAAAGTTTCTGGAAGCGAGGATTCCAATGTCTACTTTTATGACCTTACTCGACCAAAGCATACATGTGTAAACAAGCTCCAGGTAATTCTAAAATGCTGATATCCGGTACTTCTAAAACGCTGATATCTGGTACTTCTATCGATCTATGCTCAAGCCTGTGATCCATTTTGCGGTTGCAGGGCCATCGATTTCCTGTGATAGGTGTCGCATGGAACCATGGCGAGAACTTGTTGGCATCGTCTGATTTATACGGTACTGTAATTGTATGGAGGAGAGCAAAACCAAGTTAACAAATGGGTCATGCAAGGAGATTGAAGTTTCCAAGTGCATGTTAAGTCTCTAGCTCGGGGACAACATACTGAGCAGGCGGCTCTTTAATTTTTGCCCCCAAAAGCTGCTAATAAGCATGACTTGTAGCGATCACGTTATAAAACAGTCGGCATACTTTTGTAAAGTGGAAATCACATGATTTTGTGCTGTATCAATCATACTTCTCACTACTCCTTGAATTGGATCTTGTGTCTTCTTTTCCACACTTCGAGATTTTCCATTAGCTTTTCACAAGTTCATATTGGGCCAATGCCTTCTTGATTTAATGGATTTTGGGGCCTAAATTCAGTTTAAGTCCAATTTACGATTAAATTTGATGCAATCTTGATTAGGTTTGCTGAGCTCTTTGAATTGAATAGTTAGACGTGTAAGCTTTACTCAACTGTAGTTGATTGAGCTTAAATAAATATCAAATTTGACGGGAGTAATTAGTGAGCTAGCTTAGCTTATATACATCCTTAATCTCGTCTTGTGAAGTTGCAAATGGATGCTTCCGTTAATCTTAACACTATGTTTGGGATGAGGGGAAGGAGAAGGAAAGAACGAGGAACGAAGGAAGGAAATGGGAGGGAAAAAATTATGAATCCATTGTTTGGCTGGAGAAGGAATCTAAAGAGGGAAGGAATATGGAAGGAAAGTTTTTTGTGGGTCTCACTTTTTTTTTTTTTTCCCTGCCAAATGGGAGAGAATGGAAAGGGAAAGGAAAAAAAGATAATTAAAATTCCTAATTTGCTTTTAATAAATTTGTTTTTTCTTCCTTTTAAAGGGTATATTTATTTATTTAATTTTATAATAATTAATATTTATTTCATTTTCTTTCCTTCTATTCTTTAAACACATAGGAATGAATTAAATACTTTCATAATTCTTTCCTTTCATATTTTTTCATTTCATAGTCTTTTTTTCTACATTCTTCCCCCTCATTCCAAATATAGTATAAAAGAATGGAATAATAGGAAGATGATCTGAACAAAACATCCTTAAACCTCTAAAACATAAATGATTTCATCCTTAAAAAACCTTTTTAAAAAGCCATTTACCCGTATATGCTTTAGGCCTAAAGACTATTTTGAGGGACATATGTACTTAGGAAGTTTTGAAGAGGCGAAACCAAAATTTTGAAAATTTAGAATGCATACGCATACAATTAATAGTCTATAGTCATGGAAAGGGTCAAATTACTATTTTATTTCCCCAGAAAAAAAAAAAAAAAGATTATTATGTGCCGAATCCAAAATTTATCCTAATACTCGAATTACCTAATAAAATTTACTAATTTTTCCACCCTGAATATACTCGTACTTTTCTGAAAACAAAAACAAAAAGCTGTGACAACACGCCTTGATTTGCTTCAAATAAACTTGTGGATTTTAACAACAGCTGGAAAAGCCATCGCTTGTGATGCAATATTATTATAAAAAACAGACCAAGACAGACAAAGGGTAATAAGATCCGTTGTAGTCTAGTCGGTTAGGATATTCGGCTCTCACCCGAAAGACCCGGGTTCGATTCCCGGCAACGGAATCATGTTCTTTTCTTTCTCCTTGCTTATTTCACCGATTTGACTTAATCCCACTTACCAGCAAGAAAAGCCAATTCAATTTCTTTTCATGCAATTTTTTGGGCTGCTTTTAGTACTGATTTGAACTCTATATATAATTTGGCAAATTGGACTCTACCTTTTACCACATAGTTCTCTTATCTGTATTATTGTGTCAAAACCGACTATACGACTCTACACTATATTGCGAATATAAGTCAAAGACATTTTTCAAGCTGCTTCTAGTACCGACTTGAACTCTATATAAGAATAATTTGGCAAATTGGGCTATACTTTTAACATATAATTCTCTCATCTATATTATTGAGTCAAAATTGACTATACGAGTCAAGACATTTGCTTACAGAAAGGCACACTAGGTGCGTATCCCTTAACGAAACTACATAAGAATTAGCTAGATTTCTCAAATGAAGTTGACAGCATACTCCATATATAATGGCCATGTTCTCCTTACATTCAATTTCTAATAGCTGATCTTTTGGCAAGAGCAATGTTCAATACATCCCCACCTACTTCCTCAAAAATGACCAACAAGTTCTTGCTCCGTTTCAACCAAGGTCTAGGCACATGATACCTGAAACATCATATATCATGCGATTATCACAACATGTTCTTATTGTTTTCAATCTAAATGTCTAAGGAAATGGAATGTACCAGCGTTGAGTTGGTTGTCCACATTGAGATTGGCATTTTGTAGTCCTGTAGGTACCAGAGTAGCTGCATTTGCCACAATTTCCATAGGCCAAAGCATTCCAATATCTTCCTATACTCTGGCCATTGATCCATATCTGACCCTTTCCCATTGTTCCCATGTCTATGGCTAGAGGTTCATTTCCTTCTGGTTTGTCGAAATGGGCCTGCAAGGTTCTCATGATTGAAATGAACTTTGTTGCCACAATTCCCACTCAAGGCATGATTAACAGCACAATACTGTGTATGTGTTTACCTTATACCATGTGAGTGGCTGATGTCTCTGCGTGATTAATGACCCTTTGGTCCAATCCACTGATTGAATGGAGTTTAGAGAATAGAGATTCATGGATTCTCCTTTAAGCCCCACCTATACTAGAAGCACTTGTAAGGAAGAAACCTAACAAAAAGAAGTTTAACACATTGAAGGCAGGTAATAATTTTAGACCTGGTATGACCATTTTTGCCATGCTAATTCTCTCGTTCCTTCATCTAGACCATCCAACGTTACTGGTCCTAGGATTCCCGTACTCCATGTCTCAAAGTGGG
This sequence comes from Laguncularia racemosa, assembly GCA_037954665.1. NCBI lineage: Eukaryota > Viridiplantae > Streptophyta > Magnoliopsida > Myrtales > Combretaceae > Laguncularia > Laguncularia racemosa. The sequence continues at coordinate 3,493,203 of JBBMOL010000074.1, forward strand.
CACCCATATTCTTTATGTAGTAACCATAAGAAAGTAACTTCTTAAACGTTGAAATCAAGACATGATAAAAAAAGGGATTGAACCTTCACTGTGAGTAGGGAATGAGCACCTACCGGCAGTCCAACGGCAACACTAAGTAGTGAAATTGTGTTGGTTCCAGCATGTAAGTTGGCATTCCCCCTGAAGGTAAAACTCCTTTTCTCCCTAGATCCAGAAGCAGACCCTGTGACAAGTTCAGTTTTTTTACTGAAATCGTTGTAATTTAGCGTTACTTTAGTGTTACTTAAGCCCTTGGAGTGGGAGCACCTCATGATCATGAAGCAGTGGTTCAGCAGAAGTACCTGAATAAAGTCCATTGATGAATACATGCATGGCATGACCCCTAGAGTGCGCATTGAGAATAGGATGCTTGCCTCCTCCAAGAAATGATTCAGATGGAGCAATATTGACACTGGAGATATTATAAGAAAATTAGAAGTGTCTGAGTATTCTAAAGCCAAATATACCTAAGTCTAATTGTGCCATTCAGGGAGCGATCTTATCTCACCTTGTAGTGTACCATAGATAGTCAGTGGTGTCTTTTGTTATGTTTAATTGCTCCAATAGACCTACAACTGTATGTTTTGAACCTTTGTCCATAGAATATACATCTTCATTGAAGACCTTCCATGAACTCAACTTCACTTTAGTAGGCAGCATTTCTGCTTGTGATGTCTCAAAGCCAACCTGCATTTAAGGCTCCAGAATTCAGTCTGAAGATGTCAAACATATTGAAAAGCATTATTTTCTGCAGTATACCGATATTTTACTTCTGTCTAGTCTTGTGCATCTATATCCACTGCACTTTTACCTTTTTATCTCCAGGGGTTGTGCAACAAATAAAATAAGGTGATAATGGGTTGCCAGAAGGAGTAATTCCAAATCCAGGCATCTAATAAAATCCTCTATCTAGATATAATTAGAGGAACGCAGTCTTAACAGTCATCTTACTCACTTTGGCTGTATTGAAGACAACCTTTATGCAATCAGGAAGGATGCTTATGGACCAACTTGGCAAGTTATAGTGCCTGCCCCTGAAGGTCACTCTTGCATCTGAATTTGGATGGTAGTTTGAGAGAAATGCTGCACAGCCTCCTGATTTGGATGAGAATACATGTGCCTATAACATAATATGCATGTTAAGGTCAGTTCGGATATTGCATTAATCCACCTCTTAGGATTCATATGAGAATATACTATGTTGTGCAGAGCTTCAATCTACAAGGAATAACACCATATGATAGTTTTTTCAATAATTTTTTCATCGTATCACATGCTTTGATATAGACAGACCACATAAATAAAACTGATAACTTGACTTTGAATATTCCCTTGACCTATCTCGACTATGATATTTTGCAAGATCACAAACCTGTTCATAGTTTCCCAAGGCTTGAAATGCAGGTTCGGAAGACAAGAGAGCTCTCTCACATTGCTTAACAGCATCATGTAGTTGCCTGAGATGACCATATTTAGGTTGTCGAATCAGACCTAGCATACGGTTGTAGAGAATTCATGAACATTTTGATTTTTTGATGATTAAGCAGAGGATAAGGCCGAAATATTTTCACAAAAATAAATATGATTTATTTTCTCACCATATTCATCAATAGGTGCATCATAGTCATAACTGGTTGTAACGAAAGGCCCACCAGAAGTTCTACCAAAATTAGTGCCTCCATGGTACTGTGTTGTGCATACAAAAATCAATGTCACAAGGCAAACTGGTATTTTTGCATCAATAGAATGAATTTCACTCACCATGTAGTAATTGACTAAGGAGCCTCCCTTCTGAATAAAACGAGCAATAGCGAATGCCAAATCTTCCACCGGCCGCTGGTAAACCGGACCACCAAATTCTGTAAACCTATTAAGGAAAATGAGTAAAGAGATGTGCCTATAATGACCCTTCAGAGATTTCATAAATCCCAGGCGATTTAACTCTTACCAACCAGTCCACGCCTCAGTCCATAATGTCGGTTTGTAAGGTTTATTCGGGGAGAAGTAATCACAATAAAAACCATTGCATGTGTTAATCTGTCACCAAAAATATCATGTGCATTTAGTTATCTGTCTATACTATGGAGCCAAATGATTAATTGCTTTAAATTGTAACCTTGAAAAAGGAAAACAATGTACATTGGCAAGCTGTATGTTTGTGTTGAATTTAGCTCCACAACCATCAAATCTAAAATACAGTGTAGGGCTTTATATTTTTCCCATAACAATCTGGAAGGGAAGAGGTACAAATTATGCTTACCACTGGATCTGGAGCATCATCTTCCTTGCACATAACCCACGGCACCCCAGTTTTTAACCCAACGGCCATCTTTGCAGCCCATGTCATGTAGGAGTAGCCATCAGCTCCATATTTCCTGCGCTCAGCCTCATACTCATTCTCAACCTGTTGCACATAAAATGCACCAAGATTTGGTAAATTTCATTATTTCTTTAGCACCCAGAATCTGGCCTTTTTCACAATGATATCATGCTTTCTTATGAATTGAAAACAATGATATGGATTTATTTTGCCCTTAAAAAGAAATTGCAAACCTGAGACAGTATGATTGGACCTCCTTGAGAGTGGAACAGCTTTTCATCCTTCATCATCTGAACTATTTTCTGAGTGAACTTGCTCATTGCCGACTGTAGTAAGTAAACAAAATCAACTGAATCAACACATTCACCACACAATCCACCCAAGTTCGCAAATGCATTTGTACCAGCCCTACCTTAAATGGCTCGTTATCTGTTCTGAAGCTAATGCCTGGAACAAACTTCAGCCACACGGGAAATCCACTGAAAATTTCGGAACGAACAAAGAATCAAATTAGAACACACTAGTCAGCATTTTCATGCACCTCATCAGGATAAAGCACTTCCATTATCTGCAAACAAAGAAGAAAACAGCTTTTTACCCAAAATTCCACTCTGCACAAACATAAGGTCCAATGCGAAGATGCACATATAATCCCGCTTTTTGAATAATTTTGATGAACCGAACCAAGTCATATCTCCCTTCAAAATAATACTGAAACCCCACGACCAAGTGCAACAAGTAGTCAATTTGAGACGAAAATAATAATAATAACAGTAATAAAAATGCAAAAAAGGACATACATTGCCAGGAGAAGGTTCGTGAACATTCCAAAACACATAGGTGTCAATAACATCCAATCCACCATCTTTTGCTTTCTGTACCAGCCCCTCCCACATCTACATTGTCGCGAAACACGCAAAACTATCAATGCATTACAAAATGAACGAATAAACAACATCCTAATAGGATGAACAAGAGAGATGGGTAGTGCATTACTTGTGGTGTGCTTCTTGGGTAATGAACAGAACCCGAAAACAGGATCCTTCTTTCGCCATTGATGATAAGAGATTTCCCATCATAAGTGACATCACAATGTGTAAACTGCGGATATAGAAGAAGAGCTATACAAAGCAAACACCACTTGATAAAAGAAGAAGAAGGAGCTGAGGTAGCTTCCATGGTATCTTTCTGAAGAAACGGGCAAAGAATCAGAAAAAGGAATTGTGGCAACTAAGTAAGTAGCAACTTAAAGGGTTACTATACTAAAATACAGAGTCCACTGTTTGCCCTGATCATACGATTTATTTTCGAGTCTCATGCACTAATAAGATCCCCTACTATGTAAGGCAAATCCTGTCGTCATCATCATTTCATACACATATACATTTGACAGTGAACAAGCACATACACACTGTATTGCTAATGGCTACTGTAATACCCGAAGTAGGGTTGGAGAAAGACAATGTGAGTTATCAACCGGACTAGACCAAAACAAATCAAATAATAAAATAATTTTTTAGGTTTAAAAAAGTTAAAAAAATTGTAAATCGAATCAAACTGTTTCAAACTAAACCGAATAGTGAGAAATATAAAAAAGAGAATGATGGTAAAAATATAAAAATGTAGGACTAAAAAAGAACTTTTTAAATATATTAAAATAAAAAAAAATTAAATATATTAAATGAATGTTAAAAGATTATGAGTAATATTAGAGAAATAATAATAAATTATTATTTTACATCAAATATAATTTTTCATAACTTATTAATTTGTATATTAAGAATAAAAAATTAATCACATATATAAAAATAGTTTGAACCATGAACTGAACCAAACCGAGCCTTTTTTTTATGTTTGAAAAAATTATAATCGAATCATATAATTAAGTTCGATTTATGAAATAAAACCAAACCATAATATATAATTCAATTTGGTTTGAAGGATGAGCCATACTAAACCTAACCATATCTACCTCTAACTTAAAAGGTTGTTTTACAGTTTATATCATTAAAAACTTTCTTCATAAGCAAGCATCTTCCTTTCCTTTCTATGACTTTCTTTTACATTTCCTTGTCTTCAAGAAACGGACAATTCATATGACAATGTTCATTGCATCTCTCTCTCCCCCTTCGTCCATAGTAAATTTTTTGCTTGATGATTTATGAGTAACATTTTTCTCCTTTCATCTATTGGTATTCGATTTCACTGAATAGTGGATGATAACTTTAATTTTACATCAAACAAACATGTGAAACACAGAGTCTTAGACTCACAGGTGTGACTCATGTGAGGGAATGTTCCTAGAAATCTCAAGTTCAATGTGAAACTGCCAAAACACATATCCGGTTAAAGAAAAATGAAATGCAGAAAAATTTGCATTCAACCGTAATTACATACATGTAAATAGATAGAATATATATAATATCTATATATTATTAAAGCAATACCCTAGTATTATTTTCCACACACATATAATATCTATATATTATTAAAGTAATACCTTAGGATTCTTCCCCACACAATACCTTAATAAATAAGCTTATGGGTCTATAACCTAACTTTGACTCATCAAATTTTGATTGTTTTTTCCCTTTTTTTTTGTTTTTTTAAAGTTTTCGATGGGTTGTAAGTCACTAGCTTTGTGGCCACTTAACAATTAGCTAAGGCCAAGGGTTGGTTAACACCCACCTCAGGTTGAGGAGATAAGGTTGTGTGACTTTTAATGGTCGTCCAACAACCCTTATGCCTTGGGGTGGTCAATAAGATGGTTTTTTACTCTCTTTTTTTCCTTTGATTTTTCTTTTTTTTTTCTCTTCCTTGAAAAATTCTTATTTTTATTTAATTATATAATTAAATATATTTAATTATTTTATTTTATTTTATTAATTATTTATAGACCACTTAAATGTTGACTTGTGTCTCTCATTAAAATTAACAAACAGTCATAAAATATAGTTATGACTTGTTTACAAAAATCCAAAAGCATATGCCATGTTTACATAATTCAAAAATTTATAATCTATATTCAAAGGATATGAATGGGTAAATGAGTATAAAATAAGGATCGCTTATCTATACTCTACTCTTTAAACGCAACTCTTAAAATTTTAGAAGTGAAACTATCTCGTAAACTCCTAAAAGCACTACGGAACTTCTATGTTATGCTTTATCATCTAGGTATAAGTTTTAAAATTTAAAACCAACTTATAACTTATAATTTATAATTATACGTTCGAAGGTATTTTATGGATGCTATAGATTTTCTTATTCCTTTTTCACCTTTTAAAGCTAAAATATCATTAGCCATTTAGATCAAAAAACATGAAATTCAAATTTTAAATAAATAGTGCATCCATAAGAGTATGCCTTAGTACTAATGCACTTGGCCTGAGGTATTAAAGCACCTAGGTTCATACTTCATAAGGAGTGAAATAAAGTAGGGCTATTCATTAAACTAAACAAAATCGCAAAATGCGGTTTTTATATATTTTAGTTTGATTCATGATTCGGTTCAGAGATGGTTCAATTCACGATTTGGTTCAAGGGTGAACCGAATTGAACCAATTAAACCCGAGCTAAGTGGTTTCTTAATAAAAAATAAAAATTAAGTGATATTTTTTAGTTTTAAACCCTATCAACAATTCTATCTAGTCCTATTTAACATTTTTTTTTATCAATTCTCATTTCAATCTCAATCTCTATAGTCCACTCATTTTTTTTTCTACCTTTTATCTCTTATCTCTTAAACAGATTTATATGTCTTCATTATCATCTAAGATGTAACATTATTGGAATATAATGTTATATGGCCTACATTCTTGTGTACTATTCCTCAATTTGAATATTAATATTTAGTTAAAAACTTTTTACTATTAATATTACCAACTAGAATAAGATATTTTAAAGGTGATTTAAACCAAACCGAATTGAGTTGAATTGGACATTTAAGATATATTCAACTATCCTATTGGTTGTTGCCTAAAATAATGAGTTACAAATTCAACCAACATGGCTCAAATTTCATTATATTTCTCAAATTAAGTTATATATTGGCTATATTTTACAAGTTAATATCATGGCGTTTGACATAATGAAAAATTACGATGTATCCCTGAACTTGAAAACTATACTATACAAAGTACAGATTTTGTACATGTCCTAATGTGTGCATAGGGTTATACTTAATACCTCTTAATCTATGACCATAGATTTAATTTTTTTTTTTTACTCTTCTTGACCATGGAGAGTCCTATATGTTCCGATACTCCCCTCTAGTCTTTAGATACAATATCTCTAATCTATTATGTGGAGGCCCTAAATAATATGGCATTTTCCTTTAGCGATATATTAAATTATTCTTAGATAACCTTTGTTTAGCAAAATAAAACAATATAAAGAGAATAAGATTGCACTGTACAAGAAAAATAATATAATATAATATTTTATACCACGCATTTAGTGTGTATAGTACCGAATATAAATTTTTATGATAAATTGGCTTGACCGAAGAACTCACTAGAATTGAGCTTGGAGTGGATTGTAGCAAATGTCAATCATTTAGATATAATGATGCTTGGTGTAAAGCTATTTTTGAATTTTTGAAAATATATTTATCTTTACCATGAAATAAATCTTTATACCAGTAAATATATTATATAAATTTTTAGTTTTAATTTAGTATCTTAATAGATTTTTTATTGTAATTTAGGCCAGTGTTCAAATTGAAGAATTTATTCTACATTTTACAATAAGGTTATGGAAAATGAACAAGGTTGAGCCAAATAAAGATAACCATTTTGTTTCTTTCTTTCTTTTTTTTTTTTTGTCTTTTTTTCAACAGAAATATCATTTTTGCAAGCTGGAAACGACAATTTGGATTTTGTTAGGTTTAAAAAAAAAAAGCAACCAATTATACCACCATAGAAAGAGATGGTCCATACTACATAGGATGCTTTCATCGTCTGCTTTTTAAATTGTAATGTGGAATGCATGCTTGCTTTTTTGGGTAAAAAAAAAAGAAGCAATGCTCTCCCCATGTGACAAGCCAAGCCCCATCAGTCACAGCCACTTATCAAAAAGCTCAGAATGAATTCATGACTTTTTGTCTTCCTTTCCTAACTGTAGTACATTCACATGTGATGAAGACACACTCATCATCGGATGGGTCCGGTTCAAGAATACTCCTCGGTCAAACAAGGAAAAAATGTCCCGACTTCATTAGGGTTGCGAAACGTGACATTCCCTTAATAAATAAATACCTCAAAGCACCTATCAATGAAATTGCTCTTAAATAAATATGAAGATAAACATATACATTAAGTTCCCAACATCCTACCATTACCAAACTACATTTTTAGTAGTCATATTGTATTCGAAATGTGGAATGACATTGTTGGCTAGTGTGCCACTCTAGGCCTATTGTTGACATTTGAAGGAATTACTCCATGCCAATCACAAAGCTTGAAGTAGAGGCATATTGGCATTAAAGAGATGGAATAAATTGGCTCCAAAAATATAGATCGAGAAATATAATAATATCTTTTAATCTAAAAATTATACAATGAAGAGAAAGGAGCAAAGTACATAAGACTAAGAATGAGGTTGAGGTTTGTTTAACCATGAAGAGAAGATTTTGTAGTATTTTTTAAGGCAATGTTTGGATTGCAGTATTGAATCATACTAAAAGAATCGGATGGTACATAATAAGAAAAATATGATGGTATAACTTTCTTGTATCACATTTGGTATATATAGTATTAGATGGGTATTTTTATGATGTTTACAATTTGGATATAAAAGTATTACATTTAACATGATATATAAAGTACCGAATATGATTTTTTGTGTTTTTGTTTAATAAATTTGATTTTTATACCATATTTTAAATGATTCAAAATATAAGCACCTTATCTAGTGCTTTAGGATCATCTTTGTCCAGTAACAAAAAAAAATATGCAAATCAAACAAATGGCAAAATGTTTTGTCTAGTCTAGTACCACACATTTTATTACAATCAAACAATACTTGAAAGTAGTAAAAGAACATCTACTCTTTAAGACACAATAAGGTTATTGAATGGAATTGTTGTAGTATGTGGTTCTTTTACAAACCACTTTGACTCATGGTTCGATATGATATTGATTTGAAACAAGCCATTTTAAACCAATCAAAACCACATTGCATAAAGGAAAAAAAGAGAAAAAAGAAATGATATGATTTATTTATTTTAAAAGGGGTTGAAATGATATGATCAAATTTTATAATAAGGTATAGTGGTGTTTCTAAAAGAAAGAGAAAAAGATCATGAGAAAACTAAGTTTTAAAGAATAATTGGTTGATGCTTTGTGTGACATCAAGTTTATATATTTTGTTATAAAATGAAAAAGGATTTGGAAAATTTTCACCCTCAAGTCAAATTTGGCCAAAAAAAATCATTATTTTCCTTGTTTTTTCCCTCTTCACGATAGATGCTCAATCTTAACAACACATAAATAGGCTACTCAAGTAGTTGATAAGTGGTTATTAAGAAGATCTTTTTTTTTTTTTTTCCTGGTTATTTAATTGTAATGGGGAATGAGAGATTTAAATATGATCAATCGCATCGAAAGACTAGTATCCATATTGCCTTGCCAGACTATAAGAGTGATAAGCGACATATTCAAAATTAAAACATAGTGAAAATAAATTGCGATATATGCAAATCCATTGGCATTTAGGGTTTTAGAGCACCTATTTGGCTAGAGATATGAAAAGTTGGATGTACTTTAGGTAGATTCAATAAAGCTTCTTAGGTGAACCAATCAATTTTAATTAATTACAAGTCCATCAACTTAAATTAAAATTAAGTAATTCTTGTATTTATGTTATATCGATAGCCTTCTTTATTCAATTAAGTTTGACTTATATCTTACTTTAGTTTGGATTAGCAATTGGTTTATTTTGTCGTAAATTTATAATTTTAATTGTTTAATGTAAATCTGTGGGTTAGAAATACTGCCTTAAATTAAATTGAGCATAAATCGATAGCCATTCGCTTATTACTTATTATTTTTGTAGAGATAATACTCAAAACTCTTAAAAAGAAAACAATATGTATATTACTTACAATCCAATACACATGTTGAAAAATAGCACATCAAACATGTAGATACTTTTTAATATGGAAAATATGTCATTTTTTTTTTCCAACTACTACTATACCGTTAAGAGATGAAGTGGAGAATAGATCATGATATAAGGTTTTTCTTTTCTTTTTCTTTTTCTTTTTTTTTTTAATTTCATTTTGTAGTGCTTCTTCCTATAGTCCAAACCAGCCAGAGCAAGTGGAATTGGGCTTTTATGGGAACATTTAGGCCCAAAATTTTTGGATCGAACCCAATGCAGGTTTCAGGGCTATACCAGTGGCTTTTATGAGAAATTGGGCCTTATCCTACTTTAAGCCCAATATACCGTTGGCATCACATGAAGGATACCTGATAATAGGAATGGCATTAAAACCTATTAAACTAAACCCTAGAAATATTATCTTGCATGGTTGGGTGCATTCCAAAATAGAAAGTAGACATTACAGAGTGGGCTATACTTTTAGATTCTACAGCCACTGTGGGGGCAGAATGGGGTGTGATGTAAGACCTAGTATATATTTTCAATATTATCTTGAAACCTGTGTATCAAAGGACACTGGTTTAGTGTAAATATATATACTTTAGTTATTATTGGAATGTAAAAATAAAATCATAAAAATGAAAGCAATTAGACATAGTAAAGAAACAGTAAACCTAACCTATTCAGCAATTAGCCATGTTGTTTTTTAAACTAAGTAAACTTGAAGCTAAAAGGTGTAAGAATATCAAATATTTCTAACCCAAAAAAAAAAAAAAAAAAACGGAAGCTTAAATATATCCCTCTTATTTTTAATCATCTTAATTTGGATTTTTTTTTTTTAATTTCTCAACTTAGATAGATTGAAATAAAAGGAAAACCATCATTTTCTCATAGAACTCTTTAACATAACTTAACTGTGGATGCTTATTCCCTCAAAAATTCCTTCCATTCTAGATTCGTAGATTATCACTATTATTAATTTTAATATTCATTAGATCCATCATTATTGATTGCAACATTCGTAAATCTCCTTTTTTTTTTTTCATTAAGTAAACAACTTCAAATATATTATTTTTCTATTATTTCCACCATCATCAAACTATATATTGCCACAACGATCACATATTTGTAATCATGATGTCCTCTTGGGAACCTTATCACATAGAGAAGGTAATTGCTATCTAATTATTAATGAAAGTTTAGTTTGTGTTTGTCCACATTTGCTATGGATGAAAGACCAATCTTTAGAATATTGAAAGCCATAATGCGAGGTCTTCTCGTAAATATATTTCACACCACTGTTTTTTTTACTTTCATTCTTCTGTGGGACTAATCTAAAGTACTGAAAGAATAAAGTAGGAAATGTAATGATGCTCTTGTCTTTCAAGTTAATATATTTAGGTAATATTTTACTTAATTAATCTATTTATTTACATAAATCGTCCTATTGGGTTGCATATAGCTCATCAAAGGTGAACTTACTTTACTACCAGTGCTGCTGGACTGGGGTTTTTGTATTGAGAAGTGTTGACGTGTAAAGGGGGTCAAAAGTCAAGTATACGTGAAAGTGAAACAACGAACGTACTTGCTTGATCGCATGATGAATGAACAGTGTCAGTCTGAGTCTCAAAACAATTGCAGGAGACACAAATGAATGAAATGAAATGACAAATCATTTGTTTTTTGTTGTGATGGAAGTCGTAGAAAGTAGAAACCGCCCATATTATCCTCGTGGACTTAAATTACAAGTATTGAAAGGCTGCCATTCATACCAAACCAGCGGCTTCTAAAGCATTGGAATTTTTCTTCTTTTTTTTTTTTTTGGGGGGGGGGGGGGGGGGGGGTGTTCTTTTACCCTTTCCATTTTCTTTGGAAGGATTGAATTTATGAGAATTAAGCACGCTGGTCCTTTGAAAAAAAAATAAAAAAAAAAAATTTATTGTTTGGATACACAATGATAGAGTATGCAACCGTATACTATATATGATACCATAGATACAAGTTTTAAAAAATTAAAACAATAACATACTCCATAACCCTTTAGGGCCACCTTATAATCTAAATCCTTAATATCTATGATTTCACGGTATCTTATAGAGCATATGTTTTCTTTTCCCTATTTTAAAGTTAAAATATTCAAGTTGTAAATGAATATCATTTTTAAATATAAATTTAACAAAAATATGTAAATATAATGAATTTCAATGGAAACACAAATGATAACAAAATATAACAAAGATAAACTCCAATATTGAATTATGTTGGAGACTTAAAATGAAATTGATAAATTTAAGTGTTACCTGAAATAATGGATTATAAGTTAAGCAACATGGTTGAATTTCCATTATAATAATCAAATTAAACTATTTATATTAATTATGTTATATTGGTCAAATTCACAATATTCTTCATATTAAGAAATTACTGGATACCTTAGATTTTAGAATCTCTAGTATATAAAATAAATGTTCCGATTAGGTTCAAGATTAACCCTATACCCTATTCTATGATTATATGTTTCAAAAAGTCAAATTGGAATATATCATATAACATTTAATAACTACCTTGAAACTTATTGAAGTGAAACATACCCAACCACGCAGGGTTCTATAGGCTCCAACATTCCACAAGTTTCAATGCTGCTCTTAACTTTCTAAACCCAAAAGCTACTCTAAAAGGTAAGGATTTTCCTCAATCTTATTAACTAGCATTCAACCCCTTCATAACCGTTATGTTAGCATTTAATTGAATTAGCAGATTCTACATTCACGATACATGTGCTCTATAAACAATTGATAGAAAAAGTGCAAGTAAACAATTGAAACTAACTTAGGAGAAAAGTCAAGAATCTAGTAGTATGGACATCGGTCTTCCAATCGGATTGACCAAGTTCGAATCCTTCATTCCTCCTTGTATTCTTTGAAAATAATAATAATAGAAAAGAACTTAGGAGAGAATGCAAGCTATCTTAGATAGTAGGTGATTTTACCTTAGCAAACACATTACCAAAAAATATATATAGATATTACATATTTATATTGAAAGGTATTTTGGTCACATAAAAAAAATAAAACTACTAAAGATACTACATTGAGATTTTTCACTATAATGCTATAGATAAGACAAAAAAATCTTCTCTTTCCCTAATCAATTCATCCTTTTGCAACAACGATGTTTGCTCACAATGGAATTATTTCCTATTACAAGTCATGTTTTGAGGAATAAAGTGGTAATAATACAACTTTAGGATTTTTCTCACAAGTATAGTGAGATGTATTTTGATAACCAGCACGCTTTAAGTACTAGTCCACTTCCACATGGCCTACACTTGCAATACGTTTATGATTTATATCAACTCTATGCAATTAGCATCATCAATGTTCAATTCAATGAGTTTTGAAAACCAAAGTCAAATATGCATTGGATTGTTTAAATCAAAAGACAAGTAATTACTTAGTGGTAGCGCAAAAAGTTTTACAAACACGAACTCTTTCAGTCATTCGATAGCCTAACCTCCATGTTCAATGTGACTTCCTATCCTCCATCGTCTAACATATTATCACCAACAATCCTCTCTATAGAATTATGCTCAAGAGAATTATCCATGGTCCATTTTGGTCTCCACATGAATGAGATTAGAGTATGCATGAGATAAAAGTTGACATGTTAGTAAAATTTGAAAATAGGTCTTAAAGCCTAATATATATGTATTGTTATATGGATTATGAAAATTTTCAATCATGCATTTAATTCTCAAAAGTTCTTAAAAATGAATAAATGATGACACCCATTATATTTTCCATCTATATGACTCCTTCTCCCAAAAACTCTATCTTTTTTGTGAAATTGTTTTCAATGGGAGAGTCTAAAGGAGATGTTTTTAAAATGTAGAGGATTTAAATATAAAATTAAAAAATGATTGAGTACTTAAATAGAATAAAGAAGAAGAGATTGGCTTAAATAAAAAGGCAATAAAATCTACAAGATTATATGTGTGTGTTTTTCACAAGGTACACCAAAATAATGAATGTAGAGAAGGAAGAAGAAAGGAGGAGGTGCTTCAAAGTGCTCGTGTGGTGGACACTGTAGCAAGAAAAAATTAAAAAACATTTGCTGTATCAACATTTTGAATGGGAAAGCTTATTTATGTATTCATCTTTCGGTAAAAAATAAATAAAGAAGCTTAGTAGGTGAATGCATTATTGGAATGTTTAGGATTTAGATGGCAAAAAGCATAAATATTTAGGACTTTTTCTAACAATGTCCTGTAATTTTCCAAAGCTTTTTGCTTTTAGATCTTAAAACAAGATGTAAAGTAAGAAAATGTCAAAAGAGAAAAAGTAAAAAAAAAAAAAAGAAAAGAAAAGAAAAGAAGAAAGGATGGGGAAAGAATATTAAAAATACATCAAAGAAAAATGGAGGGAAACAAAAGAAAAAAAAGGAAGCATCCAAACAGGACACAATTGGTAAGGACAAAGTCTCTCTCACTCTCTCTCCTAGACTTTCCGAGCCTCAGGGGCCCACCTCCAATATCCCGTGGGGCCCACCTCAACGTCACAGCTTATCACACCACAATTTGATAAATCCCAAAATGGGTCCCACTATAATCCTCCCAAACCATTATTGGGGGGCGGGAAACACTTAATTAATTAATCCTTGATTAAATCATTAAAACACCCTAACCTTCACTAATCAAACCAAATTGCCTAAACCACGTGTCAACTTCTCTGCTCATCTCCGACAGTGTCCTCCTACTACGTGCTAGTTTATATATTCATTTCCTTACTTTATTTAATAAAATATGATTGTATTTGGTATTAAATAATGATTATCGTTTGGATTACCGACTCAGCTTCACGAATATAGACCACAGCTGGCAAGTTGATAGCATAATTTTTTATTTTATTTTATTTTATATTTCAAATTTTGTTGAATTATTTTAATACTCACGGTTAGTGTAATAAAGCATTCCTTATTATATGAATAAAAACCCGATTTAGTTGTTGTGATATTGATTTAAAGTGTTTAAAAACTCAAAATTCAATACTTACAAAAAGTAAAAAAAAAAAAACAAGAAGTCTTTTCCAACTGTAAATCCTTCAAATAAGTATTAGATTTTTTTTACTTTTGACTCGTTCAAATAACTTTCTCGACAAAAATTATATATACAGTTTTGATTATTATATAAATGCTGGTGGATTTTTATTTTGGGATATAGTACTTAGTCCTACGTGCCGGCCTTACGCAAGCTTAATGGTCTGTTTGGGAGGTTTTATATCGAGGTTGGTGGAAAAAACTCAACTAACATATTTCAAATTTCAAAATGTTTGAAAACTCGTTCTTGCTAATTTTCTAAGTTTTGACGATCGATGGGGACACAACCACGTTTCCCACAGGGTGGACACACGTTTCATGTCTTTTTTTTTTTTTTTAATTTTTCTTTTGCCATAGTCATAATTTAATAAGATGTAAATTACAGTACGGCTATTTAATATTAGAGGCATTTAATATATTTATGATCGAATTAATATATTAATAAAATCATTGGGTTCTCATTCTCATATAACATTTCACCTAAAGATAAACGGATTTGCAATATGGGTGTTCAAAAAATATAACATATTATATAATAAAAAGCTAAAATATTTATTCTTACTATTTAAAAAAAATTAAGTCATGAAGAGGACCAAAAAAAAGTTCGTCATTTTATTTTTAATTTAAATTATGAAAAAATCATTACATAATTATTTCAATATGATAACTCGATTTTTCATTTTTCTTTTCCATTTATTTATTTCTTTCTACGAAAGTTCTTAAGCACCTTGCAAAGGAGTTGTTTTGATTGTAAAGGACAATAGGACTTTTGTTTTTTTAATGGCAAGTTGGCAATCGTTGCATATATAAAGGGGATGTCGATGCAATATTTATGTCACGCCCTAAGCATAAAGTAAGGACAATTCCACTACGCATTTCTACTATCGATCTAAATATGTTCAAACTTGAACAATTATTCAAACTCTTTCTATTCTATCTTATATGTAATTTAATAACTAAAGTTTTATTTTTTATAAATTTAATACTTAATAGAGATACCACATTGTACATTATTTCAAAAAAATATACGACACGATACCTCTTTTAAATATTAAATTTTTTAAAAATAAAACTTTAGAAAATAAATCGCCTAAATTAAAAAATAGAGATATTTTGTATGTCTTTTTTTTTTTTTTTTCCGTATCCATTAAATCATAGCCCAACTCATCATAAGGGTCATAGAGGTCATTTGCACCTCAAATATAATATTCCAAGTGGGTGAGTTGCAAAACTCATTACATAACTAATTCACACACATGCAAATATATGCCACATTCGTACGTGAGCCTATACACAACTAAATGCAACGAACAAACTTATTAAGATATATATTTAGGTAAATCATGCAATAAAAACTGTAACTAAGGTTTGAAATGACTTAGATTCCACTTTGTAAACTAGTAGAACTATAATTAATACCCAAATTTTATATTTTCATCTTTCTTCTTAACAAAAAAAGCAAATGCTTTCCAAGATGAAACCCTAGATCTTATAAACCCTTTATCTAATAACCCCTACAGTTACTTCTTTAACTATTTTAGCTTAATGCATGCCACTTGTAGGGTACTTTAAATAGAGGAACTATACCCTACACTATCTTTATACTAGTATTTCTTGAGTTGGTGACACCTGGCAAACTTGGTAACTCTTCTAGAAGTGCATTTGTAAACTCTCTTATTATTGAAACTTCTTCTATTTTGCAACTTTAAGTCACTTCTGTTGTCATTAAGCTAACACTATTTGTCATTCTCTTTCCTATAACTCCATGGTTGGCAATCCAGTTGATCTCTATAACTCCATCTCACGTTGGACACGGTCTTCCTTAGGAATATTAAAATGTGCCATATGATTATGGCATAAAATTTATGGTAGTATGATATTAAGATAGCCAATCCCTTCCTAAGATAACATCTAACTCTTGTGTCTCTAGAACTATAAGATTTATTAGTATATTTCTTTCAACAATTTATATATTCATTTACTTGCGATACGCAAGATGAAACAAATAAAACAAAAAAAATACCTAAGTATCTCTAGTGCTAGTGGCTATAAAGTAAGACTAATGGACCTCTGGGCTATTAGATCATACAGATAGGTAGAGGACAAAAGGTGAGGTAATCACTATTATGCCATTGTCTTTAAAATAATTTTAGAAACATTTTATCAGTGAGTGATGGTAGCAATTGCCCTAAGTGGAGTAGTCTGTCCCATGACCAACTAGCTCGTGGAAAAAATAATAGTTGAAGTATGTAAAAGCAGGCTACAAGAAGGAATTTAAATGAAAAAGCTAACAAGTGTATTCATTTTATTTTAGTTTATTTTAATTTTCGAAAACATTTACGACTTAGTAATAAAACAAGAATGTTTAGGAGTTAGGACCACCTTCAAAAATGTATAAAGCAGATTGGGTTTGAAACTTAAAATAATAATAATTTACTTATCAAAATAGTAAACGAAAGTCATGTGTACCTCAAGAATGGGACTCTTTCTTGTGAATATTGATCCAATTCACAAACGAAAACAATATATGATTTATAAACATGACAACCACCATCATAGTTTTTACATGTACGATTTAAGAGCCTTCGAAGTACTTCATTAAAAGCTGTGAAACGCCAATGAGAATATAATAACTAAGTTTAGCACGTGATTTGAACTTGTCCATCCAAGAAATAAAATAACATCGGAATCACTTCGATCTTCAATCTTACTATTAATTTATATCTTAATAATAGAGATTTCACGAAATATATATAATTTAATAATAAAATTAAAGACTGAATTGATTTCGTTAAAATAATAAATAAAATTGTAGAAACTCTTCATATATTAAGTACTTCTTATCACTCTAATAAATATATAAATAAATAAGTAAATCATGCCAACCATTTCATTGTGATTGTCAGGTACTTCGTAAACTTTTAATTTAAAAAAGAAAAAAAAGAAAATATTGTTTGATACCTTCCTTTTTTTTCCTAAATATGTAATAATCAATATTAAGTATATAAAGAGCTTTATTATTAGGCTTTTTAACTGTAGCTTTTGATAAGTATGCCCTTGCATATACTTACATTGAAGTGAGAAATGGATATAAGAAGAATTTGATGGAAAGATTTTATCTTTTCCCATGTTTGGAGATGAAACCAAAAAGTTTTTTTTTTTTTTTCAAATTTAGAGAGAATTGTAAAAGATCTCAAATGAAGTTAATGTTTTGCTCTTTTAAAAAAAAAAAAAAGGGAAAAAGCTATATTCAAATTATTGGGATATTCGAGCTATTTCAACAAATTTAAAATGCTATATTATATACTGTCTCTCTAAATTCATTCCTTATTTTCAATAATAAAAATCTTTATTTTCTTCTTCATTTAACTCTTTGTTTGGTTATATTGCATGCCCATCTTCATTCTTTTACTTCTTTTTTCGTTTTATTTTCCTTCCTTCCCTTCTTTTCTCCGCAGACAGCGTTAATATTAACATTATATATTAAATTAATTGGTCGGTTGGGGAGGGCGGATTGGAGGAACCTAAAGCTGAATTTCCCAAAAGACAACGTTGTAACGTATGGGAAATAAAATATATGAAAAAGTCGACGGTTGTGTCAGGGGAACGAAACCTCTTTGATTTTGTCGCGTGTTTTGTTTGGATGGATCCCAACGTAAATTAAATTAATAATTAATGATTGTAGGGGGTCTTTCCTTTGTCTTTGTCTTTTTCTTTTTCTTTTTTTAATGCCTGTTAATACAAACTAATCATATTATACAAAATTTTATATTTTTATTTATATTTAAAAAAATTGATTTAATTTTTAATTTCATTATTAATATATAAATTTAATAAAAAAATAAAAAATAAAATCTATTTTATTAAAATAGTAGATGAATTTAATTATATAATTTTAAAATTTGTTATTATTATTATTTTAAAGTAGTTTGTTTGTAGTACGTGGAGAATGAGTCTCCTTTTTTTTTTTTATACACGAATCTCCATGTCATGTTTTCTATCTGACAACGTATTTAAGACGCACTTTCTCTCTTTCTTTCTTTCTTGGCAAATGGCTTCTGCTTCTGTGATCTGGGCGGGCAGCTTTTTCTACAATTTTCTTTTTTTTTTTTTAAAAAAAAAAAAAAACTTTGTACTTTGGTTCTTCATCTAAACCCCCTTACTTTCATGTATTTATGTGGTGGAGTGCCTCTCAAGTGATTCGTTCACAAGAATCTTCTTATCTTCTTTTGCCTCCAATGCCCTCTTATTACGTCTCAGATTCAATTTAACCAAACCCTAAAACTAAAACCTTCTATCTAACTAGTTAAAATAAGATCCCATGCAAAGCATGAATTTCGATTTAAACTACGTACGATTTATAAAGATAATAGAGTTACTTTAAGTAATTATTATAATCAACATGTTAACAATATATATCCATGATATTTTTATAATTAATATGATATAACGAATGTTATTATTTGATTTAGACTATTGGTATTATAAATATTTTTTATATATTTATATGTAATATAATATAACATTTAGCAAAGTTACCACTTTTTAGTAAGAATTATGTTATTTTAGATCGAGTCATGTAAGAATTACAACTATTTTTATTGTTTATATAAATATCGTGTCTCTTGAATTTATAGGTGAGGAAAAAATATGATGATGACTAAAAGATTATAGTAGTAAAAAGGTGTAAGTGATAAAAGGGAAAAATCATAAATAACCAAAAGGTATTAATAATAAAAAAATACAAATAATAAAACTTTCAAAATATTATCGCAATTAATATTTGAATAATGTATATGTTTGTAAATTGTCATAAAAATTGTATAAATACCATTGTTTGATTATATAAATGTTTACTACAGCTAATTTTATATGACTATTGATTACCTTTTTCTATCTTTATGTGAAATGATTTATCATGTCAAAAGACTTGTGACTCTTTAAATTATAAAAAGGTAACGTTATGTACCAAGTATTATGTTATTTGGTATTAAATGGTGCAAAGCTTGCTATTATATAAAGGACATATCTCTTGGCTACATCATTAAAATAAAATAATTATTAATATTGAATGGGTCAACCAATAATACAAAAATTGGCCTTAAAGTATGATTAATAAAATTTTAAATGACATAAACTTCCAAAAGGTATATATATAAATACATATAAAAATGAATGGTAAGATTGTGAGAAAATTCCAAAAG
Source organism: Laguncularia racemosa (assembly GCA_037954665.1). Classification (NCBI taxonomy): domain Eukaryota; kingdom Viridiplantae; phylum Streptophyta; class Magnoliopsida; order Myrtales; family Combretaceae; genus Laguncularia; species Laguncularia racemosa. The sequence goes on from JBBMOL010000074.1 coordinate 3,512,964, forward strand.
GTCTCTTGGCCAATTTTTTTTAGGGTAATAAATTTTTGTTGGCTAGGTCAAAACGCTTCATGTTATTTGGAATAATTATCCCAATTGTTTGTTTTCTCGTGTTCTAAGCAATTAGTAGGTGTAAAAGACGTCCAATAATAAATCTTTTTTTTTTTTTTTTGCAATGCTGTCAAAATTTTTAATCAAATTTATAAATAACAAGCAAAAAAAAAAAGTTTACTGATATAAGACTGGTCCAGTCCTTAATCTTATCATTTAATTATATATATTAAATTTTTATTATTGATTATTATTAAATCTCCACATTAACATATAAATTGATGATAAAATTAAAAGTTAAACCGATCCCACCAAAAATACCAAGGAAGCATAAAAATTTCCCCACTAATGATTTTTCTAATGAAAAGAACCCCCCTCGTATCAAGAAGAAAAAAAAAAGTTATAGAAAAAAAGTTTTCCCACGTTCATAGCTTAAATGACCTTTATTACTTTCATGGTGAAAGCTACAAGACCCAGCAAAAAAACTGAAAACTGCTTCAAGAACATCAGACAACATGTCTCTCTCAAGACATAGAAATCCATATCATTTCAAAGGAGAAAAAAAGAAAGAAAGGTGAATATATGAATATAAAATTTAAAACTGAGTATGCTTTATTTCATCATCACACCATCATCTCCATGAGAAAATAACATATGAAACGATCTTCATCAATTTGATACTTACAGTTAGTTGTCAGACCCCAATTATTCCTACAACATATGTACAAGGTAATTTAAAATAATAATAATAATATAATAATAATAATAATAATAATAATAATAATAATATTCTCCATAGAAGTGCCACACATGCACAGGGCAGACATTATAATTTATACCTATGATGACTTACCTATCATCATCATCATATCGCTGCCCCCAACTTCCAATGTCACCATTTTTCCTTCTCATCAAGTATATGTTTGACACTTTCTCCCTGTCAATAGAACAAGACTTGTGATTGCATCATCAAGAGAAAGAATGAGAAATCACAGGAAACTACTTAGATTTTGGCAGTTCATTTAATTGGAAGAAGTACATAAAGAGAAGATAAATAAATATACATGTTGAAATTCCAATAGAGATTGAAAATGTTTAGTAGTATAAATGTGAGATGAATATAATGTAAAAAAAAAAAGATTCAATTAAGGAGTTTTGTACGTTTCTATTTAATATTATTGTATCTTATTGGCGTGTAATGTTTAATGTATACTAAGATATTGATATGACATTTAAGTTATTAATCAATAAAATAAATTTATAAGTTAGTTTAAAAGAACCCTAACTCTAACCCTAAAATTGTCTTAAATCCCTAAATCCAAAAACCCCACTCCTCCTTTTCCTTCAATCTTCATGGTAGATGACACCTTTTAAAAAATAAATAAATTTTTTTATCTTTGTATGACTAGAAGGAGCTGCAACTTTGGATTACACTCTATAAAAATCTGGAATTTTTAGGTGGAGTTATTATATGTTAAAAAGAGATGTAAACTAAACTATTGATTATTGTAGGGCTTGAAAGAGCTGCTACTTCCCATTTTTGTATGTTTTGAAAGAGCTGCAATTTCTTATTTTTATATGCCTTAAAAGGCTAATGTGTGTCGAATTAGAGAAGAAGAGGTAGGAGGATTTTCTAATTTGAAAAATGTTAAGATGGGTCATGTTAAAAGACTAAATAAATAATTTTTTTCATATTTTCATACACTTAATTTTTTATATAATAAGTACTTAAATATGTAAAAAGTTTCATTTTTGAGCATTTAATAAGTATTTAAAGATAAACCCATAAAAGTAATAATTATAACCGATATTTTCTTTGTCTGCATAAAATCTATCGTGGAAAATCTATAATCAAGTTAGATTTAAACGTTCTCCTTTTCTTTCTTTCTTTCTTTTTTTTTTTATAAATATTATATTTAATATCCAAATTTTATTAATTTTTATAATTAACTATCTAAAATTTAAAAATATCAATCTATTACCAATAAACTTTTCCAAAACTATTTATAATATCCGGATTAATTCTTTATAAAATGACTAAAGTTTGTATTAAATTAATACTTTAAATATTTAAATAATTAATATTAAAAATGATTTTTTTTCTTTTTTTTTTAATGACCCGAGCCCTCATAGAGTGATCAGCCACTGAGACGATAGAATTAATTCGAACAATGCATAAACAACAAAAGATAAGATATTCAAGCATTTTGCATTTTTGGGGATCACTCACATTTCTTACAATCGTTGGTCACTTGCTTGTTCCAATTAAATTATCTTAATTCTTACGCCCCCCCGTTCCCATAGAAGATGTTCTTGTCCCCTTTTTTTTTTTTTAACCACTTGGTGTAGATTAGGTATTATAAATTTGAAGATGATGATGATAATAATAATAATAATAATAATAATAATAATAATAATAATAATAAAGTCCATTCTATAAGCATAGTGGTGTAACCTGCATTCTGGGTAATTGGGGAAAGATAGCTACTTGCTAGAAATATCCAAACCTATAATATATAATATATGACCTATATACATATATATAACGAATCTACATTAAATCATAAACTTGGAACTACAGCTCTCAATTCGGAATAGTTTCCGAATCATCGATTTGTCAAAATTGCATAAATTTACAAGGTAGAGCTTAAAATTCTTAAAAATCCTAGATTCTGTTTCCCCCTCAACAATGATAAAAAAAAAACTTATAATCTATATTTATGAGTTTGGGATTTTTTAATTTTGAGATACGGACAATTACAAATGAGGGATCAACAATAGAGGTTAAGTTTAAATAAAAAATTTAATTTCAAAATAATTTAAATAAAGGATTAATATTACGCTAAATAGTTTAAATATGGACAAAATATTGATTCTTTATTTTAACTATTTGAAAATTTGATTATTTATTTTAATCATTTAATATTTTAATTTTCTATTTAAACTCGAAATCCAGTATTAATCCTCTTATTTGTATTTTTTTTTTCTTTCATGATATCATTGTATTTGATTTCCATTTGCCATAACTTATAATTCTTTCAAATCTCCATAACTAGTAAGATAGAAAAATAAATTTTTATAAGAATTTACACTCACATTTTTATTTTATTTAACATTAAAAAAAAAGACATTAAGAAACTAGTGACCCGAAAGTCAAACCACAAAAGTTACCTATGCCTCTAGAAGGAATTAAAAAGCAAGTTACTTATGCAAAAGATTTTTATTTTATTTTTATTTTTTACTTCATTAATGGACTGTGAAGAATAAAGGAGATGATAATGCTAAAAAATTAAAATGAAAAAAAGTGTATGATCCCCAAAATTCCAAATAATAAACATATAATAATACATAATGATAGACTTGGAAATTTCCAAGTCAAGATGGATTGAAGTTTCAAGATCAAGAAGGGTCCAAGGCTAATGGAAAAAAGGGTGTAATTACCTCAAAAGGGAGGCCCTCAGTTGCAAATATCTAGAACTTAGTAGGGAAAAGAAGCTGCAAATATTAAATACCAATTTAGAAGTATTGGCAAAGGCAAATACCAATTTAGCACAAAAGGACAAATCCGGTGATATGGGCACCAAGTAGGTGCTCCTCCTCTCATATCTTTTTTAAACTTTCCAGTTTTTTTATTTATTTATTTAACAAACCAACTAACACAAGAAAGTATTTATTATTGTTAAAATCTTGAATTTAACTTACTTGAAATTAAATATTGCAAATTATTAATCAGAGATCACATTATTATCCTATTATATGTTGGACACTAGAGAAGCAGAGAAAATTAAATTTAGTATTCTATTTTTTCATCAATTATATATTGAATACGGTTTTATTTTATCATTGTTTTATTGTAGGAGGGGGGGCAGTAGATGCAAAATAAGGAAAGTTTTGTCCCCCCAGCGGACAAGAAGAGGAAACAGACCATTTTCACACTCAATATGATGAGAGAGACAGCAGAACAGAGCAGAGAACTAAACACAGCACATTACATCAGATTGAGGTAAAAGCAAGTTAAGGTTTTTAAGAGAGAGAAAGAAATAAAGAGGGGAAGGAAAAAAGAAATTATGGGTTTAAGACAGGGTTTAGTTTTAGTTTAAGTGTAGGTTTTAGTTTTAGGTCCACCAACTGGTTGTTAGAGATTAATATGATTAAATCAACACAACAGAATCAGTACCAAAGAGAAATTTAGAACAACAACAGGAAGAAGAAGAAGAAGAAGAGGAAGCATCAACTACTGTTTTTATGCAATTGGGTATCAAAAAATAGTAAAAACCAAATTCAACTCACACAGATAGGAAGAAAGAAAGATAAGAGAAAGTTTTCATCTTTCATCATTAAAAACATAAATTCAGAAAGAAAGAAAGAGAGAGAGAGAAGGTGACACGTGGGGAATGATGAATTGACAGGAAGAAAAAGAAAGAAGGAGAAATTGGAATTTTTTGGCTTTTGTTTCCCAGATATAAAAGTTCTAAACTTTTATAAAAGTATTGGATATTGTTTTGTTTGGTTTTTTTCTCTTTTTTTTTTTTTTTTCAAATTATATTGAATGAAGTGCAATTTTTGGATGTATTTTGTTGCATAGTAAATTGGGGTTTGAGTTCTTGGGATCAGAAAGTGCATTGAGAATTCTGTGTCAGCAGATTGGATTCTGCACTTTCAAGCAAATCTCCTTCCCTCCCTCCCTCCCTCTCTCTCTCTCTCTGTTCCCTAGTTAACCTGCAGCACTTCCAAATTTCAAGGTACTCTTTTTTTTAATCAACTTCTTCACTTGATCTTATTTATCTTTAAAGGCAGCTAAATTATGGATTACTTCCTATATTACATATTACAAGGCTCATGTGGATGTCGTTTACCTATACTTTGGTTTACGTTTTCTATACTGTTTCTGGGTGTTTGATAATCCAGACCATCTCTTAAGCCAAGCAGAAAGGTCTTCCCTTTTTGTCTTCTTTTGGGTTACTGGGAAAAAGTAAAAGTCAATGAGATTCATGCAAAGTTGAATCTGTGTATCTCTAGTTGTTTGTTTGATAATTGATGCTACAAATAGAACTGGAGTTTAGAACTTTAATTCACTTATATTCTATTTTGATCTAACCGCAGGTGGGTGTTTGAAATTGAGAAGAACATGGCAACTTATTATAACAATCCGAATCAAAGAGAAGCTGCACCTATGCTCTACTTAAGGGAATCGTTGCCTGGTTCCTATCCAGAGACTCCTGCTCTTTCTGGTAATATGATGATGTATATGAACTCTGGTTCCTTCTCAGATGCGTTGGGAGGAAGTTCTCAACCGCATAGCAACTGCATCAATATGTCATCCGTTGGGGGTATGGATTCCACCCATCAGCAGCAAGAAGTTTTATCCGGCCTTGACGGGACTAGACTCGAGGAGCATGACTTTAATGTGTGGAGAGATGGTAGAAATGAGATGTTAGTTATGCACCAGCACCAACTGAGTAGTCCAACTCATAGTATAATTTCGAATGGACAGAATTTGCACAATCAGGGACTGTCCCTTAGCCTCGGTTCGCAAATTGCATCGGGAGTCCAAATGCCTTCCTCCCCGTACAGGAACTCGAACATGGGGTTAGTTTCGTTCTTGAGTCCTCATCCGTCTATGTCGGGTGAACAAGGTGGCAGAAACGCTTCTTTGAGAGATGATCAGCCTAGGAACATTGATTGTGTACAGCCAGGTTTCCCTGGAGGTAATCATGAAATGAGTAGGGGAGATCCATCTTATGGGCTGTCTATTGTCGCAAGAATAGTTCCGAACTCCAGGTACTTGAAGGCAGCACAACAGCTGCTTGATGAGATTGTTAATGTTCGTAAAGCTTTGAAGCATCCCAACGATACCAAGAACCAAAGTGCACATGATAATCAGAAGAAGGGTGCAGAAGACACCGATGCAAATACGAAGAACGATGCATCTGCAAAACACGAGGATTCTGCAAGTAACCCCTCGAGTGAACTTTCACAAGCTGAAAAACAAGAATTGCAAAACAAATTGACAAAACTCGTGTCGATGTTGGAGGAGGTCAGATTCATTTTGTTTTCAAAGAAATGGAATTACTATACTTCTATTCTTTTAAGCAACTCATGTATCAATTGACATGATTTCCCCAAGTAATTCAACAGATAGTTGTTGAACTTGAAGTGAAGTTTCTTACCAAAAAGAATAATGAACTAGCTAGGGAACGTTTGTATTTCATATGATTAACTTGAAAGTTTTATGCTTCTGATATTTTGCTTGAACGATTTTCTTTCGCCATTCGGATAATTAGGATTAGCTTGAAAGTTTTATTGTTGGATATTATGCTTGGAAATACTTGCTTAAAAAGGTTACTTAAGAGAATGGATAGTGAAAGTTCTCCTCTTGTTTGGTGATGTTGATTGTTGAGCAGACAAGTAGGTGCTAGCTTCATTTGAACTTTTTTACAGCAAAAATTCCTGGAGGTTGCAATGGCTATCTTTGTTCATTTTGAATATTAGGTCAAATTGATTGAGCAACAAACTGTTTAATGATGATTAAGTTTTTGGTAATTATGAGCTTCCTTCTTCTGAACTGCGATTTTGTTACATTGTTTACCTTCTTAAGTGTTTATCACTTGTCTGTTTCCTGGTACTTAACAGTTCTAAATTCGCCTCTGCAAGAATTTTTTTTTTTTATATATCTTTTTGGCGAAGAAAGAACCTTTTTATTCTATGAAAAAAATTCAAGCCGAAGGTTGTCGTTTCCAATGCATGTACAACCTTCCATTAAATATGAATATTCTTATCTAAACATTTGCATTCCTGGTGAACATACTAGATTTTTTCAACAATTTAATCTTTAATTTTGATCAACTTGGTCTTTCTTCGACTGTGAATCTGAAATTGGTATGTGATGGTTGTAGGTTGATAAAAGGTACAGGCACTATTGCAGTCAAATGCATGTAGTAGTGTCATCATTTGATGCTATAGCAGGATGCGGTGCTGCCAAACCTTACACTGCTCTTGCCCTTCAGAGAATATCCCGCCAGTTCAGGTGCTTGCGTGATTGCATAAATGGTCAAATTCAACAGGCACGGAAAAGCCTTGGGGAACAAGATACTTATGGAAACAGTGGCAGTGTTGGAATAGCTCGTCTCCGATATGTGGACCAACAGCTTCGGCAGCAAAGGGCTCTTCAGCAGCTTGGTATGATGCAGCAACATGCATGGAGACCACAACGGGGGTTGCCTGAAAATTCCGTTTCAATTCTACGTGCCTGGTTGTTCGAGCATTTTCTTCACCCGTATGTCTCAAAGCGGAGCCAATGATCTGTCCTATACCATTATTTTTAGATGCCTTATTTCTTAAGATTATCTAATTGATTGTCTTGATCGATTTTTGCTAGTTATCCAAAAGACTCGGACAAAATCATGCTAGCAAGACAGACAGGCTTATCAAGGAATCAGGTAAAGATCGTTATGAGTACATTGACACGTGCCATGTATATCCTTACCTTTTCTATGGTGATGTACAAGTCCATCCCTCAATCATGATCAAGCTGGCTCAAGATAAATTGAACTGATAATATGGAAGGGAAAATATTGAATTCATGAGTCGTTTAGGCATGATGGATGTTATTGTTATGGTTTGAGTCAACCAGTTTTGAAAACCAGTAATACAATTTAAAGGATATTAGCTGCACTAAATATTGGTTTCCTGATGTTGTTTGAGATAGATTTGCTTTCTACAGAATTTGACCAACTAGCATCTAGCCCTTTCTTGTGACTCAGTTGAAGCTCAATTTTTTTGAGACAGTGATTAACTAACAGTTCTTTTCCCAAATGCCTACTGGGATTCTTCTCATGTATTGGCTCATTGTTCTACCAGTGAATGAAGCTCAGTAATTATGAAACGTGATGGCTTATGTATTTCCCTTTTAGGTTTCTAATTGGTTCATAAATGCACGAGTGCGCCTTTGGAAGCCCATGGTTGAAGAAATGTACAAAGAAGAGCTTGGTGATATGGAGTTGGATTCAAATTCTTCATCCGAAAATGCTGTCAAGGCATCTAAAGGAGATGTTGGATCTTCAGAAGACAAAGGAGAAAGCTTGCAACACAGTACAAGTTCAATAGCCAATGAGAAAGCCAGTTCAGGAAAGTTTATTGACACAAAACCCGAGCGTATATGTGAAATTGAGATAGGAGGATCTAATGGGGGTGGCAGTTTTGACAATGGTACTCATGAGGAAGTTGACAGAGACTATTGCGAGAAGCCAAGAGAAGAGCAAAGGACTAATGTTTACGAAAGCAGTTTCTTCCCAGATGCCATGGTTCAGCCAGATGCTGGTGGTAGTAGATTTATTACGGAAGCTGCTGCGGCATACCACATGTCAGAGTTGGAACGATATGGGGGTGGAAGTGATGTTTCCCTCACCTTAGGATTGCAGCACTGTGAGGAGGGCACGCTACCATTGTCTGGGGGTATGCCCCATGGTTTTGTCACCATAAGAGGAGACAATTTCTTTGGTGCTACAAGCTCTTCTATAGGACCTGAGACTACAGGGTATGAAAGCATTAACCCTGGAGACCCGCAGCACAGGCTCAGTTCCAGCCACCTATTGCGTGATTTTGTTGCATAAGACAGGTTTATGTGAAGATAGGAGCAAACAAAATTGCAGGAGCACCGTAGGTCAGGCCCGTCCTCATGCTTTGGTAGGTAAAAGATAAGTTGCCGTTCAATACATAAACATGTAAAACTCCACTGTAATATAGAGACATATTGTTTGTAAGGGTAGCTAGCATGTGAATAGATAGAATATATGCTGTTATTATTCAATATGTGAAGGGAAAGATGGTGATACACTTTGTTATGCAAGAATAAGTTTGTCCGATTGATTGATATAAGATGGTAAGGTGCATTTATGAAATTTAGCTCCAATATGACCGAATCTTTCCCCTTTTTTTGGGTTTTTCCTGTGCAATGTTGATCAAAGTGGCTACAGATTCTTGAACGGAGATTCACTTTAAGGACAGGGGGGCTCTTTTTATCACCTACTGCATTTGATCTCCAAAGTGCTTACTGAACTTTTTCACATATGTAGCTTGCAGGAGCTCCTTTTTGCGTTTATGTTTGAAAGGAGCTCCCTCTTGTGCTACGGTGGTACAACGCGATGGCCATGGTTTTTAGGTTTACCAAGGAGCATGTCGCCTTGGGTAGAGAACCTAACCTACCAAAGCGTTTTGTGACCTCCCTATTGTGGTGCCACCATCCTGAAGGATTGCGTGGTTTTCCCAAGCTTGCATGTTCGTTTTGGCATTAGAAAATGCTCATCGTACTTTATGTGGTTGATAAATAGTAACTTCTGGCTTTGTCAATAATTCGAGCTTCCTTAAAAGGGTTGATGGCAAGTGATTCAAGTGGATTTTCTTCATTTTTGGGTCATTTGTGTAATTTATAAGAGATGAGGAATAACCAAGAATCCTATCTTTTTTTTTTCAACTAGAAAAATTTGGGTTTTAGGCCTTTCAATCCGGTCCTAAAAAGCAACTTTAGCTACTAAAATACATTTATATATTCCCTAAGAAAGTTTTACACATGAGAACATAATTTGATTAAATCGAGCGGTTCATAGAACTATTTACTCGATCGGAAAAGCTATTTACTCTATCATAGAAGCAAATCCAATAGTAGCTTCCATGGCTATTACCATTCGTGAAAGCTATCAATGAAAATAACAGGATATAATAGCTTCGACCTTGTTAATTGAAACTTGAGGATGCTCCAAAATCTTTTCAATTGCTTATTCGAGAACTGTGATCTTTGGCTATGGAACTGAATCATTTCCTCTTAATTTGGAAGATCGAGCTTGATCTATTCCGGATGGTTATAAGACTTTGGCGATTAAAGGGAGTCTTGATTTCATTATGTCATAACAAAACCCGAAGAGCCACTTGGACTATAATTTTTCTGCTTTAAACTTCAGCAATGGTGAAAATTTTGATTAGTTTTAGCATCACAGAGTCATCACTACAGCAAATCGAATTTTCAGTGCTAATATCTAGAGGAGCAAAAATAAATGTTGCATTTTTTAGTGGTGAACTTTTGATTAACATACTTGTCTTTGGAGAATGGCTATCGCTTTTAAAAGCTACCAACTTTAGTTAACTAGTCGTCGATGGCAGTAAGGGTTATCCGAATCGGGTCGAAAAGTCCTCCTACTCCTAACAATTCGTATTGTTGAAAAAATTGACCCAAATCAGCATTTTTCTTTTTTTTTTTTTTTCAACTGATGGGTGGGTCTATTCTGGAAGGACCTGTTCTTATCATTTCATTTGATATTTAGAATAATCCAAGAAAAAATATTGACTAAAAGTGGATAAACCTTCCAACAAATGCCTTTACGTAACGTGGCCTTATCGATTTCGGTGAGTAAATTATTTTAGGGGAACTGTGACAAACAACGACACTTCAGGACGAATTCCATGGACCGAAGCCGAACAGGCAGAGCATTTGACAAGTGTTTGTATTAATTTCTCTACGTCATTGTCTTTCACAGTTCATAATTATTCGTGCAGGTTTTTGGAACATCCTTCGGCGCTAAATCATTTTGCCATTTTAGGGTTTAAATACAATGTTTAATAATGCAAATAAGAAGATAGAGGCGTTACATTTTGGATTTCAAAATCATACTTTGATGGAAATGTCCTGTGTGGTCAGCAACCGCATCTAGCTTAGCTTACAACGTACGCGAGACCTCAGATTAAAAGCCCTGCAATGAGCTCCAGAATCCTGGATGAAAAGATAAACGAAGAAACAGCAATAGTTAGAGTGCATGACCGATCATGAATTCGACCTTAAGGTTTAACTCATTTGAACTTGAAATGTAGCCAGACCGTACAGGCCACAGCTCATCCAAGTTCTAACAACAGCTTTAAAAATTATCTCTTGGACAGGAGCCATATATCCGTCTGATCCCCTTCTATATGCTGCTAAGTCTAAGAGAGCAGGCACTGCAAACATGCCAAAGCTGCAACTCTAGATTGGAAAACAAAAAAAATCCATAAAAAATTACGTGTTTGATAAGAATGGACCATTTATTCTCACACTATTTAGATAATAAAATATAGAAAATATTATTTGTTCATTTTAAATTCTAGATGGATTTTCTCAACTTCTTTTCTCGCTAATTATTATTTCTCAAAACATTATATGCAACCCAGATGAAACGTAAACATATTTGGCAGATGCAAGCAGTGCCCCTTCGCCATGTTAAACTTGCAATGTGACCATAATTACAGCTTTCATGAGAATGGATTTACTGTTCACTGTACAAAAAAAAAAAGGCATGTCATCGTCTTATATTTTTGCCCCTCCTGCGTACTTAAAATGAAGGGCACAATACCATCGTATAAAAAGAAACTGGCACCAGCCTTCTTGAATAAAAACTACTAGGTGCAGACCTCAACTCAAACGAGCCTGAGCGTTTCCTCCTCTACCTGAAAGGGAATAGAAAAGAGTGAGAAAAGAAGAAAAAGGAAGGTGTTATCAATATCTAGGACAAAAGATAAATGATGGAAGCACTTACCTTTTGTTCAGAACTTTCACATCTTCCCTTAGTTTAGGACTCTCAAAGAAATTATCCCCACAATTTTTGACATCAACAGTTTCAACTTCAAAAGCACGGGTACCGCAATACTCATTCCATTCAAACCACAGTTTTGAAATCAACTCCTTTCTAAAGCATGTATTATGGAACTCCTCCTCTGGAGAACCAGAAGCAACCAACCTATATGCAAACACTTTTTTCTTTTGTCCAGGTCGGAAAGCACGTCCAATTGCTTGACGTGTAACAGATGGGTTTAAATGAACATCCAGAATTATGATCCGTGAGGCACCAACCAAGGAAATTCCCTCCCCACATGCCTTAATAGAGCCAAAGAAGACCTTCGCATCTGGGGAGTTATTGAACCGATCCATGGACAACTCTCGCTGCTCAGCACTTGTATCACCTGAAATCACAAAGATTTCCCTTTCCAGAGCCCAACCTTTAACTCTAGTTACTAGCCGCTCCAAAAATTTCAAGGGGATAAGGTACTGACTGAAGACCAGTAATTTCTCACCAGCATACTCACATAGATTTAGCATATTAAGAAAAAATTTAGCCTTCACCCCCTGTCCGATTTCTGCCTTGTCAAGAAAGGCATCCATCATTGCATTTGTGGTTGAAGAAATTTCTGGGAGAGAATTCAACATTGGATGCAGAGAAACAGAACTTAAGACTGAACTTAGCTTAATCGCTCTAGACGACCGTTTAAGCTTGTCCACTTCATGCCTCTGCTTTGGTGTCAAATTGAGTATCACGGTGTAGTCAACTAGTCCAGGAAGCTCATCCAGGAAATCTCCTTTATAGTAATGAAGAACCTTACTAGTCATCTCCCGCAGATCTTGGATGACATTTACTTTCCTTTTGAAATCAGTATCCTTTTGTAATGTTTCCTCAACCAAATCATAGAAAGCAGCATCTCCGCCTGACTTTGGTAGTTTTCTAGCACCCGATATGTGTACTCTGCTCATTATACGTTTGATAGCAAGGCGTGAAGTTTCCATCTTAAGAAACTTTGGGCGAACAAGATTCAAAATGTTGAACACTTCTTTAACGTGATTTTGATATAGGGTTCCAGAAAGAACAACCTTTCTAGGAGTCTGCACTTTAGCAAGAGATTGCAGCACATCAGTGTCTTCATTCCTTGGTGTATGCCCCTCATCCAAGATAAGAATTGAAGGGCCTTGTAGCAATAGATTCTGACACAAGCGAGCAATCTCACTTGTTCCATCACAGATAATGGTAGAGAATTGCTTGTATCCCAAGAAAAGGATGCTTTTTTTATCATACCATTGTTTCAGCACCTCAAGTTGTTGTGATCGACTGTCTGCTTTTCTTGTGTAGAAGTCAAGCAATGGAATGTCTTCGACCTGCCAAATTTGGAATTCCTTCTTCCACGTAGGTAAAATACCCTTGGGAAGGACAACTAAAGGTTTTGCATTAGGGTATTTGGCCAAGAAACTTTGCATAAAACTGATAATCATAAATGTCTTCCCAGACCCAGGGGCATGGGCCAAGATGCAGCCCCCAGGGTTATCTGACACCAGATTACTGACCAGAAAATTGAACCCCTCCACTTGGTGTGGTTTCATCTGCTTCCAATGCCTTGGATGGGCAGCAATTTCAGCTATTGTGAAACAGTCCTGGTTTATTCTAAACCCATCCAGACCAGAAGAATCCTGATCTTTTTTGTGCCGAGTATCCGAAGCATATGTTCGAGTACTTCTCTTGGCCTGAATCAAAACTTACAAAATTAACAGAGAATAAACAAATGATATGAGCAATCTATTTCTCATTATAGATAAAAGCAAAAAAGAGGAGGGGTTATCTCCCTGATAAAAAAAAAACATGAGTCTCCACCAAAAAAAAACCAACCATCCATGATGCACCACAACTGCAAAGAGGAGCATGTATCCATAATGAAATATTACAAGCACGGAAGAGACTCTAGATTATGGGCTTAATTTATTAATTAAAAATATAAATAAATAAATAAACTCAATCAAGATTTATGGGAGAAAAACAATCGTGCAGAAATGGCATATTCGTAACTCATATGAGCAGCCTATTTCTCATTATAGGTAAAAAAGCACAAAAAGGAAGGAGTATCTCCTCTATACAAAAAAACACAACAGAGTCAACCAGAAAAACACATATTATCCATCAATGCACCACGACTGCTGAAAGATGCATGTATCCATAATGAAATATTACAAGCACAAATAGACACTGGATTAAGGGCTTAGTTAAAAAATAATAATATTTAAAAAAAAGAGCAATCTTGCTCTGGACTTTGCCCAATTCCTTCAATTAGGAGTTTGCAATCATTCCATTTTGTCCTTGATGGATAAACCCTGTATATTACTTGGGATTTCAATATTACAAATACAGTTTTGGAAAGGAGGAGGGGGGGGTGAGGTGGAGTGCTATGTTCAACTCGCCAATGCTTGATTTCAACAAATTTCTGGACAAAATGGAGCTTGATGACCTTCAATATGTGGGGAGCTTTTTCTCTTGGTCCAACAAGCAAGCCAATAATCCAATTCTAAGGAAACTAGACAGGATTCTGGTTAATCAATATTGGCTGCTTTCTTATCCAAAGGGTGGTGCAAATTTTCTATCTCCTTTACCCTATGACCATTCTGTGGGTGTGGTTAATGTGGATTTTGGCCTCACAAAGACCCTCCCATTCAAACTTTTCAATTTCTAGGAAGATTCAATTGATTTCATGCCAATTGTGATGGGAATTTGGAGAAGGAAGGCCAGGGGGTCAAAATTATTCCAAGAAAAGTTGAAGCTCCTTAAGAAAGAATTAAAGGGTCTAAACTCCAGAAAATTCACCCATTTATCATTAGAGTTGCTCTAGCAAAGGCAAATCTTGTAGCTATCCAATCTTCTATTGCCGATGGGGATTCTTCTTTGATTACTAAAGAGCAAAGGGCTTATAAGGACTATTATTTACTAAAAGGAGCAAAAGAAAGTCTCTCAAAACAGAAGTAGTGCATGAAATGGCTCTCCGCTTAGAGGCTTTCCAATGACCAAGTAAATGAGATTAAAGCTCCATTCAGTAATGAGGAAATAAAGGCTGCCTTCTTCTCTCAAGCTAATGGAAAATCCCCAGGGCCAGATAGATTTTTCTGCCAGATTTTTCAGTGAAGCCTGGCATCTCGTGGGTGAAGTCATGGAGTTTCTCATGTCAGGTCACTTATTGAAGGAGGTGAATAGGACAATCATTTCTCTTGTTCTACAGTCTATTAATCCTTCTAAACTCTCAAATTTCAAGCCAATATCTTGCTACAACGTGATCAACAAAGCCATCTCCAAGCTTCTTGCCATGAGATTATAGAATTTTCTTCCCTTTTTGGCACAGAACAATCTGCTCTTATTCCAGCACAAACGTTGTTCTGCAAAAACTAGTCCAGGGCTATCACATAAACAAGGGCACTCCTAGATGCACTCTCAAAATGGATATCCAAAAAGCTTGTTACTCTATTAGTTGGAGCTTCTTGTAAGCTGTCTAAGCTGTATGAATTTTTCTTCACATATTTCCAATCTTTTAATCACATGATTGTAAATGTCAAAATTCTCCATAAATGTAAATGGTGAGCTAGTTGGCTTTTTTTCCCAAGTGCAAGAGGCCTTAGACAAGACAACCCATTCTCACCCTTCCATTTTATTCTAGTAATGGAAGATCTATTAGCAAACAACCCCTCTTCTTCTTTTCATTGGAGATGCAAAGATAAGCGCCTTACCTATGTGTGTTTTGCCAATGAAAACTTGATTTTTTGTAAAGGAAATCTAGTCTCCATCTTGTTATTTATTTATTTTTTTGGATAATTTAGTCTCCATCTTGTTGGTTAAACAAGTTTTTGTTTTGAGATTTGAATCCCTTTTGGATCTTCATGCTAATGGTGGGAAGAGTATGTGTTTTTCTCAAAGATGCAGGCCCCTCTAATAAATATTTCTTTGAATACTCTAGGCTTTCAAGAGGGTAGCCTTCCAATCTGCTACCTTGGAGTGCCTTTAGTCCCTTCAAGACTACAAACAAAATTGTGATGCTTTGACTGAAAGAATTCTTGCAAAAATAAACTCATGGACTTCTGAATTTCTCTCCTTTGCCAGTCAACTTATAAATCCAAGTTTGTTGGGCTTCTATGCTCATCTTGCCTGAGAAAGTGATCAACAAGATTGAGGGGTTAATGAGAATTGTTTTTTTTGTGGAGTGATGGATCCAATATATCCACCAAAGTGAAAGTTAAATGAGATGTGGTTTGCACTCTGGTTAAAAGGTGTCTTGGCATCTTTGTGGTGATTCATCAAGAGAAGTTATAGTAAAGAGGACCCATACATTTTTCTTAAAAGGGATTTTCCTTTGGGGCATCAAAAACCCCCTTCAATTGCTCTTGGAGTTGGTGTAAGCTCTTCAAACTTTGCCCTTCAGCTCATTAACTTTTCAAGTAGACAATTGGAAATGGTCTTTCAATGTCCCATTGGTCAGATTTTCTGCTTCCATCAGTTCCATTGAATGTGCCTTTCAGCTCTAGAGAGATTGTGAGATCGGGTCTATAAATGGTTGTTCTTGTTCTCTTCTGCAGGGTGGTGTCTGAAATGTCTTCATTATCCCATCAAGTCTTCACCCAAATCCTTCCCAAGCCAATAAATTTGGTTTACTCAAGAAAGATCTGGGGTTTTCTCAATTAAGAGTGCATATAGAGCAATGCAACCCCAAGGCAGTGCAGTAGCTTGGCATTAGATATTAGATATAGACAACAGTAGCATTCAAATACATAATATTAATATTAGTATAGCTTATTGAGGAATCCAATGAAAGGTTGCCATGTGCCACAAACATGGAAAAATAGTAGTATAAATAGGAGTATTAGTAGTGGGACAGTCATTCAGTTATTTTCTTAGCTTCAATTATTCGCCTTGAGGATAAGATTCTAAGGGGGTGGCATTCCATAAACCAGACATATTATCTATCTCCATCAAGCGCAATCCTTCATGTCAAGATGTTTTGGTGTGGTGCTACAACCCTTCCAAGCTAATCTCTATAAAAGAGGCTTATGACCAAAGCCACTTTAGGGGATTGAAAGTGCCTTGAAAACTTTCATGTGGCATAAAGGTGGTGTGCCTAGAGGCTCATGTTCATTTTTTGGCTAGTGGTTCAAAAGAAGCTTTATACTCTCTTTTTTTTGGGTAATTCATTATTTATTGATAAGAAGAAAGGTACATCCGTCTAAGACGGTTACATTACAATACAACATAAGTAGCTAATCTATTACAACTTGAGTACCATACCTATAGAGGTAGGTACAAACTAGTCTAATATAATTATTCTAGGTAAACATAAGATTTGATTTGATTAGCTAAAGAAGAAGTGCCAGGGGTAGAGAGTCCAAGTCTTGCTTTGTTGCGCACTCTCCAAATGCAGTATACCGTTGCTGCAAGGCTCGCTCTCCAAGTTTGGTGTTGTTTGGCATTGGACTAGCTTGTTGCCAGTAGTACTCGTATGGCTCCCTGCCAATCCTTACAAGAAGGGGGGCAGTTGGCCATGTCGCTCACTGTTAGCCATACTCGGGAGGAGTATTGGCATCGGAAGAATAGGTGGGAGTGGTCCTCATCTTCTTGTTGGCATAGGTAGCATGTGGAGGATGTCGCTAGGCCCCATGTGGTCAGTTTATCAAGTGTAGATAATTTTCTCAACCAGGCTAGCCATAATATGAAGGAGTGCCTTGGTATGGTAGTTTTGTTCCATACGACTCGATACCATGGGACTGTTGGGCCGGCTGGATTGAGGAAGAAATAGCCACTTTTGATGGTGTATTCCCCTGTAGTCTCGTGGGTCCATTGGAGTTGGTCAGGAGTGTGATGATTGGGCTTGATGTGCGTAGGAATAATGATATCAGACCATGGAGGATGGTTTGGTAGTCGCCATGTGTTATTTTCCTCTAGAGAGCATAACTTTGCCGATATTGGTATCCGAGAGTTCCTGATTTCTCTTGGGGAGTATAAAGTATCTAGAGGACCCATGGGTAACCAGAAGTCAGTCCATATAGATATGGTTAGGCCGTCTCCCACTTTCCATTGAAAGCAATTACGCACTAAATGTCTAAGCTTTAGGAGTTTCTTCCAAGACCAGGAGCAAACTGCTGGGGCTCGCGTTGTCCAGAAACTTCTGCCTTTTAGCAGTGTTGAGTGTGCCCATTCAGGCCATAGACTACGTTGTCCGCTCTTGCATAGGAGCCAGATGTGTTTAATTTGTAAGGCCTTGTTCCATTGGTGAAGGTTAGGAATCCCCAGTCCCCCACATCTGATTGGCTTACAAATCTCTTCCCATTTGACCTTGGCTTTGGTTCCTATATGCGGATTTCCACTCCAGAGGAAATTCCTGATTAATTGCTCTACTTTTGTGATTATCCTTTTTGGAAGGAGAAATATTGAGCACCAGAAGGCCTGCATGGAGAATAAAACTGAACGAATTAGTTGGAGTCTACCAGCATATGATAAAAATTTCGCTGTCCACGAGGCGATGCGAGCTGTGATTCGGTCTACTAAAATGTCACAATCCTCTGTTTTGAGTTTAGTAGAGAGGAGCGGGACGCCTAAATATTTTATTGGGAGAGAACCTTCTTGGAACTGCATGATTTGTAGGATGCTTTGCTTATCCCTGAGAGGGACATTGGAGAAGATTATGGAACTCTTAGCGTTATTGGCCGTCAGACCTGAGAGTGCTTGAAATTGTTGGAGAGTGTTTCTGATCAATGTTATAGAGTTCGCATCTCCTCTGGCAAATATGAGTAGGTCATCCGCAAAGCAGAGGTGATTGAGGCGTTCCGATTTGCATCTCCAGTGGGGAGAGAATGTTGGGTTGGATATGAGTTGCCGGAGAGAGGTGGAAAGGACTTCCATACCTAAGACGAATAAATACGGGGAAATAGGGTCCCCTTGTCTGAGGCCATGCGTGCTAGAAAAGTAGCCTACTAATTCCCCGTTGATATTGACTGAGAATTTTGGAGTTGATAAGCATTGTTTTATTAGACTGCAAAAGTGCGGGGGGAATTGCATGGTTCTCAAGACTTCAAGTATAAAGTCCCAACGTATGGTATCATAGGCTTTCTGGAGGTCAACCTTTAGGGTGCACCGTGGTGCTCCTCTTTGTGTCTGATAGCCTGCCATTAATTCCTAGGCAATGAGGATGTTGTCTGTGATCTTCCGTCCAGGGATGAATGCTGCTTGCTCTCTCCCAACTAGTGCATGAAGGACCTTCTTTAGACAGGCAGCTAAGATTTTTGAAACTGCTTTATAGAGCACGTTACAACATGCTATTGGTCTAAAATCCCCCATGCTGGTTGGGTTGGGGGTTTTGGGGACCAATGTGAGGATGGTGGAATTTATCTCTTTGAGGAGATGTCCCGAGTGGAAGAATTCCCTGATTGCAGCGGTAAGATCCTTTCCTAATATTCCCCAAGTTTCCTTGAAGAAGAGAGCTGTATATCCATCTGGGCCTGGGGCTTTCTCATTTGCTTGAGAGAAGAATCCCCATTTGATTTCCTCATCCGTGTAGGGAGCAAGTAGTTCTTCACATTGCTGCGCAGTAAGCTTCCATGTCACCCGGCTAGCGATGTCATCCGTGTTGAGGTGAGTACATGCTTTGTTGTACATTTGTTGAAAGTATTCAACCGCTTCGTGCTTGACCTGTTCAGTGCCGATTGCTTCACTTCCGTTCTCGCGGGTGATTTGGAATATGTGGCTTCTGTTATGATGGTTTCTCATTGATTTGTGGAAGAAGGATGTGTTTTTATCTCCGAGTTTCAACCATTTCACTCTTGATTTCTGCTTGTAGAAGTTCTCTTCAGCTTTCCTAAGTAAATAGAAGTCTTTGAAAGCTGTTCTTTCGGCTTCCATTAGGGATACGTTGCTACTACTATGAATATTGGACTGTAGCTGGAGGAGAGTTTGCTTGGCTTCCTTAACTCGGTTGGATAAGTCTGAGTAGTTGTTGTGGTTGAGTTGTCGCAGCTTCCCCTTGATTAGCTTAAGTTTACTTACAACTTGGTACATTTTGGAACCTGCTATCTCGGTGTTCCACACGCTAGCTATTATGTTGTTGAATTCTGCATGATTAGTCCAATAATTGAAAAATTTGAAGGGTGTTTTCCTTCCCTGGCGTGGGAGTTGAATATGAGTTACTGATAGGGAATGATCTGATAAGATTGGAGATAGGAACTTGGCGTGGGAGTCAGGGAAGGTTTGCATCCAGCTTTGATTGACGAGGATGCGATCAAGCTTCCTCAGGATAGGGTTATTGGTTTGTCGATTGGACCATGTGAAGAAATCACCTCCATATCTTAAGTCTTCCAATTCAGTTTTAGATAAGCAATTTTGGAATTCCATCATGGTGGAGGTCAATCGCCCCTGACCACCCTGCTTTTCAGAAGGGGATTTGGTTATGTTAAAGTCCCCAAGGACCAGCCATGGAGTGGTGTTGTTTGTGATGGAAAGTTCTTCCAATTGTGTCCAAAGATCCCTTCTATCACTGCTTGTGTTTGCTCCGTAGGTCAAGGTGATGCTAAAGCTAATGTTGAGGTTACGATGGGTTGCTACACAATGTGATAGTTGAGCTCTTTCCATGACCGTGTGGATATTCCACTCTCTTGGTTGCCAAGCTACCCAGATACGTTTAGGTGCTTCTCGATTGATGGCTACTTGCCAATTGTGCCCCATACGTTGCTTTACCAAAGTTTCATTGTTGGGGTTCACTCTAGTTTCCAATATCCCTATTAGAGATATCCTATTACTGCCACACTCTTTTAGCAATTCCGTCACTTTGAGAGGGTCATTTAACCCTCGTATGTTCCAAGCCGCTATGTTCATTGGAAGATAAGAGTGTGACGATTGGGTCCTATCGGTGCTAGGTGAAGGAGCGTCGCCTCTTCCTCTGTTTCTTCTTATGTTTTCCAGAGGAAGTGGACCCTTTGTTGCCCTTGAGTGAACTAGCTGTTGGCTTTGTGATTGTATGCATCAGTTTGGACAAGGGGGTATTTTCATAATGGCTGTCCTCACTATCTTCTAGTGGAGTTGTGGGACTAGTTTCATTGTTTAGAGTAGTGTTGCAAGGCTGGCAGGCTGTTGTGGGGAGTTCCGTGTTAATGAGAGGGCCTGTTTTGGGTTCTTGCACGTGAGCTTCTTCTGTTGTTGTGTGCCTAAGTTCCTCGCAAGGAGCCTGGTGGTGAGGTTGGATGACATTGTGTTTGATCTGTTCGATCTGAGCTGGGTTGGAAAACTTGTTATCCTGGGTTACGTCTGGGGTAGGGCAGCTACGGCTAGGAGGGGGAGGGTGGTTTCCGCTAGGCGTGTTCGTTTGGGTGGTGGGATTATTTAATTTGTTCTGTGTGGTTTCATCCGTGCTAGAAGGATGAGTTGCGTTTGCGTCAGGGACGGACGAAGTGGTCTTTGGGGGGACGGTGGCAGCTGGACATTTGTGCCCAAAAACTTGGCATTTTTTGCAATGGGGGGGAATCCATTGATAGTCGACCTCAACAAATGCCACTGATCCATCGGCTCTTTCTATCTCAATCCGTTTGACCAGTTCCTTCTGAGCGTCCAGTTCTACCAATACGCGAGCTTGGTTGGGCCGCTGTCGTGAGGCGGTGAGGGTATCAGCTTTTAGGGGAAGGCCAACTGCACTGGCGATGTGACTTATGCCCTCCGCCGAGATGAGCTCACATGGAAGCCGGTTTAGCGTGATCCAAACCGGAACGTGTGTGGGTTGAGGTTTGTCCAACCTCATACCTTTCCTCCACCTTTGGATGATGAGAAAACGCTTGGAGAAGAACCATACCTTCTCTAGGATGGGTGTTAGGTCTTTGTTTCTGTCAAACTGGAAGTAGAAGAAGCCTTCTGGGCTTGCCAATATGCCTTGGAGTCCGAAGTCCTTCCAAAGTCTGGTTGCGATCGTGTGAACGAGGGTGTAAGGCATCCTCCGGCCAATGAAGTAACCCACGAGCGTGGACTCTCAGTAAGTGGCTCCTTCATCCTCCACCGCTTGGGGAATTGTGACCTTGGGAATGTCGGACGATGTATTTGGTGGAATAAACCGTAGTTGGAACTCTGGAGGGGTAGGAGGTGATCCTTGGCGACAAGCAGAGGCGTAGGAGAGAGGTTGTTTCAGATGTGCGGGATGGGTGTTTTCCGGTTGTTTTTGGTCGGAAAAGTTGTTTCTTTGGTGGTGGATAGGTTCCGAGGTATTGTTGCTGTTAGTAGAAAAACTTTGGGAGATGGGTGCAGCAGGGTTTGGCAGAGGAACGTTGCGGGGAGCTTTTTGGGCAGACAATGGTGTAGGTACTGCAGCTGCTACAGGGGTGTAGGGCTCTAAGTTTGCCATTTTGGGAATGCTAACTGTTGCTTTTTCAAACGTGTGGAAAGTTGCTGTAGCTTTTTCCTTATTGAGACTCCTTGGGTTTGGAGTCTCTTTTTTGTTGTCCAGTGGACAATGAGGGAGGCAGTTGATGTCATGGATGCCCCGGTGGTCGGACGAGCTTCCTGGCCGTCCGTTGGAGGTACCTTCCGACCTCATTTGGTCGGCGATGGCGAGGAGGGACGAGAGTTTAGGTATCTCCTAGTTCTAATGGAGTGCGTGGTTTATCCTGAAGGAATGGGTGTCTAGGGGTGCGTGGGGGGCTGGGGTTGGGAGGGATGGATTTTAGAGAGAGGGGAGAGCATTTTCTCTCTCTATTCTATCAACCTTGAAAACTATATATAAGCTTTATACTCTTGACAAATTGTTTTTGTGAAAAGTTGTGGATTCAAGAAGCTGTTTCTTTTATAAGAATGAAGATGAATCTCATAAAATCACTTTTACAAGGGTAGGAGCAATAACTTCTAAAATAAAATATATTCTATTAAAAGTATCTTATATTATTTTCTAAAAAAAAATAACGATTTCCTCATAATATTTATTAAAAACTAAGACCCATAGCATGCAATTCCATTGAAGTTCTTATGGTAAAAAAAAACTTGCTTTGCTGGGCTGCTTGCTCAAACTATTCCTGCAACTGATATCCCCAAGAAGAACTTTAATTTATCCAGCAGTTATTGTAAGTGTAATGCTGCAAATGAGAGTGTAGATCATGATTTACTTCATTGTAAATGCATAAGGCTTCCATGGAATTTTTTTCATGACTTCACTAACAACAGTAGCGTTATGCCAACTAACTTCTCTAATGCAGAACAGTAGCACTTTATGAAGAATTCATGGACCATCATTCAACTTTGTATCCTATAATACATATGGAAGGAGCTCAATGGATGGATCTTTTCAGGCTCGGTGCTACAAGTTTTGGGAAACACTTTCAAAATCTTAGGAATCTTTATTCAGATTATTAATTGGACAACTCTTAGTTGAATCTTTTGTTCCATCTGTTGCTCTTGCCATTTCTTTGCTAAAGTTCTTCTCTTATTGTGTATTCCCAAGTATATAAACAATTCATCTGAATAATACTTTTACTTTATCCATAATTAAAATATATATATATATATTGCTCATCAGACTTAGGAATTAGAGGCCAATTTCCAGAAAATGCATCATGCTTTCAGAGCCAAGATATGCATCACAAAACCAATTATTTGAAGAAACTTCAAAGAGTGTATTAAATCCCTTACCTTGCTATACTGTAACTCAACTATGGACTCTATACTTTTATCGATAACCCCACAGATGCGACAAACATAACCAAGGTCATCCTTAAGGACAAAAGAGTGGATGCAGCTCTCTTCTTCCTCTTCATCCTCTTCATCTTCTAGCAAGAAACCATCCCAAGAATGATCTTCCTCAACATCCTAAAGCAGTACAGATTAAGGCATTTAAATTTGTCACAGCAACATGAATAGATTACATTTTATGGTAATTGGGAATGGCTATCTGATTTTTAAGACGTAGTATGCCATAAATTGCAGATATATTAGCTTACAAGCGAATAACCGACAAAATGATGCAATTTAACAATACAGCGACCGCTTCTTCTATGGCAGAAGTCATACTTCATGGTATCTTAAAATGCAACGACTGAACAGAAAATAAACTGGGCATAGAGAGGCAGCTTTGTTGACAGTTAATATGATGTTCTTGGAAGAAGCCTACTTTAGCCTCTCGAGATCATCCCTCAGATCCCACGTCCATAGATATTAGACCCCATAAACATACAAAACAACCGAGAGAGGATGCAATTTTTCCCCTTTTCATATTAACAAGAAACCAAAACTACCCAAAAAGGAAGATGTGATCTGTAACATAAAATAACAATGTGGCACCATATCTTTGCTATATCCATGTTTGCTTTTGTAGACCTGAATTCTCAAGCAACACTGTTTTCCCAGAAGTCAATGGCGTTGTTACATTTCCCCAAACAGTAGTCTCAATCTATATTCAGTTTCATAAGATTCGCTGTCTATCCAGTGACATCAGCGTTTGCAGCTAAACTACTGCAGCAAGATTTCCTTATCTTAATAATTAGTAATAAACCTGCTATCGTGTTGGACCTAACATACAGAATCAATAAACCGAATCTTCAGAATAATACAATGAAACAATTTAATGAACTCCAATGTCTATGACCAGATCAAACATAGTCACAGCCACACCAGTCATATGCTAATTTATAACAATTATCTTCATCTCCTAAAAGTATTACTCACCTCACATATGCCCCATCAACTGATATATACTTACTGCACATTCACCTGGGAGCAATAGCTATTCAATTCTTCCCTTATTTCATTCGATTTGCTATTACCATATTTACTTGCATTTTTAACATATTCAAATAATGAATAGAAATTCATGAGGGTGGGGACATGAATTACTATTCAATGGTTTATTTATTATCTTCTCATAAATACCCTAACATTGAAAACACCACCACCACTACACCCATTATCTAATGTAATAAATATTTGTTATTATTAGAAGCATACTTGATGTCTTCTCATAATGTAATAATTATTACAACTCCACTACATTCATATTGAATTACAATTCAATTCTTCCCTTATTCCATATGATGAAGTGAATAGGGTGTCATTATAGATAGATATGAGCGTTATTATAGATGGTCAAGTTATAGTATTGTAATGATGGTCTGACTTAGTCATGTGGCAATAGCCTAAAGGGTGGTCCATAGTATAAATAGAAGTTGGGTTAAATAGTCATTCAGTCATTTTACTCCTCTATCATGTAGTGCTTAAGAGCTACTAGCTCTGTGATTTAGGAGCAACTGTGCTCTAGTTAGGTTTATTACTTCGAATTAGGGTTTGTAATCAATATTTTCTTCAATATAAATCAATATTAGTGTTCTTAAATTCATAACATAAACTACTAAGAACATGAAAATTTACATAATTATTATTTTGTTCTTTTCTGTGAATTAAAACACAGCATCACTTGGGGGAAAGCAATGCATCCTGAAGTGGACCCTTTCTTTACCTATAATCTGCAAAATTGTTTAGCTAAAACAATAAGTTGCTTCTGCTTTCACCAAAAATAAATAAATAATAAAATATAATCCCAAAGAATTTCTCACAAAAACAATAATGACATTACAAAACCATCATATAATAGAAATTGTTTGATTTTTTACATGTGTACAAAGCAAATGAGCAATCAAAAAAGGTCAAATTCTTACCATTTGAAGAGGGCGGAAAGAGAAAAGCTCCACATGTGGGAAAGCCAAAGTACATACCTTTGAACATTCCATTGCAAAATTCATTTCATTCCAAATATCCCCCAAGCCATCATCTTGGACATTGCTTGAATCATTCTCTTCGTCATCTACACCAAGATAAACACCTCTATCCCTTTCATGGGAAATTCCATTTGATTGAGCTAACCTGCCATCTTTATGCTGAATGAGGAAATCACAAGCTACCCAAATTAGAGAACTATATTCAGTCCAATGAGGCTCTTAACTCTACAATAATATTATAAACTTGCAAAACATTAGAAGCACGAATGACAGCCTCAACTGAATCCATAAGTAATTCATGCAAGTCATACCCCCCAATTTGAAGATAACTAAAGGAGGTTCCACGAAACAGCATATTTGGCATTAGATATGGACATATGTATATGTCCATGTGTATACATAAAAGCACTCAAATGCTATAGCTACTCAAAGGTAAACAAGAAATTTGACTTCTTCAGTAACAAAATACAGCATCAAAGTGTACAAGAGCGGGATAAAATCCATCATCAGAAAATAAAAGTGTGTCAAAAACAAAAGATGTAGAAACATGGTATTATATAGGTTGTCATAACTCATGCTTTACAATAACACTGTCACAACATACCTTTGATACATGGTGGCGCAACAAAGAGGTACATAGGTATATGAAACATACATAACGGAAATTCAAATGCTAATAGACAGCTTATGCATCACTGCATGCTCATGGAAAATTATGTGCAGGAAAAAAAGATAATAATTTATACAAGCAAGCATGCATAAATGATGCATGTGATATGAAAAGTTTGTGGAAAAAAAGAAAATCCATTTTCATGGATCTAAGTTGTAAGCTATTTTCACAAGAAGTGTAGTTACCTATGAAACAAAAGGAAGATGGGGGGATTATGGCTTCAGATCTTATTAAGGTTTCTCTCTCGTCCCACCTAATTTTTTCCATTTTAAGTTCTCTTCAACAGTAAAAATTAACATGTGAAAAGAAAAAAGTAAAAAAACCACTGACAGTAGAAAGATCCATCCCTTCATTGATTGTATACACATGACTTTGTTTAACAATAAAAGCTCTCTCGTTGGGTTGATCTTGAATGCTAATGCAAACAACTCAAGACCTCGTGCAAGATATGGTCTATTACATATGACAAGGAACAGAGAGAGTATGGTGAGCAGAAAAGACCAACCTCTGTATTCGTCAGCAAAAGCTTTCCAGCTTCTGTTGACAAGACAATTTCTTGGAACAGATTGGAGGGCTTCCACTCTTGCTTTTTGTGGTCTTCCTCATCTGAATCGACAATCACTACAGGCTGATCTGCTTTTGCTCTTGGGGCATCAGTCACAGCTCTACTGTCATCATTGTCGTCATCATCATCTAGATCAATCACATTATTCTCTCTTGATAGGCATGCTGGTTTAGTTGCCAGTTTACTCACAGGCTCTGAGAGCTCTTTCCTTGAATTTAACTCAGTATTATTTAACAGCTTCCCAAGACTAGGATACAAGGAAATTAATTGTCCCCGAAACTGCATATCTTGTGCTATAAGAGATTCTATCTCTTCAGTTGCACTGCCATATTTACCACCGTCTATTTTATTCATCATGTCATTGATGGCAAAAGGATCGGAATAGTCAATCGCATTTGGAGTAATCTTTTGGTTTGTTTCTTCTTTGTGCCAAAGTTTCACCCTCTTGTGCCCCTTAGTAAATACACCTGTCAATAAAACCACAACCAAAGCATTAAAACAATTAGAAAGAATATTTCAAGTGTGTGTGTGTGTGTATTTCACAAAAAGATCCATATCAAGTTCTACCTTAGTATTCTTTGCCTTCTATGCTCCACATAAGCTATGTAATTAATTGAATACCTAAGTCCTATAACTATTTTGCTACAAAAAGAACACTAAAACCGAAATAAAACAACAAAAGACAAATACAATGATTTTTTCTTTTTTGGTTAATTAATACCATTATTTTTTTCCCAAGATATAAACAATAAGTTAATCAAAACTAAACCCAAAAAATACTTGTTTTCCAAACTGAGCACAAAAAAATAAACCAACTGTGTAGAATATTTTCCTATTAAAAGATAATGTTCTATCAAAATTAACCAAAATAATTTCCCTTTCATTGTTAAAAAAGAAAAAAAAAGAACAAATTTTCTATACTCTTTATCACTCTCAAGACAGACCTAAAAGCCCCACTTCCGGAACTACCTTGACACTAGTGCAATATACCACAATCATCCAAAATTTTTTTTGGATAATTCATAATTTACAATCATCCAAAATTGACTGTGCAGTAAATATCAAAAATACCAGAAAATGTTTTATATGAAACTAATACATTCAAAAGGACCTCTTGTTCCAATTATGAAATGAGCCCCGGTTCATAAAGTGCTCCTCACCTAGTATAGAATAAGGGAAGGACACATATGTACAAAGCATTACCCTTTCAAATTTTGCAAAGAGGCTATTTCTGTGCCTCAGACCCATGAAATACCAAAGGAGCAACTTAATGGAACCCTTGACCCACCTATGGTTCGAAATTTTCGAAAAAAAGAAATTTCCCCTTTCTTAAATGCCTCTTCGATATCGTAATTCACGTATTACATTGACACAATCCGGACTAGAGCTATTCACAACACATGGAAAAGTAGTCTTCTCTATATCATTTACAACACATAAAACTCGAAGTACGATACACAAAAACCGTATTACAGAAGAAAAATAGATTAACCAACCCTAAACATAAAAGAATTTCATTAAAAAATTAATTAAAAAAAAAACTACAAACCTGACCTAGCCAAGAAAAAGGAACCTAAAAACAAGAAAATAAAAATGTATCCACTTGAACATAAACAATGTCTATAAATGTACATGAATCCCTGAACCGTAAGCGTATGCAAAGTTAGAAAGCAGTAAAAACAGTGCGTAATACGTTGTACTATGTACCGTATAAAGTAAGTACCTGTTGATGAAGGCCATGCTTGTGCGGTGGGTTTAACGTCCATGTTTGGCAGTGATGAACAGTCAAAATCTGCTTCAAAAATGGAAAAGATAATTCGATTACTTTCGTTTATCCCGTTATGAAAGAAGCTTAGAATCGAAATGTAAACGTAATTGAGTCTAGAGTTGTAATGATTTGTCGTACCTTCAGATACTGAAATAGCGAATCGTCAAGGAAAGATTCGTGAGAGTGCCTGCACAGTCGATACGCATTTGCACAGACACGGAGAGAGAGAGAGAGAGAGAGAGAGAGGGGGGGGGTGGGGCTGGGGGGAGGAGGGGCAGGAGCTTTGGGTGGGTCACTCTCAAAGGACAGGGAATTATCGTGTAGGAGGGAGTAGGGGATTAGGGTGTACGTAGAGAAATGCACGGTCTGGATAGAGCCAATAATTGCGGGGCAGGCAAAAAATTTTGGCTCACTAAAGTTGCGAGCCATTTTGATCCGTGTCCGCGTGATCCGCGAAGCGAGGTGGGCAAGTTCCTGCGAGCGTGGGTTGGCCCGCGGATCAAAAAAAAAAATTTGCTCCCTCGACGAGACTTGCACTGAAGACTCATAACTGAGCTTCTCCTTCCATGTGGTAAGCTGCCAATTCCACCCTATCCTCCACCGGTATCGGTTGGTGTCTAAAGAAGTGCTCACACCTGCTCATCCATCCAATGGGGTCAGCCTTGCCATCATACCATGGGAAGTCGAGGCACATATACATCGGCACCACCGCTCCTTTCTCTCCTTCCCCTTCCACTAACGCTCCCCCGAGGGTGCTGTCCCTCGCAGAACTGCCCCCACTCGCACCCTCTACCTCAATAGGTTTCCCCTTCTGAGCTGCCATTTCTTGGGTAAGGGTTGCCAACTAGTGCAACAACTCCTCCACCCGGGCCTAATCTGCCTTATATAGACTTAGGAAGTTATCGAACTACTGCAGCAACTGTTTGGCATCATCAGGCAAACTTGGCTCAGAAAACAAGCCTTCCGCTGAGGAACCCACTTCATCCCTCCCTTCTTGATGAAGATTGAAGAAGAAAGAGGGTCAGCCAAACAACGATCCACTTTGTACTGGATAACATTTGCTGAGGCAGACCAATCAGGCATCCACTGAACGAGAAGGTCAATTCTGCACTGCTGCTGAGTCATCGGACTTATCCACTAAGGGATTCGTGGAATTTATGTGGATTGTGTTGGGGAAAATCTACAAAAGCTAGGAACGGGGCCTCACTTATTTTGTTCAGGGGGGATGAAAGACAAAGAAAGGGATTATGGGGCTTCATGATCGGAGAAAGGGAAGGGGCGTGGTTGGTGTGTCACTTCCACAGGCCACTGCGGGTCATCGCGGGCCAGCCCGTGGGGCGAGGCGGGCAGACTTTCCTGACCCGCCAGACTTGCGGGCCACTGCGGGCCAACCCGCGACGACCCACGAGTCAATGCGGGTAGAGGTGGGCCGGCCCATTTAGCCCACATTACTAAGGCTAGGTCTGGATGGTGTGGACATTAGGGGAAAATTATTTTTTATAAATGAAATATATAAAGTTACACTATTTACTATCTATTTATTATTTTAATGAGATTATGTAACCTTTAATTTTATTATTTAATTATATATATTAATTTTTTATTATTAATTATCATTAAATATTCATCTTAATATTTAAATTAATAATAAAATTAAAAACTAAATTGGAGCTATTGATATAATCATTATTCTCTTTTAGTTATGAATAAGTGTGAATCCAACTACCGGTATTATGGATGGGTAAAAAAAAGAGAAAAAAGAAAAGGTATAAAGACAGCCCTTTACATTTTATCACTTTTCCAAACAAGCCACATTTTAAATTTTGGGTAACTTATAATATATCACTTAAACCTATTTAAATTATAGAAAAAATTCATATCATATTTACATTTCTTAGAAAAGATTAATATTGAAAAAATTTACTCTAATATTGTAGTGAGTTAATTTTTTTAGTGTAATACATGATTTTTTTTTAAGACATGATTAAATTACTATGTAAGATTTGAGATATACATTTGGGGCTTGATAATTCCCTTAACCCCAAGTTAAAGACAATTTTACCAATATTAGAATAGACTAAGAAAACCCTAAAAATTTAAACATTATACTAATATGTGGTAACCTAAAATATTCAAGGAATAGTTGAATTAACTATTTTACTTCATCTATTAATTGTTGAATAACAAATCAACCGAATTTGCAAAAATAATTAGGCTTTCACTAAGAGCCACTCACAATCCCAATAAGGCTCAACATTTACTCTCCATTTTTCCTTCCATTCCAAAGCCTTCACTCTGTTTAATCTTTAGTTACCCTAACCGAATGGATCTAACCAACTTAATCAACTCCTTTCTTCCTTTCCTTAGGACCCCACATGGCACACTCTTATGAAAGTCACTACTCCAATGTTACCTTCTAACATTCTTGTCAAGCTATCCACTGTACCACAAAAAATCAAGGAAAGTACATTTCTAAAGTTTAAGCAAAATCTACTAATTGATTCACTCAATTCAAATGTAATGACACGTTGTTCACATTACTAAATGAAATAAGATTGTAATATAATCACTATTATTAAGAAATGGAACAAAACTACAATATGTTATGAATGGATATTACATTGTTCAAGTGAATATAGTGAAATTACTAATACATTATTCACTTGACAAAATTGAGTCAAGGATAAACCATAAATAAACAATAGAAATGCGAAAATGTCCACATGCTTTATATATCCATAAAATAGGTCTTCACATAATGCTAGAAACCCAAAGCACACCATTGTAAAAAATCCCAACTTCCAAGTATATTGCCATTAGAAATCCTAATCCTCATATAAAACTCTCTCTTAAATCCATTTAAGCCCAAAACATTGGACAAACCAAAATCACCAAGTAAAGGAATCACCATCACCACGCAATAAGAAGCATAAAAAGGAGTATAGATCCAAACCCTATACTCCCCCTTCTCTTTCATTTGAACTAGGTATGCATTTCCTTAAAAGCATCTTATATCAATCTTGATAAGACTGATTTTCTAGGATATGAGTGAAATAGAAGAGAACTTGTAAACAATTTAGGCTCCAAGCCTAGGTTTAGGTCGCTCTATCTGACACTCAAAAACTACCAATGATTTGAAGCCTTAAGCCTAGGTCAGCTTGACTAAGCTTAACCCATAATTCAAACAAGTCATAGGCAAGAAAAGCTCAAATAGATAAGACAGGTTAGTCACTTTATAAGTTCCCTTTATTCAATTTTATTTGTTACCTCATTACTATAATCCTTCTTTCTTATATATTGACTTGAGTATTAAAGTGGTCACACTGGAATTAACTCAGTACCTCCTTAACTCATATTTCTTGTCTCATGTAGGTCGCACACCTTCATCATAGGATTGATTAACAATAGGTATACATTTCCTTAAAAGTATCTTATATCAGCGTTAATAAGGCTGATTTTCGAGGATAGGAGTGAAGTAAGATAGAACTTGTTAAAAAAATGTTCATTTATCTTTAGCACATATCACATATTTCCTATTGTTTTGTATATATCTTTCTCTATATAATCTATTTTGGCTTGTAATGACTATAATCCAGCTAGAGCTATTAACTAGATAATACTTAGTCACTTTATTTCATTCATCGAGAAATTTTTTTCTTTAATTGATGAAAATTCTACAATTGCATGTTACTATAATTAAAAAGTTAAATATCTCAGTTTTGCTACATAACTGAAGTTTAACATTCTACATAATCATTGTGTTTTTTTTTCCTTAATTACAAGCAATTGAATCTCTATAGCTTGCTACTAATGTTGATAAACTGAATGAAACTTATCTTCCTCATCCTTCTACATCCCTTACAAGTTATTGTGAGAGAAGTCCAAGGATTCTTGACAAACAGTCAAATGACACTACTAAATTATATGATGATTATCTCAATTGGAGAATCCCATGAGTTCCAATGAGATTATGGAGATTGAGATAATGCAACATATTAGTAATTGACATAGTTATGTTGTCTAGTAATTAATTTATCTTGATTGCACAAGTTTAATTGAAATCTGTAACTATACTATGGCTTGGTTTGTGCTAAAGACTTTGTAATTTGCATTCCTATTTAGCATCACACATGGCACTTTATTGAAGCAAATATGTAAACTAAGATAATACTAAAGCTCACTTTAATATTGCTTTCCTTTGAACTGTGACATCATAGGACAAAATAGGTCCTCTTTAGGACAAATTTGCTAAGTTTTGTAATAATACATTCTTCACTACTCTAGTACATACACTAAATATACCATATTACCATATAAATATAAAGATACTCTTCTCACAAAATTGTATAAGAAAAAAAATTGACAAATCATATTTAAATTCTCAATTACTTCACAAAAACTACATAGTCTTGAATTTCTAGGTCAATTATTTGATATCAATACGCTACTACAAAGAAGGCCTACTACTACCACGGCTCATATACTTCGTTGAATAGCATAGAGTTGTAATAGAATAACTATTACTAGGAATAGCTATTTCAGTAAATTAGATGTAATAGAATTGATATTACATTATTTACTTGAGGAAATAAAGAAAGGAATAAGGGTGGGATAATAAATGGTTTAACGAAAGTATTCTTAAATGCTGACACATAATATTAAAGCCCGAAATTAAATTACATCTCCAAAAAACCATAATCTTAACCGTTAATTTTTTTTTTTAAAAAAGATGAGAATCAACACATTGAAAATGGGGGCATTTGGGTCCGTAGGAGAAGAACACTGGTGCATGAGCGAAGGACAACAATGGGACAAACCCCCTTTCCTTTATGTGGGGTCACCATTATGGGAATGTTAAAGCCATCTGTGAGGTTAATGCCGTAGGAGGAGAAGTCAGCGTGGCCGTGCTGGAGATTAAACAGTGTAAGGGTAGCGGGGGTTTTTCTGCCAAGGCCATTACATTCGAGGTGGCCACTACAGCCACCAATTTTGCAATAGAAGCGATGGTGGAAGTGGGTGCAACTAGTTTGGGCCCAGATGCGATCAGACTAATGGGTGTAGGGAGCAGGGAAGGAGCGATGGGAGTGGGTAGGGAGGACGAAGCCGCCATTAGCTAAGATGAGGTGGTCGGCATTGGGCTGGATGGCAAGCTAGATGATGCAAAAGTGATGAAGAAAAAAAAAAAAAAACCAATGGCAATGACTTATCAACGACACCTTCGACGACAGATAGCAATTGGCGACTGACGACAACCGGTGATGGGATTTCCACGACATATTCAATGAAACCCTCTTCCCCTGCTTCTTTAATGTGGATATGCTTGTAAAAAAAAATGAGGGCCGAATTGCTATTACATTGCTTTGGCTAAGGAATGGTGATTAAGTGATTTATGGAATTTCAATTCGGTGACGAATTCCTATTTCGTGAAGTAAATAACACAATAGCTATTCTATATGTAATAGACCCATAATGGAATTTCAATTACAGTGAAATAAACATGACATCAATGTTTCAATAGAGTTGCACACTTAGCTTGTGATTCAAAAACTACCTCCTCTAAGGAAGCCACTACTGTTTAGACCCTCACGTTCAAAGTTTTTCAATTGCACTTGATCAGGGAATGAGGTTTGTAAACACCCCATTTTTTACCCTAATAATCAATAATGGTCAATTTTCAATTTTTTTTCATTTTTTACAATTTTTCTTCTAATTTAGCAAAAATAGGAAAAATATTCAAAAAATAAAATAAATAGGGAAAATATATCAATTTTGGAAAATAATTGTAGAAATAATAAGAAAATGAGTTAAATAATTTTTACAAATTTTTGGAATTTCAAAATAATAAAAATTACATTGCATATAAGCAAATTGCGTAAATAAAAAAAAAAAAAACGAGTAAGTGGGCTAGCCCAGCTGGTCCGAGCCATGACCGTGTGTGCGAGGGAAGGGGTTAGGTTGTAGGTTCAAAATGCGGGGGAAGCAGATTCCGTGTTTTGCAATTTTTTACCTCGCCCAGGACACATGTCAGCTCGTGATTGGACGACACGACGCACTTGCCCAGCATGTGATCTTCTTCTTCGTTCGAGATTGTCGCTGGTGAGCGAGAGAAATGGAATCCGGTCGTTTTGATTCATTTTTTTTACACAAATCCACTAAATCTTTCATTAAAACAAAATAAACATTATCTAAATGAAATCAAATCACAACAAAATCCAAGATTTACATGAATCAAGGGTAAATCGGAGGAGGGTTTTAACTGCAAATCCGATTCATCTCAATCAGAGGAAATCCGAGCTTATCCAGCTCGATTTCTCGTGCCTATAAATAGAGCACGAGGGGAGGAAGCCAAAGCACGAATCGGAAGAAAAAAAGGAGAGAAAATAAGAGAGATCAGAGCCGCTGAAGTTCACACGACCTACGACCGTCGACCACCTCTTCGAACCACCACTTGGAGAGGTTTTTGAAGAAATCCACCGCCACCATCGAGTCTCTCGTCCTCAAAAACGTTGGAAACACTCTCGAATTGATAGAAAAGAACATCGGAACGCTGCCTGTAAAGATCTCCAACCACCGCCCAACTCAGCCCGATTCAACCTGACCCGATTGATTCGACTCGACCCAATCCGATCCGACCCGCACACCATATTCAAATCCAGGTAAGTCAGATTTTCTGATTTTTTAATTATTTATTTATTTATCGAATTTTATTTATTTGTTATTTATTTATTTATTCATTTGTTATTAAAAAAATAATATTAGAAAAATGTTAGAATTTAGATTAGTTTTTTTTTAGATTTAGTTTAGAATAAATAATAGAAAATTATAAAAAATAAAATAATAAAATTATAAATAAAATAATGAAAAATAAAAAATATATTAGGAAAAACGATAGAATGTAGATTTTTAGTTTAGATAAAATAATAAAATTAATAAAAAATAAAATAATAATAATAATATTAGAGGTAGGTTAATAATAGGGAAATAAAATTTTTTATCACTTAAAAAAATGTTTTTCTTAAACAAATTCAAAATTGGTTTTTCCTTAAATTAATATTTTTTCAAAAAAAAAATCAAGTTTAAACTTAGATTTTTTCCAAAAAAAAAAAAAAACTAAAATGATAAAAACGTAAACCAGAAGTAATTCCATAATTAAAATTAACAAACACACTAAAGTTTTTCATAAAAAGCGAACTACGGCTTGTTTGATCCTAAAGAGCAGGTACGTAAGCACCCATTTGGGGCAACTTTAAAAATAATAAAAAATCATTTTCCATAGTTATAATAAGTTACTTTTAACCAATAAACAAAAACACAATAAAAAATAACAAAAACAAAATAAATAACAATAAAAGACTTTAGGATAATGTTTAGATTTCAGGAGAATAGGATGGTAACTTTAAGATTTTAATAGGTTAGCCTTTGAGTCCAGCAACTCTGGTTTTCCCTTTCCTCTTTCACAAAAATGAAAAGAGGAAATCTCGTTGACTAGTTGTCCAAATTAGGATTAATCTGCTCAATTAGTTCTAATTCAATCTTTCCCAACTTCAGTTGGGTGGCGACTCCAAAATAAGACGAAATTTCTAGTTCAAGTCGAAGACTTATATTAGATGAGCATAGGGTCTAGTATAAATCGGATTAGAAATGAAAAATGAAAAATTAGCCTTGACAAGGTTGATACTATAAGAGCTGTTGCCCCTGTGAAGCCCTACAAGAGTAAAAATCTTGTCAAGCCATCACTTCTTGTAGTGATGGATGCTTTGTATTAGGCATCTTCAAATAGCAATATCATGGAAGAAAATTGCAAATTGTTTTCTCAAAGAACAAGTGGCCACAACAACCCCCCCCCCCCCCCAAATTAGAAAGGAAAGCAACACAATCAACAAATGAAAATTATTTAACTCACAAAAATTGTTTCTATTGGTTGTCACATTATAAGTTGTCAATCTACAATATTTGTATAATAATATGAACCCAAACAGTAAAAAGAATTAGGTAAACTGATAAAACAACATATGCACACCAACTATCCACACTATAGCATATGAAATTATTGAAGTCTTTTCTTTTAATCATAGTTAGACTATACTCTCTATAAATGATGAACTAATATTTATACTAAGCCCAATCCCATTGATAGAGTTGGCAAATATGAGATTTACATTGTAATTTATATACAAGAAATGATATGCAAAAAAAAGTTTTACATATTTATTTGAGTTATATAGAAAAAAAATAGACATTACACAAAAATACTTTATATATATATTCTCTTTCTAACGTGGTTAGACAGAAATAATATTGTATTTAGGGCATCTATGACTAATACTACAATGATAATTTAGAATTGATTTCAAATTCCAATAAAATCATATAAGAGAGAGGAAACCCTTTTTCCTTCATAGTGTTTACTTCACTGTAAGGTATAACTCTCATCCATTATTAATGTCTATTTTTAACACACATGCAAAAAATGTATCCATGTTTACTAAAATCTAAAACATTCCTACAAAAATATATCAATGAAAAGCAACAACTTTGAATAGATATTTGAAAAACAACACTTGAGAGAGGATAGTGAACCTGGGGATTTGCAATTGATGATTAGATGAGCAAAGACAGAGAGAGGACTGATGCAAGTTTAACAATAGAGAGAGAGAGAAAGAGAGGTAGACAAGAAGAGATAAAGGAGTAGACAATAAAGGGATGGTGGAGCATTTAAAGTAAGGCTTTGATTTCAATCATAGTTGATTTTCATAGTAATAAGGGTAATGTTTGTAATTTTTCAATTTAGGCAAGGGCACTTTATGGAGGAAAAAATGAATCTTATATTAAATTACAATTTTGAAGTTAAAGTAAAGAATTGAAATTCAGTGTTTTAAGTAATAGCAATTCCTCAATGAATTGCTATTATAGAGTCAAAAAGCAACTAAATGCCACAACAGCAATCCCACAAAGAATAAGGGAAAGGAATTGCAATCATGACAAAGTGAAAAAGTTGTTAAAGTTTTGTTTCATCTCCATTACTCTCCTTTCCAAATTGTCACCCCTCTCTCTCATATCAAAGAAAATTGAAATCCCAAGTAGAATAAAAAAATCCAATTAAAAGATCATTACTATCTTTTTGAGATCAATAATTTGAAATCAAATCTACTTCCCCTTTTCCTATCTTTCCTCTTCACCATTGACCATTCCCACAACCCTCTAAGAAAAACCTCCATTTCCACCTTGCAAACTCTTTAACAACTACATTTAACTTGAAGGAGAACCAATGAAAAGAAAACGTTGAATTTGCCCTTACCATAAACCATAAATTGTAACCCTACGTTTCCATCATTGTCTTCAACTTTTATTGTGAACTACCGACATTTAAGTAAATTTATGATCCTTGAACCAAGAGTAGGTGAAGGGAATAAGGAAAAAACAAGTAAGGAAGTGGAAAAAGGAGGAAGGAGGGCGACATAACGAGGTTTTGGGAGATACAAGAAAACCACTAAGTTTAGTGATAAGAGCCAAAAGAGAGTAGGATCTTTCCTTGTCTACAAATTAGGGCTTGAAATCTTCTCCAATGTAGTTGAGTAAAAAGGCGATCTTAACTATTAAGAGTATGATAAGTTGCTTACACATGATGTTGTGATGCTTTGATCTCATTATACTTGTTATATATTAAGAGGATTTAGTGAAATATAGAGAAATCAATTGGTTTTATCAAAGAAAAAGTGAATGTAGATATGGATCTTGAAGGGGACAAAAAGTTTGGATTTCTTGAAATGTTTTCTCAAAACCTTATTTAAGTATGGTATTAAATAGGCTTGTTTATAATACTTGAAGTTAGTAGAAAATTGATGTATAATAAATATGAGTAGGAGAGCTTGCCATGGACTCTCAAAGGTAGATCCTTAATATTTTGATGATTTAAGTAATTAGCTGATTTTTTTTGTGATTTAGTGGTAATTAAAGTTGTTCAAGTAGCAATCGCTTGGTGATTAGTAAAAATGAGTTATGAGCTTTTTTTTTTTTTGAAGAGTAGGAAAATTAATATATTTAATCTTTTTCCTAGCTTGAGTCTTGAGCCTCTAAGCTTAGATCCTCAATACCCTTGATGACTAATTGAATGATCTAACATTAGCGAGTGATTTGGTGAAAGTGGAAGTTGACTAAGTATTAATCAAGTGGTAAATGCTAAAAATGGTTAATAAATGATAAGTAGTTTAGGTAAATACAAAAAGTAAACACATTTGCTATTTTTCAATTCTTAATCACAAATCCCGTTACATTTAATCCACTAAAAGCATGTTTATTGTCATAACAAAGTGCTAAATGACATCCTTGTTAAGTTTATAATTCGATCGAATAGAGAAGTGTAAGGGAGATTCCATTTAGTACAACCACCAAATTTTTCATGTATAACTACACCTTTCATTTCATTAAAAAGGACTAATTTGACAATCTCGAATGGAAATATGTTTGGTTAGCTTTGAAATGAGTGTAAGATCACAAAATTCTAACTTAAAATGTAGTAATTATAGGCAAAACATGAAAGTGGGTTATAATCAAGGAATTTGTGAAGTTTAATTAGTAGTTCTAGTTAATTTGAGTCCCCCTTGTAGTTTAAATACTTACTATGTCTCATTTGATCATTAGGTGATGTTGATTATACGTTAGAGCTTCTAGAGGATTACTACAACCAGTAATTTCTATGGTTAAGTGAGTATTATCTATGATTATTATATTGCTTGTGGATGTAGTTTAGTTGCATTTAAATATGATATGAATATGATTTGAGTGAGGTTTTCTGGGATATGCATGCGATTTCAATTGCTTGTTATGTTTTGGAAAGCTAC
Source organism: Laguncularia racemosa (assembly GCA_037954665.1). Taxonomy (NCBI): domain Eukaryota; kingdom Viridiplantae; phylum Streptophyta; class Magnoliopsida; order Myrtales; family Combretaceae; genus Laguncularia; species Laguncularia racemosa. The sequence continues at coordinate 3,552,165 of JBBMOL010000074.1, forward strand.
TCAGAATTGACAAAACAAAGTAATTAGGTGTCATGGTACATTACATTGCATGATTGATGAGTGTTTGTGTAATTGATTGATCGCTTCATAAAATACTTAATAGATATCAAAACTAAAACTTAATCAAACACACAATCATAATTGCATGAAGAAGATTGCCAATACGATGCAATTGCATGGAGAGGCTATACGAAGGTGATGCTTTGTTTGCTACCTCACCTTGACTTATAGAAACCACATGGTACTAGGAAATGTTGTCATTTGATTGGGACTCAATTGAGTGATACACAATTTAGGATTTAATCAACACTCTTAGGTATGTACATACTATCAAACTTAACATTTTGTAAAACTTGTTGAAGCTTTAAGCTTGCAATGTTTTCTACACATATAATTCATAGTAATTAATATATGGGTTGAAGGCATTCGCTTGGAATGATAGGAACATGTAGCTAATAAGTTGAAACTTATTTCTTAACCCTAAGTATTGGTGGGCATAAATTCATACTGTACACAATTCACAAAAATTGTGTATGTTCTTTACAATCACATGTTTGATTATGTATAGCATGTTAATGAGCAATAACTTGCCTGTATTTATTTGTGTCTGTGGTTGATATCTTACTGAGTTAGTTGTTGGTTACACCCCTATAGATTTCCTACGTTGCAAGGCCCATATTAGGTTGATCCATACAGGACTTTACCAATGGTGAGTGATTGTGGAGTTATTAGAAGTCGTAGCAAAGGTCAAGAGAGAGTAGTTTTACTTTGATTTCCATTTATATCTCGTTATTATATAGAAATATGTGGAAGTGAGAACTGATTAGAAACCCTAAGTTTAATTCATGTGTTGGGAACTTTAGGCATGTGCTACTTATATTGTACCTAGACTTTTATTATTGACATCTTATTGATCATAATTGTCTATATATTGTGTTTATCTTGATTGGTATATCACTTGTAGTAATGACACCTTGTGTGTTGTAATAAACTTATTGAGCAACTGTGGTATCGTTCCTGAGCTTCCATGTAGTGAACTGCAAATTGTTATGATTAGGTACTTCTTAGCATGTGACAATTAGCTATAATTTTAATTACTTGAGTAATTAATTTATTATCCAATTTGATTTGTGTTTATCGAATAAATATTAATTAAGTAAAAAAAACATATATTAATAACAAATATATCAATTGAAATATTAACAAATATATATTTATGCAAAAAGTTGACTCGATACACTATTTGAGAGAATTTTTTCTAAGTGTTAATATTTTTAAAAGTTTTAAGTGTGGTATTTTTAAAAATATAACTTTCTATTATTTGATATTTTTGGGTTATTGATATATAATCTATCTTTTTTTTTTTAAATTTTTATTTGAGTCCTACTCCTTTTATTACTTTTACACATGTCTTTTTTACCTTTTTAATTTTCTATTTAAGTTATCTATCTACTTGAAATGATTAAGAAAAGTCTCTCTATTGGGTATATAAAATAACTTGTCCCACAAATAAAGGCACAGTACTTATATTGTGATAAGTAAGGACAAAAAAAAAAATCAATTGAATCCATGAATCGAATGAGATTAAATTAAATCGAATCAAATTTATTTATTCTTTCAATATGGTTGGGTCAACTTTTTTTGGATTAAATATATTAGTTTAAACATAGATTAGGGTAGCAAATCAAATTGAATGAAATCAAACTACTAGTTATTAAAAGAAAAAAAAAAAAAAAACCTGATCACCCTTCAGTCTTCCACTGCTCCACCTTGACGACGGCTCGGAGGTAGGCTAGATTCTGTGCGTCGGATTCCAGTACAAGTCTTCTTGCCCATACGTAAGCCAAACCCAAACCCTTCTTGGACCATTCTTTAGGGTTACATCCTCTGTTGTTATACAGTCCACACGTAAGAGCTGCCATAGAGGCGTTTGCTTCCTGCTACCAATAGATCTTGCCAGGAAAGACATGTACCAAAATAAGAAATACGAAGAAGCTACATATATATATTATATAAATCAAAATGGGAATTTTAGTAGGAATGATTATGGCCAACTTCCTATTATGAAAAAAAAAAAAAAACTAGATTCCTATTATAAAGAAGAATAATTATGGTTTACTAATTTTACAATTATGTTCAAACTATGAATCAAATTGAAGAGGTTAACCCTATGCTATGCAACGAGCTGCACCCGTTCCCCAGTGTCAAGAGTCATGCATAATGTTAAACGAGTCCAGGTCACCAAAAAAAAAAAAAAGATTGTTTCCTTGGCCATTTTAACTTAGAACGTACAGGACCCACATAAGACAAAATAGAAAGACGTGTAGGACTATAGAAAAGGTTAAAATGAAAGATTTAAATAAAAAAAAGTAACACTTCCTTTTACTTTTTCCATTTTAAGGGTTTAGTTACATAATTATCAATATCCCCAATTTTACAAACTTACAACGAGAAGGGCTTAGGGTTTGTGACGTAATTATCAATTTTACAAGCATTGATGGTAGAAGTTAGTAGATAATCCTATTTTATTGGGTATTTATCAATATTTTGCTTGATTGAGTAAATTTTAATTATAAATTTTTAAAACCTATTTTTATAATATAAGGATAACTGGTTAATAATATTAATAAATGAATAGTAAATGATAATATTATAATTTTTTTGTAATAAATATTTTAGTAAAAAAAAAATAGTTTAAGTTTATAAGTAAACAACTCTAAATGTTAAACCTAATGTTGTCTCTCTCTCTCTCTTTTTATTTATTTTTCCCATTTTCCTTTCCAACTTTAGGCTTTTTATTTTTTTATCTTGTTTTTTACCATTTGCTAAGTACTAAGATTGCAAAATTTAAAACAATCAAGGCAAAAAAAAAAAAAAAACTTTTTCTCTAATTTCATAGATTTTGTTACGTGTTTCATAACTTTTATGTATGAATAAGTTATAATATTATATATATATATTACTTTTTTAATATCATATAAACTTGAAATTATAAGAAAAAAAAGCAAAACCTATAGGTTCCATATGATATCTTGTACTTTATTGATTTTATGGAGTACAAGGCATATGGTGATTATAGGATGCTAAAAGGAAAGTTTTTATTTGAAAATTTAGGAACTTATTTATTGCAGGATATGATACGAGTAAATCTTATAACCTACTCACTCGGGTTACACTCTTAAATATGATGCCTTTTTAAAAATATTCTGCAAATATTGTACCAAAAAAAAATTATTCCAAAAATAGGTTATTGAGCGCATACGACATCCACACTTTTAGTTAAAAAAAAAAATACACTGAAGGCGCAAACGCCATTCGTGCTTTCAGTATAATTTTTTTCTTCCTTTTTACATTGAAGGCATGGACGCCATTCGCACCTTCAATGTAAATTTTTTTTTGAAGGTACGAATACTACCCATGCCTTCTGTACAAATATGGTCGTTTGCGTCTTTAGTACAAATTTATGAAAACGCATACTGTATTTGTGCATTTGAAATCTATTTTTAAAATAATTATTTCAAATATAATATTTATGGAATATTTTTTAAAAAATTACAATATATAAGAGTGTTGCCCCTACTCACTCCTAATTAGTAGAAGGTGAAAAAAAAAAGCAACAATATCAATGTCCCAAGTCTAACAACTTCGTTCCTTTTATTTATAACGTCTTAGCAAAGTTTGCTTTTTAAAATATAAACTAAAAGGTACTACACCCGTATTACGGGTCCAAAAGAATTCAAGAAAAAAAATTAACAAATTTAATAAAAAAAATTACATTAATCATAAAAGAGAAAAAAAAGAATGAAAGTAGTGGGTGATTATCACGAACCAAATGGGGGTTATTTAGAATAGTGAGTAGTATTAGATTACAAACTTCTTACTAGATTATTTTCTTTCACATTTTGGATGGTTTTATGTAAATCAAGTATCATTAAATGAAAAATAAAAATCCTAAAAAACCCAAAGTGGTGGTATCCGCTTTAATAGTAGTATGGATACCAATGAATGATACACCTATAATATGTGTGTTTAAAAAATAAATATATTAAAGTTATTAATTGATAAAATTTCTTAGAAAATATACATGGCACATCTTATTGTTTAAATTTTATATATTTCTTAATAACATATTTCAAAGATTCAATCAATCCATAACATTTTGGTAATGACAACTTTAATAGAGGAGACAATACTCTACGTCTCAATATACTACAAATGCTAGAATATTTAGTTTACTAGCTCCTTCATATTTGTATATAGTTACTTAATTGTTAGTTTTAAATTTGTTTGATGATTAATTAAATCAATTATAGCAAAGTGGTGAAAAAGGCGGGCTTTAAAGAAGATTAGGATAATTAAATTCATGGAAATGTATGAAAACTATATAATTCAAATGGAGAATAAGACAGTAATGAGTCAATAATTACTTTCTCCTTCACAAATTAATTTCGTAAAAGTTAAGAAGATTGAAAGCTCAATGGAAGGGATAGTGAGCTATTGTGATAGACAATTGGTTTACTTATTGTAATTCTCGTAATATCCTTATATTTAATTATCATATCAAAAAATATATTAAAATAGAGGGACATATAAAGGAATAATGTAACAATAAGTGGGTGTAACAATATATATATATATTATTGTTATTGTTGTTGTTATTATTATTATTATTAATATTATTATTATTATTCTTGTTGTTGTTGTTGTTGTTATTGTTATTGTTATTGTTGCTATTATTATTCTTGTTGTTGTTGTTGTTGTTATTGTTGTTGTTATTGTTATTGTTACTGTTGTTGTTATTATTATTATTATTGTTATTGTTGTTGTTGTTATTATTATTATTATTAATAATAAGAAGGACCTTGGCCCCTTCGGATGACCCCTCTCCCCCAGTCCGTCCTTGTAAGCGCGAGAAAAACTACATGAAAACAAATGAATAAAGATTAAAGAGGCAAACTATAGTAAGCCAAATGGAGAAACTAAATCGAATAGTGATAAAATATAAAAATAAAATAAAGTACTATAAAATTACATATTTTAAAATGTTCAAAAGTTTCACTCAAATTTATTGTGACAATATTGATTTTAACCTTGACATGTGGAAAATTTTATTTCTTATATCAATATGATACTGGTTTTTCATCTCACTTTTCTTTAGCAAATATTGCAATTCTTAAATTTAAGATCTTTATATATTTAAAATGTGGATAATGAAAAACCAGGATACTAAAAAATTGAAATTTATAAGCCCTATCGATAATCATAAGTTTGCTAAGGGAGAAACTATGAAAGATAAAAAGGAAAAGTACGTTAATATTCTATTTGATTTTTTTTTTTGTTTTTATTTTAGTTTTTAACGTTTTTCAATTTTTACAAAATATAATATTATCAACTTTGTTAAACCTTTATCCATTTTCAACATGTGTCAAATGCCGATTAACATTAGGATAGCTAGTCAAGGTGGCTAAATCTACATAAGATTATGCAATCCTTTTTCATTTTTATGTTTTTTACCATCATCATCATCATTAATATCATGAAACTAAATATATTTTAATATTTTTTATTATATCATGTAATTATATATATTTAATATTATTATTTTATTAAATTAATTATTGTAGACCAACCAAAAACTATATCAAATCAAGATGTACGGAAAATCTAATGGTATTAATAGGAATCCTATTTTTAAAAAAATTACAAAATATTGATGATCAAATAGATGAAAATAAAAATTAAGAACTCAAATATAAAAATAGAGAAACATAAGTACTTTTCCGAAGTGAGATATCTTCCAAGAAAGGCGGAATAAAAGGCAAAAGATTGAACCTATTAAAAATATAAAAAAATATAAATAAAGATATTCTAAATAAAAATATAATTGGAGACATAAGCAGCAGATTGTTGTAAGAAAATTATTTAAAAAAAATGAACAATGATGGCCATAACAAAATATTTTCCGAATCATCCTCCGAAAACACTATTGTAACTTATTTTGTTTTTTGAGTTAGCCATCGTAATGCATTTAATTGCAAAAAATTTAATTGTACAAATCACTGGTTGATTATTTCGTCACTTTCTATCAGTTATTCTATCATTTTTGTTTTCGAAATCTCCCGAAACGCTCTTGATCAATAAAAGAGCTTGAGGACGAAAAAAAAAAATCTGATCAAATAAAGATGCACGCAAATAAACTAGGGAAAGAAACATAAAAATTGTATTTAAAATTCCCAAAGGTACGAGATGGGTGGCACTAAAGGTGTAAACGATTCGAATCAAAATGATATAATACTAAGTTCGAGCTTAAGCTTGATTCAAAATTTCAAAGCTTAAGTTTGACTCGAACTCAATTGAGCTTAGAATTTTGAGCTTGTACTCGAGCTCGTCTTGAAGTTTAAAACCTCGAACTCGATTTGATTAAGTTTATTTAAGTTTAATTTATCTAAAAATATTTTTTTTTCTTTTAATTATAATAATATTAATGTGTATATTTTGCTTAAACTCAATTAATATTTATACTTAACTCGAACTTGATTAGGCTCGTGAGTTAGTTGAGTCAAATATTATGAAGCTTGATCTTGACTCAATCAACTATTTGAGTAGCTTGAATTCGAGCTTAACTTGACTGTTCTTAAGTTAATCTCAAGTAAATATCAAGCTTAACTTGAGTAACTCATGAGTAATTTGATTCGTTTACACTCTTAAGTGATACTTAAATTATGGAATAAAATATCTTTTTTCGCAAATTTAAAATAATCAAAAAAGTTATTATTTGTTAAAAGATGTGAATAAATACTTTAGCAAAGACTAAGAGGGCTTTATATCTAATAAATATCATATGCAAGCAAATTACCTGAAATAGAGTAACACTACATGTGAAAAAAATTATAGATATTCACAAAGTGACTTAAAATGACCTATCACTACTTTGCTTAATTTATATTTTTTTTTTCTCTAACCAAGTGAGTTGAATATTTTGGTGAAAAAAATGTGAGGTCAATTTTAAGGCAAAATTCCAATGACTTACAATACGTAGGGCTAAGACTATTTAAAGGAGTAATAGTCAACTATGGTCGGTGGATAAGTAATAATGACAATTTAATGAAAACTAACCTAATTTCGGTGTATTGTTTCACTTTTGAACAGTCAATAACATAAAACAAAAGTGACAATATAATACTAGGAAGAGTATACACTTATAATGTGGATACCTAAAAAACATAATGAAGTTTTCCAAATTAATATATAAACCTATTTTATGGATTAATATGATGAGATGTAATTATGGCATTTTTGACAAATATAATGAGAGAGAAAAAAAAAGGAAAGTGGAATTATATGAATACTTATCTTATTTAGATAAATTTTCAACACTATTTATTTTAAATATTTGGTAAAATTAAAAACGAATAAATTCGCCAAGACCATATAGCCTAGTTGGCATAAATACATAGCAATTTAGTGCATTTTGTGCAATATATACTAGGTGGTATTTTTATTAAAAAAAAAAAGAGAGTAAGTGGTATATAACAAGGGGTCAATACTACTTCTATTAGGTCTTTAGCATTACATCGTCTTATATCCCAAAATATGGGGTGTTGCAAAGGGCGCTACTTGATGCCCTTCGACATGAAAATGGAGGAACAAACGGTTGCACACTCTCCATATGCTTCTTCCTTTTCTTTGTGTCATGTATTTTTGGTTTCTTAAGATCTTCTAGGCATTGTACATCGGCTAGGCATGCAAATGACCTTGACTTCCCAGAATAATACCTTGACAACCCTCTCCTGCTTAAGAGGGAAAAAAAATAAAAAATCAATCGATCTAGATCATATATTAGCATTATCGCAAACTTGCTCCATGAACAATAAAATAGGAGAAACATCTTACTTTTGTGGAAGATTGCATTTCAATGCACCCATGTCGAATGTTTTGACATCATCTGTGTCATTTCCCATGTCGGTTTGAATTTGAGCATGGAAATGAAAGTTAACTACGAGGATATTGTTGGTTTAAAAAGAATATGAATTCAAAACCCTAAAAACAAAATGAATATGGATAGCTGTCATGACAAATGGAATCGTATGTTTATACAGGTGAAGAGAAGATCAATTTCATTTGAGCTTTTCTTGTGGTGTCTAAAGAAAGCAAGGCAGAAATATGAGTGGTAACTGGTGAGGACATACACTTTTTCATCCAATCATTTTTCTTGGTATTAGTTTTCTTTGGTTATCCCTTTTGAGAGTCAACTTTAGTCTATCTATTCCCAAGCCCTTTATTAAGGATGACCAAGCTTCTTTGTCGGGATTTTGAAATCCATTACCTAGAATTGTTGTCACTTAATATTATTGGTAAGGATATTTATAGTTGTGTAAGACAGTAGACAAATGAAAAAGGGGTAATAACAAGCCATTATTAGCAAAACACAAGCTAGTTTGAGATGGTAAGGATGGCTCACAATCTGTCAAAAGGTATAAGTTCGATTCCTGCTACAAACGTAAGGATTGTGTTGCTGAGTATCGACGGTGGTCCTTGAGATACGCCCTAGCACGTGGTGGTAATTGTTGAAGTCAAAGCCACCCAAACTTTTCTTCACTAAAAAGAAATACAAGCCATTCTGGATGTTATGATATTGACAGAAGCCTGATAGGAATAATATCATAGATGGGCTCCATGTTAGTATTAAAATTCAATCTATTCTATATTTTTAAATACACCTTTTAAATCCTCTAACTAATTTAATAAGATATTCTATATTTCAAGTAAAACATTCGAATGTTCCATTTTTTCGATCATTATTCTAAGTAAGTCATTCATGTTAATCATATGCTAATCAGGAGACTTATTTTGTACGACAATACAAGTATATAGAATTCAAATAACTCAATATATATGAGACTTATTTGCATTATTGTATATTAGCTAAAGAAATACTCGCAATATATGTGCTCAAATTAAATATTAATAAAATATACAGTAAAATTTAGAATATATTAAATAACTGAATCAAATTATATACACTAACTAATTATTTAAAAATGAACAAAAAAATAAATATTATGAAAACTATGTTGTGAAAAAAAAAAAAAGAATAATAGAATATACTAAAAATATACTAATAGCAATTGATTTGCTTCATTAAAGAAATAACCATTTACCAACAAAGTAAATGAGGAAATATATAAAGCATAAAAGACATAAATCTTATTAAAAGTGTGCACATGAGCTTATGAGAAAAATATAAATTTATCTTTTTTAACCTCATTTCCTTGATATCAAACTAATAGTGCAATTGGAGTTAGTTAGCTTTTTCCCCAATTTTTATGAATGTACTTGTAGTAATGAACTAAAAGAAGACAAATAGGAAAAATTACAAAGATGATTAAAAAATAAAAGTTTTTATTTGGTTGTCACTTATGTTAATAGGCCTTTTTGGGCTTATGCCCCCAAGGACCAAGGCTAAGCTCTAGAGATCAAATTCGAGCTCTCGGATCCTTACCTAGCCTTTAAAACAAGAAACACAATCAACATAGGCGATCTTACCAACCTACCCTAGAGTTGGACCAGACTAAAATAGTTTAAAAGCCTACATTCACTCTAGGACTTAAGCCCCAAGGTCTGGTCAACTAAGTTCCACTAAATGTTTAAATAGGGAACACACCAAAGCTACTCATAAGATAAGTAAGGATCTAAGTTAAAGATTATAATCTCACAAAATTTAAAGTGGATCATGGGGTCATTAATCTCCTTCTAAAAATAACTCGATCTCATCCCCTATAATTAGGGATGAAACCACACAATAAAGGATCTAAACCCTATAATCATGACTCATATTGGTTCAATAACTAACTACTAGGAGCTATGGGCATTATCACTCTTCCCATAGAGCTCGTGACAACAGTGTTGTTGCTCAATAACTTGAAGACAACCCGATAGTAGACTAATAGTAAGCCTATAATGTAATTTTGGTTGACCAAATCAAAATGCTTTCAAGATGATCTCCTCTATTGCACACTTGAAGGCCAAGTTTCTTCCTCTGGAGGGAGTTAGTATTTGTTGAGAAGATCAAGAACTAGCGGGGATCCTATTAAAAAAAAAGGAAAAGGTCTCTACTATAGAGAGTGAACTAGAGGAGAAGCTGGATTCTAGGAGAGAACCAATTGAGGAGATTGAGGAATTCTAGCTCGGAAGCAGCATTGAGCAAACCACACGGGTAGGAACATATATATCCACTAATCTCAAACAATAACTCATCACCTTCCTTTGGTCTATCATTAATGTCTTTGCCTAGTCGCCCTTTGACATGCTAGGCATTTCCCTAAAACACATGACGCACCTCTTTAACATTGATAAGAACACTAAGGTCATCAAACAAAACGGAAGGTACTTTACCATAGAAAGACAGGCGGTTATTGAAGAAGAGATATAAAAGCTACTTAAAGCAAGTTTCATCAAGAGTAAGCATTATCCAACTTGACTAGTCAATTGCATGTCGGTCAAATAGTCTAATGGGAAGAGGTAGATATGCATATATTACACCAATCTAAACAAAGTCTATATAAAGGACTACTTTCTCCTCTTAAGAATTGACCAGCTCATCGATTCAACCTCTGGCCACACATTGCTCAACTTTGTAGATGCCTTTTTAAGTAATAACTAGATTTGAATGAAATCAAAGGACTAAGTACATACATCCTTTATCACCAACTTTGGAACTTATTGCTATAAGGTAATGCCCTTTGGCCTTAAAAACACTCGGGCAACCTACTAAAGATTAGTGATGGAGATGTTTAAACCCCAACTCGAGCAATATGTTGAAATGTATATAGATAACATGATTGTGAAATGTAGATAGCTTAAGGACCATCTCCAAGACTTGCACAAAACATTTGACACTTTAAGGTAGCAAGACATGAAGCCAAATCCACAAAAGTTCATCTTTAGGGTAACCTCAAGCAAGTTCCTTAGATTACGTGGTCACTCAACTTGGCATTGAGATGAACCCTAAAAAGAATCGAGCCATTTTAGACATGTAACCCCTAAAGACAATAAAAGAAGCCCAAAGGTTCACTAGGTAAATTGCCACATTGAACAAGTTTGTGTCCAATAGTGCTAACAGATGCTTGGAATGCTCAAAAATCCTGAAGAACCCCTCAAACTTTCAATGGACTGACCAATGTCAGGTAGCGTTTGACAAGCTAAAGCTGCTTTTGACTAACCCACTTGTGCTTTCGAAGAAGAGCTATGCTTATATCTCTAGATGAGTGGTTAAGCCCTCTCCTTTGTTTTGGTTCGAGCATAGGGGATTCAAAGGACCAGAAACAAGATATTTCAAGGTAAATTTTTTTTCTTTAGTAGTGACGATATTGGCTAAAAGACTTATCGTACTTTAAAGCTCACTAAGTCATAGTCTTAACCAACTAACTACTACACAATATCTTACAAAAGTTAGATGCATTGAGACAGATGATGAAATATGTGTTAAAGTTCAATGTATATGAATTCATGAAATATGTGTTAGAGTTCAATGTATATGAATTCCAATATGAATCTCACAAGGCAATCAAGGCAAAAGTCTGGGCAAAATTTGTTGCCGAATACATCGTGGAAGAAGAAACATCGGATCAAGGTGACAAATTGGTGTAAACTCTCCATGTTGACGATTCGTCCACCTATTAAGGGAGTAGAGCAAGACTTGTGCTATAGTTCCACAAGATAAGATGGTCTCTCCTCTTAGAAATCCCATGTAGCACTCGACCATCCTTTACTTCATATATTTTTCTCATTTCTAGTTAGTGAGCTAGCCTTCTCTTCCCATTCTTTATCAAGGATTGTTTTGAGCCTATCCTTCATTAGGAGAGCCATTACTGGCTTTACTACAATCTCTCTTAAGTTTGAGGAGATCAACCTTCCCAATTGGTTTTGGCTTGCTTTGACCACCATCAAGAGAGTGGCATCAGCTTTCAACCAATTTGTTTACGGGTGGTTAAGCTTGTCTTTAAAGTACCTATACCCCCTAAAGCAAACTACCTTACTAATGCCACTCATTGTGATTTAAACCTAAGTTGATTCCTCACATCCCTCTTGATTTCATAGACTATGATATTCTCCCTCACTTAAATTTGTGTTGCCTTTGTTATGAGGCTAATCTCTTGCCACTACCTTTTCTCCAACAAGCTACTACCTTCCTCTACTCATTGGCAAACTCCCCTAGGATCTTCTTTGGTCAGAACTTTGGGTTTGGGTTTTTACGAGCCTTCCTCTCTTGCCCCCACCCCCTTTCTTCAACATCTAAGGTCTCCCCTTTCTAAGTTGCTTAATGGTAAGACAACCTACCATTGTACTTCTTCCAAATGAATACCGCTCTCCTCCACTCATCGCTTAACTCTACCTTAAGATAATCTTAACTAGGACTCTTAGGCTTCCACAACTCCCCTCTCTTGGCCTTGACCCTCTCTACGTTCTCTGAGATCACCTTTTATTGAGTAGTCCAATGGTAGGGCAGCCTACTAGATTACTCTTCATTATTTTACATTGATTTAGGTAGCATTTGTTGCAAAAGTCTTAACTTGCGACATAGCTACTTTTGCTTTCACAATAATGTCCACCTGATGGCTACTCCTCCCCCTTGAGCTTCTTTTACATGAACCCTTTTGTCAACAAGGTTACCCCTACATTAATTTCATTTATGTAGCATTTAGGTGACTCAATGGAGCTTAGAGCCTTAAACTCTGATACCATTTTTCATGGGATAAAAAGATCTCTCTCATTAGAAATCCCATATGGCGCCCGGCCATCCTTTGCCTCACATATATATTTTTTTCACTTCTAGATGATGAGCTAGCCTTCTCTTGTTGTTCTTTAACTAGGATTGTTTTAAGCCTATCATTCATTAAGAAAGCCATTACTGAGTTTTCCATAATCTCTCTTAAGTTTGAGTAGACCAACCTTTCTAACTAGTTTCAACCTATCATAGCCATTATTGGGAGAGTGACATTAGCTCTTGACCAATTTGCTTACGGGTAACCAAACCCGCTTTTAGAGTACTCACACTCCTAGAAGAAACTACCTTACTAATGTCACTTACTACAAGTTAAGCCCAAGTTGATCTCTCATATCTCTCTTGATGTCACGGATGATGACATACAAACCACATGGTATAGAGGTTTATTATGCACTTAAGTTCAAATTCCTAGCCAACAATAACAAGGTAAAATATAAAGCTTTAATCACTAGCCTCAAGTTGGCAAAAGAAGTTAGTGTGGAGAAGCTAGAAATTTTCTCAGACTCCTAACTTGTTGACTTGCAAGTGAAGAGAGAATATATGGTGAAGGATGAGGGCATGACTAAATACCTTCAGGTCATACACACCCTCACCTTGAAGTTTCCCTCTTGGAGCATTACCAAGATTCCTCGAATTGAGAACTTTGAAGCGGGCAAATTGTTGAGGTTAGCTTTAACTGATATTTCCGACCTGGGAAAATGAGACAAGAGAGTCTTCACTGAGTATATTTTAAAGAAGAGCACCAACAAGCAATGCTTACAAGTCTTGGAGATACTACTTGCACCGACTAAGTTGTGCTAGATGGACCCATTATTCGCCAAGTTAAAGCATGACACTATTCTAGAAGATAGAAATGAGGCATGGAAACTTGTGTACTAAGCCATGAACTATGCCTTAATCGGAAACCTCTTATACAAACGAGGTTACAGTCTTCCTCTCAGTTAATGTCTCTAACTTGAGGAAGACTAATAGATGTTAGAACAGCTACATGCATGTGTATGTAGCAACCACATCAAGAGTCAAGCACTTTACAATCGAGCTCTTCAACTTAGCTATTATTAGCCCACCATGAGCAAAGATGCAAAACAACTAGTTCAAAGGTATGCCTAATGTCAGAAGCACACACCTATTGAACACTCATTGAGCAACAACCTCCTATCCCTTGCCAGCCTATGACCCTTCTAACAACTTTTGAGAAACTTTGGCTGAATGCCTCTTCAAAATTCATGTTCAAGTATATATATACATTAGGAGGATATCTTTCCAAGCAACTATATCTTACAAACTAGGAAAATAAATCTTCCTCTACCAAAATATACAATACAAAATATATATGCTATATTTACAAACTAAGTCACAAAACAAATATCTAAATATTTACGGCCGTGTTACACGGCCGTGCCTTCTAGCCGTGTATCAGGCCGTATATGTTTCTGGTAGCTACCTGACACAATACATGGTCGTGCCTTCTGTCCGTGTATCCGGTCGTGTATGTTTCTGGGAGGTACCTGACACAACATACGGCTGTGCCTTCTGTCCGTGTATCCTGCAGTGTATGTTTCTGGAAGTTATCTAACACAATACATGATCGTGCCTTCTGACCTTGTATCCGATCATGTATGTTTCTAAGCTTCCAGACCGTCTTGATTGATATCCCCCCTCAAATTGATGCGGACTGATCAAGAAGCATCAATTTGCCAACAAGAAACTGATGACGCTGTCGAGAAAGAGCCGTAGTAAATATATCAGCCGTTTGAAGATCAGAAGATATATGAGGAAGAGAAATAACACCATTATCATAAGCTTCTCGAATAGAATGACAGTCCACTTCAATATGTTTCGTACGCTCATGAAAAACAGGATTAGCAGTAATCTGAACAGCACTAGTATTATCGACATGAAGAGAGGTAGACCCAACTTGAGGGAAACCAACCTCAACCAACAAACCTCGAAGCCAAATGATCTCAGAGCAAGCAGACGACATAGTGCGATATTCGGACTCAGTAGAAGACTTAGACACACGATCTTGTTTCTTACTCTTCTAAGAAATTAAAGAGTTACCAAGAAACATACACCAACCAGTAATAGAGCGACGTATATCAGAACAACCAGCCAAATCAGCATCACTATATGTGGTTAAGTGAATGGGAGACTTCGTAGAAAAGAACAAACCACGATGAGAAGTCCTTTTAAATATCGAACAATACAGCGAACTGCTGCTAAATTAAGATGTGTAGATGCCTGCATAAATTGACTAACTTGTTGTATAGCAAATGAAATATCAGGACGTGTAATAGTCAGATAATTGAGACTTCCAACAAGTTGTCGATATAGAGATGGATCAGATAGAAAGTCACCATCATGTCGTTGATATTTAACATTCACTTCCAAAGGAGTATCGACAGAACGTCCCTCTTGAAGACCAGCTAAAGCAATAAGTTCCTCAGTATATTTATGTTGATGAAGAAAAATACCAGCAAAAGAAGAGTGAACCTCAAGACCTAAGAAATAAGTTAACGAGCCCAAATCCTTCATATGAAAAGAACCTTGAAGGCGCTCTTGTAACTGAGACATTAATTGAGTATCAGATCCTGTGATAACAATATCATCAACATAGACTAACAACAAGGCAATTCCCTTGTCAGTCTTGCACAGGAATAATGAAGAATCATATTGACTTTGAATAAAAGAGAAGCTAAGAAGAGTATTACGAAACTTCTCAAACCAGGCCTGTGGAGCCTGTTTTAAACCGTATAGAGACCGTTTAAGCTTACAAACATCATGTGAGGGTGTGGAAAAAAATCCTGGAGGAGAAGTCGTATAGATTTCTTCCTTGAGGCCTCCATGCAAAAATGCATTCTCAACATCCATCTGTCGTAAGAACCATCTTTTAGATGCAGCAATAGATAGAATAAGCCAGACAGTTGTCATCTTAGCCACAAGTGCAAAGGTCTCTTCATAATCAATGCCATATTCTTGTCGATTGCCAAGAGCTACCAACTTTGCCTTATATCTGTCGAGGGAACCATCAGATCGAATCTTAAGAGAATAAACCCATTTACAACCAATGGGTTTAACACCAGCAGGACAGGAAACAATATCCTAAGTGTGATTGTCTTGAAGTGCTTGAAGTTCCTCTTGCATGGCTTTTATCCAGCAAGGCTGTTTAGCAGCCTGAGAATAAGAAGTAGGAATGGTAGCATTAGTTACAATTGCAGAATAGCCGTATCTATCTGGAGGACGAGTGTGCCGAGTTGATCGTCGAAGAATCATTGAAGCATTTTCAGGAGCAGGGTCGGAAAGGACAAGTCCAAGCTTGAACCGTTGATCAAAATAAGAGTCATCAAAGTGAGGAAGCACAACAGTATCAGATGTCGAAAGATGTTGCTAAAAATAGTATTCATGTTCAAAGAAAATCACATCCCGAGAGATATGCCATCGATTATTAATCGAATCATAACACACAAAACCTTTATGATTAGGACTATAACCCATAAAGCCACATCGAACAGATTGGGCTAACAACTTATGACATTCATGGGTAGGTAAATGAACAAAACAAACACATCCGAAAGTATGTAGCTTATGATAATTAGGATGTTTACCAAACACTCGTTGATAGGGAGAATCAAACTTCAATTGTTGAGATGGTAAGCGATTAATCAGATAAACGGCAGTAGATAAAGCTTTGGTTCAAAACTTAGCTGGAACAGAAGATTTTAACAACAATGTGTGCACCACATCTAACAAATGTCAATTTTTCCGTTCGGCAGCTCCATTCTGCTGAGGTGTATAAGGACATGAGCGTTGTGAAACAACACCCTTGTTATGAAGAAATGCTTGAAACTCATGAGAAATATATTCACCACCATTATCAGACCATAAGATTTTAATACAAGTGGAAAACTAAGTCTCAATATATGTTACAAAGGTTTGAAACACAGTAAACACGTCTGCTTTGGAATGCAAAAAATAAATCCATGTAAATCGACTGTAATCATCAATAAATGTCACAAAATATTTATACTGATCATGTGAAATAATTGGTGCAATTCCCCAAACATCACTATGAATAATGTCAAAACATTTATTGGCACGACTACCCAAAATAGGAAAAGGCATTGTCTTACTTTTGCCCAGTTTACAATAAGAAAAATCAACTAATAAACTCTTATCTATGGAACCGAGAATACCTCTTTGCAACAAATGATTCAAAACAACATTATTTGGATGACCTAAGCATCTATGCCAGATGCCAGCCTTATTGTCAACAACTGAAGAAGCTAATGACAAAGTCCGAGGAATGGTAAATTGTAATGGAAATAACCTGCCCACTTTAGGCCCCTTCGCTATCACCTTCCCCGACACTTGATCCTGCACAGTACAACCATCATGAGAAAAGTGGACATCACAGTTATTATCCACCATTTGCCCAACAAAAAGTAAGTTAGTAGATAATTTAGGAGAAACCAAGACATGTCGAAAGGAGGAGCTAATATCACCAACTGCGTAATAGGAATATTATTTCCATCAGCAACCTGAATGTGTTGAGTACCAGTATATGGATGTTGATTATGCAATAAATCAGATATGCCAATCATATGATTTGTGGCACCGGAATCAACAAACCAAGGAACAGAATTAGTAGTCTTACCTTTCCCTTGAAGACCAAGAGTAGAGAAGGCAGAGAGGATCATCTGTTGAACCATATCTGGTGTGAGAACAGATTGCTTGTTGCTAGCAATTGTGGATGTTGAACCAAGATTGCAAGAGTCAGATACCACAGCATGAAAAGTTTATGGCCTTCTGTTTTGAGGCCTTGTAGGACACTCCTTAATAATATGCCCTTTTTGCTTGCAATAATTACAGAACTTCTTACTATAATGCCAGGCAATATGACCAAATTCTTTGCAGCTGTAACACTGCATTGTTCCCTTTTCTGGTCTGAGCAGCATATGCAACATTAACTATTCCAGATGATCCACTAGTTGCACCAATAGCGGCTTGTGTCGCCAATCTTTGTTCCTCGCGCAGCAATTTCCCAAAACATACATCCAAACAAGGCACTAGATCTCTATTCAGCAACCCAGCCCGAGCGATTTCAAATTTAGGTCTTAGCTTCATCAAAAACTGATCTCGACGACTCACTTCATGAACAGCCTGAAGACTAGCCAAACTCTCCTTTGACACCTTAGCACATATAATACCAGAATATTCGCTCCATAAATTAAGGAAGCCAGAATAATATTGTTCAATTGAGAGATTACCTTGACTATAATTACTCATATCAAGTTCCAATTGGAAACGTCTTGCAGTATTATCTTGATTGTAGACGCGCTTTAAGTATTCCCACATTTCTTTTGCTGTGCCAAAGGATCGTAAATTGTTCACCATGTGAGCCTCAATAGATCCCAAAATCCAAGAAACAATACGTGCATCCTTTACCTCCCATTAACCACGATCTTTTGACTCTGTAGGAGCTGGAGAAGACCCGTCAATATGACCCCAAAGCTCCTTCCCTTTCTGATGTGCCTAAAAGGGGGATTCAAGCACAATCAAATTGAAGGGAGAAATGGCTATGAAGTATCACGCCACAAGAAGGGAAATACCTCAATATTCCAAATGAAATTCCGAAATTGTGATGAATTACAATATATCAAATGACGATTGCTAGAAGGGAAAACGAAATGGTATTCAGATTCAATTCAAAGGTGCTTTCAAATTTCGAAATTAGAACCCTAATTTCATAAGAACAAAAAGTACATAAAAGTAACTAAATCCTCACCAGATATGACTCACTAGTTTGGAATTAGGATCAACTTGTAATTTGTTGATATAACACACAACAAATCCAAGCCTACTCGCCACAATTTCACTAAGGAAATTGATAAGAGCAATTGCTTGAAAGAGGCACTCTCTCTCACGGCAAAAGGGGTGTTTTTTCTCAAATATCAAAAAGCTCCCCAAAAACCCTAATTTGCAAGTATTTATACTTGCACCCTTTAGGGTTGAATGACTAAAAAATCACAACTATGCCACTATAGGGTGGCCAGTCCTAAAGGTAAAATACAACCAAATAAAATGTCCCATAAAGCTTACAAAATAAATGGTTCAAACATAAATTACAAGTAAAGAAAATAATCTTCGGCAGGCTAGCTTCATGATGGAATCCGTCGGTTCAACTCATCGCCGGTTCAGGTCGGTCCATAGATAACCCACAAGCTGAGTCTTAGTGAGTTTATCCATCGCCTTGTGAAACCAAATATGCATACCTGTTGGAATATACAATTCATGAATAAGATAAAAGAGGTTAGATAATAATTTATTCCGAGGTTGATCTGCTTGAAATGGGCCCTCATTGCCAAAATTTGAAATCCTTCAATTTTTGTCCTAATGATAGGTCTTGTCGGATTTTGATTCCCATCACTTTCAAAAACATCTTAAACTGAAATTCCCATGCAGCATAATTCTTTCTCGTAAATCTAATAGCTAAGATTTCATGTGTTTTCTCAGAAGACATTCTAAATTGAATTGTCACTCATAACTTGATTATCAAAAAATTGTTGATTGGAATTAATCAACCTAAAGCCAAAAATAAAAAACCAAGAACAAACCAGCAATTCCAAGACTAAAAAAAGAACTATGGATTTAGCACAATACTTAGTTGTGTAGCTCTGATACCATAACAACTTTTGAGAAACTTTGGCTAAATGCCTCTTCATAATTCATGTTCAAGTATATATATACATTAGGAGGATATCTTTCCAAGCAACTATATCTTACAAACTAGGAAAATAAATCTTCATCTACCAAAATATACAATACAAAATATACATGTCATATTTACAAACTAAGTCACGAAACAAATATCTAAATATTCACGACCGTGTTACACGGTCGTGCCTTCTAACCGTGTATGTTTCTGGTAGCTACCTGACACAATACACGGCCGTGCCTTCTATCCGTGTATGTTCCTGGGAGGTACCTGACACAACACACAGCCGTGCCTTCTGTCCGTGTATCCGGCCGTGTATGTTTCTAGAAGTTATCTGACACAATATACGGTCGTGCCTTCTGACCGTGTATCCGACCGTCTATGTTTCTGAGCTTCTAGACCATCTTGATTGATACCTTCGCTCAATGGGGAATTAACGTACTTAATCCTTTCCCCCAAGCCACTAGTCGGCGACAATCCATCATTATAGCTGTCAACTACTTCATGAAGTGGGTAGAAGTTGAGGCTATAGCCAAAAACACCAAGAAGAGCATCGAGTCCTTTGTCTTTAACTCTATCTTAAGCAAGTATGGCGTCCCATGCATTCTCATCACAAACAATGTTACTCAGTTTGACAACAAAAAATTTAGAGACTTCTATAAGAAATATAATATCAAGCTTCACTACACCTTAGTTGCTTATCCTTAATCCAATGAGCGGGTTAAGGTAGTAAACAAGATCATCCTTAATAATCTTAGGAAAAGGGTAGACTAAGCTAAAGACAAATGGGCTTGCGAGCTCCCAACTATCTTATGGGAGTACTAAACTATACATAGGACCTCTATGGGAGAAACTCCTTTCCGACTTGCATTTATCTTAGAAGCGGTCTTAATTATTGGATTTGAGCTACCTAACATCCATACTCAGAGTTTAGATGTGATGGCTAATCATATTAGACTCTAAACCAACCTTGACACCATCAAAGAAATCTAAGATGTGGCAAGAGCTCGCGTAGCAATTTACTAACACACGGTTATCTAGTATATGACAAGAAGGTTAAATACAAAGTCTTCTGGCTTGGAGACTTAGTGTGCAGGAAACTGGAGGCTACTAGATCTCGAAAAGGATAAGAGAAGCTTATGTTAAACTAAGAAGACTCAATCAAAGTTAGAGAAGACTTAGGTAATGGAGCATACAAATTAGAAAGGCTCGGCAGTAAGCTCATATCACGAACTTGAAATGTTGTCATTTGACAACCTTATATTATACTTTGATTAACTTATATTGAGTTCATGTAATACATGTATTGTAATGAAGGTTCATTTTATATACGAGTTTAGACTTTATTTTCTCTATATGTTTGTATTTGTAATTTGATCTTAACTAAAGATTATAAGTCCCAGTCTCTCGCAAGGTGAATGGACCCCTACAAACATTAAGTCCCAACCTTCCTTGAGGTGAATGAATTCTTGATGACATCAAGTCCCTACTAGTATTAAGGTAAATGGATTCTTGATTAGACTAAGTCTCAACTTCTTTTGAAGTGAACAAACTAACATGCTCCTTAATCACCTCAAGAGAGATAGAGCACCTAATCTCTTCAGGTTGCGGTAGAAAGCATTACCTATTCAACCTAGTAGGGTAATTCATTTACAAGACTTAGGTCTAGACTTCTAAGGACTCCCTCACTAAGGTTATGACTTGTATTTTGTGAGGAAGATCTTAGCTAAGATGATTTGTGGCAAGAGGAACCTCCTAACACTTAACGCTTGTAGGGGCACACCAATAATGTATAAGTTAAAAGAAAAGAAGGGAAAGGGGAACGGTAATATAAACACTTTGAAAAATTTTCACTTCATTAAAACAAGGGCTTAATATATCCAAATGGTTGGCATCCTAACCTATTACAACATAAGATACTTAAAGAAAATTACAAGAATTATTTTTAGCTAGTAGAGGGAAGACCAAAAACAATCTCAAGGACTTCTTCAGCCTTAGCTTCAGTAGCTCGCCCTTGAGGAGTAGGCTTGGTTAGAGGTACTGCGTCTTTTGGAGGCTTAGTACTTGGTGGAAGGGGAACATCTTCAACATGAATTTGCTCTTCAGGTACCTCCTCTCCTTTAAGCTTGTTCTTAACATGTCCTCATTAGCGACTGCCTCGAATACCTTCGACTTGTCGCAGAAGGATAGAAAACTTAGATCATATTTAGGGCAAACCTTCAAGATCTCCAACTAAGCTGTCTGGACCCTTGCCTCATTTTCCTCTTTTGGAGGTTAGCTTGCTCATTACTAGCCATAATTTTATTGAAGACTTCCCTCTCCAATGGGGCTTTATCCACATCAGTGTTAGCATGGTTGTCCAACTCCAAGAGCCGAGCCTTATCATGATCAGCTTCTAGCCAGAGTTGTTAAATCTCCTTGCAAAAGCTCCTTTCCTTCTCTACATGGTTGGCCTCTTGACCCTCGAATTGCTTTCGAGTCCTATCCAAATGGCTGGAAAGCCTCCTTACCTCTATGTCGAGGTCCTTGTTGTACCTCTCTAACTCCCTAACCTTAGCAATGAGGTTGACGTTAAACTTTGCCTCAACCTTTGCCCAAGCCCTCAATGCCTCCACTTTAGCCTCGATCTTCTTTCAAAGCTCATTGACCTTAACAATCTTACATTGGGCCTCCTCCGGAATCCACTTAGCCTCCCCTTTGATCTTTTAAGCCTTTTATGACTTGACATAAATTTCATTAGATAGCTTCAAGTAGTTGCCATGGATCTTCTAATGCTTTGAGATGAGGATCTCATGCTCAAATTGAAGCTCCCTTACTTGCTTTACTTGGGCTCCCTAGACATCAAAAGCCTTCATCAAGTGTGAGCTAAATTGTCATGAGGAAAACATGAATCAATTAAATTTAACAAGTAAAGAAGTAAAGTTAAAGAGAGCTTCAATTCTTCAAAGTTGATCATGGAGCTTCGCATTTATCAACCTCCTAATGGCCTCTTAGGTCAATTCTTCAAAGTTGTCCTCTAGAGTGGCTTCATCCCTAAGAAGGATCAACCCTCTCAGAATGTCTCAACTTTTGCTCCCATCACTATGCCCGATGTTCGAGCTAAAGACCTCCTAACTAAGGGTGGAAAACATGTCCTCCACCTTCAAAGTGTAATGGGAGCCTAGGAATAGACAAGGTTACCTCTTCGACTCTCTCCCTTGCAAATAAGGTCGGTCTAGTGAGTCTCATGATGTGTGGACTCAGACTTCACATTTAGCTAGATGACCTCATTCCAAGACATTAGAGGTTGCTCACCAAATGCTTAGTTATGTGGCCTCTTCCTTGGTGCCTGGCTAGGCCCCTCATTGACATTCCCTTTCAACTTTAGCTTGGCTAAGGGATTTGCTGCAAGATAGATAACAACATAGGTAGCAGGAGCATTAGCATCCTCGTCCCTTATACTTAAAGGCACCTCCTTAGCCCTCTATGGAGGAACCTTCTTTTGAGCAGCAGTGGCGACAAGAACTTTCTTACTCTTCTTGGCCACTTGAGTAGCTTTGCACTTGGTTAGGAGCTCATAGGAATTGTTTTCCCTTAGCTGCATGTTACAAAAGATAAAAATGAATTAGTTAAAACATAGGAAGCAAATTATATAAGAAATACCATACCAAACATAAGCTATTAAGGAGATCGAATTCCCTAGCAAAACAAGACAAACGATTTCTCTATAGTGAGCCCATTTTAGTATGGTAAAGGTGGTAAGCATACCTCCCTCTTCTTCGTATAGCATGCTTTTTGCAAGTTTGCCGCCTATTAGATATTCCTTGATAACCCTCACTTCATTCCAATAATTACCTAACCTTCTCTATAGCTCAGTTAATATCCAATTTGCAGTGACCTTATCACTTGGGCCTAAAGCTCAGACTGTAGATGTCTTTATCAGCTCTACCTACTTAGTCTAAAAGTTCAACTTGAACCCGAGCACCACCACATGAAACTTATTCTTCTACCCATACATCAAGGAGTCTAGTCTAACCATTAGCTTCCATTTAGGTTGGTTAAACAAGTAATACTAACCATCATTTGAATGCTTTAGCCCATATAAATAACAAAGAAGCTAAAGAGTGGCTCTCAAGATGAAGTGTTCACATGGAGCTTCGAATGTGACCAACAGATGACACGTGTTTAATATGAGTTAAGTGGGAGAGATTCAATGGTAGAGGGAAAACTCTTTCTAGACCATAGAAAACGAAGCTTAGAGCTTAAACTCCAGGCGCTTCTCATATAGATAACATCGATAACCTACTATTAAAGAAACATGATTGCTAACCTAAGGCCTCTCCAATTTCCACCTTTGAGGCCAAAGATTAAAGTGCTTACTTAGCCCAATCAATTCCTCATATGAAAGGGTACTTCATACTCCCATTAACGGTGTTGCCCTCCTTAACAAATGTGTAGAGTGGCTGTAATGGCCTAGCCTCCTCCATATCATCTATGTAATCATCCTTGGGAATTTGGGCAATTGTGGCTATAACATCAATATTCATGTCCAACTCTATGCTTGACATCTTTGTTGTGCTGAAAGTGCACCTAAAAACTTACTCTATAGTCGTTTGAGTAGGGGGGAAGTACCCCTCCCCTTATCATTTTGATCACTTAGGGTATGAGAAGGGGAAGAAAAAATGGTCACCATACTTGTAAATGAGAAGAATTAAGTGAGAAACAAGAAGAAAGTATGAAAATCGAGATGGAATGCGACGGAAATGTGAAAGAAAGCCTTCTGAAGGAGAAAGAACGAGAGAGTTTTTGAGGTTAAAGAAGAAGAGTAAAGAAGAAAGTGAAAGTTGAAACTTGGGTATTTATAGAAGAGGACATGAAAAATGAGAAGACAATTATGGGAAAAATAAAAGATTTAATACCCTTTAATCTAAGTATAAATATACTCTTCTTGACCTGCATTAGTATCGTGTTAATAAGCAACATCCACTTATTAATGGAGTAATTGTATGCTGCTTTCCTTGTAATAATTCTCTAATGCCATTGGATACAACAATGCATATAAAAATATTGGCCGAAAAAAGAAAATCTTTTATAGCATGTATATATACATTGGTAATCTTTAAGGAAAAGAAATAAAAGTGATGTCATTAGCTAAAGAAGATATGACATAAAATCACAACATTTTTAAATGTGATAAAGATTTGGAGGGAAATTATGAGAGTCAAAATTTTGAAATTATGGAATATTTCAAAGATTCATGATCAATATAGATAATGAACTCCTTTGGAAGTAAATAATGCTTCTAAACCAGTCAAAGCCCTAATAAAGGAATAGAGTTATTTATCATGTACAAAATGATCAAGAGTTACTCCACTCAACTTCTCACTTAAGTAAGTAATAGGTTACTTTTCCTACATAAGAATAGCCCCAATACCAACTTTAGACACATCACATTCCAATTCAAAAGTCCTCTCAAAATTAGGAAGAACTAAAATAGGAGTAGTAGTAAGTTTCTGCATTACTTTCTCAAAACTTTTCTATGCCCTTTCACTCCACTTGAACTTCACATTTTTCTTTGTTAACTCTGTCAATGGAGCTAAAATAGTACTAAAGTTTTTTACAAACTACTAATAAAATGAAACAAGTCCATGGAAACTTCAAACTTTTGCCATAGACTTCGAAATTGGCCATTCTACAATAGCTTTAACTTTCTCTAGATTAGCCTTAACTCCTTATTGCAATATAACCAATCCCAAAAATACTACCTCCTCTTGATAAAATGTACACTTCTTTAGGTTACCATACGATTTTTCTCTTCTCAACATAGGAATTATATAATGTAGATGCTTCTAATGACTACTTATGTTAAGACTATAAACAAGAATATCATCAAGTAAACAAAGACAAATCTACCAATAAAATCTCGCAAGACATGATTCATCAGTCTCATAAAAGTACTCAGTGCATTAGTCAATCCAAATGACATGACTATCCACTAATAGAGACCATATGCTTCAGTTGAAAGCAGCCTTTCAATCATTTCCAAGTCTCATACATATTTAACGATAACCACCTATCAAATCAATCTTTGAAAAGATTGTAGCACCACACATCTCATCCAACATATCATCAAGGTGTGAAATATGATACCTATATTTGATAGTAATCCCGTTGATAGCACAACTATCCATACATATCCTCTATGAGTCATCTTTCTTTAAAACCCATAAAACTGGTACAACATATGAACTTGTACTCTCTTTAACATACCTTCGATCAATCAACTCATCCACTTGTCTTTTCATTCCCTTTGTTTCTTAAGGATTCATCTAATAAGTTGGTTTATTTAGTAACACAACTTTAGGAATAAGGTTGATATTGTATTCAATACCTTGCATTAGAGGTAACCCTTTAATAGCTCTTCTGGAAATACTTTTGTAAACTCCTCCAACAACTTCCGAATAGCTTCAAGAATTGGTTCTTAGACTTATGAACTTAAAACCTATCGAATGTACAACATATACATAGGACCTTGAGTTCGGATAACCTTTAGAACCTCTCATCAAGCCATCAGCAATGACACTTTTTTATCACTAACCAGCATCATCTAAGTATTCCTCACTTTAGAGGGACTCATAGGTAGTAACAAAATCTTCTTACAATCTTTGGTAAAACATAAGTATTCCGATACCCATTTTATACTACTTGATGGTCAACTAACCATGGTCTTTCTAACAATTTATGTAAAACACTCATGGGAACAACATCTCACTTTATCTCATCTCTGTCATGATTAGGGATGTTAATCGAAACCTTGACTCACATGGTAACATGCATAACTTTTTTATTACTAAGCCAATGAAGCTAGCTTAGGATGGTCAGAAATAGGTAATTTTAACTTCTCCATCAAAGCAGCAACAGTAGTTACATTAGTGTAATTTCCTCCATCTATAATCATGGCACAAGTATGTTTCTTAAGTAGACACTTAATTTGGAATAGATTCTCTCTTTGCTCTGCATTTAGCATAATATCCACACTCAGAGTATGTCTCACTACTAAGGAAATCGCATCTCCTCTAGCTCCTTTGATACCATCCACTTAATCATCATACTGCCTTAAAACATCTTCAAGATCAGATGATACTCTTCATCTTCTTCACTATCTTCACTTTCAACATCACCTTCTTCCATCATCACCATCACTCTTCTGTTCGAATATTGTGTAGCCATATACCCAAATCCAAAGCACTTAAAACACTTAAGTTGGCTACTATACTTCCAAGCCATCTTTTGATCTTCTCATTTACCTTTGAAACTATTAGAAACCCTTCCTTTAACATCTTCCTTCTTCTTATGTCATTTTTCATCATTCTTTCCTTTTTCACTCATTCTTTCTTCACCCCTTCCTAGTCTCCTAAAGCCACTAGATTTTGCCACAATAGGCACCATGTAATGATTTCTGATCAAGTGTCATTTTACTTTGATGGTTAATTGTATAGCCTCTTCCAAAGTATTAATCTTTTAAAGTTCCACTACCTTAAAAATATCATATTTCAATCCTACTATAAATCAAGAAATGGTACACTCCTTTGGCTTCATAACTTCACATTGAATCATGAGCCTCTCAAACTCTTTAACATAACCTTTCATAATTAAGTCCTCCCTACTTCAAAGTTTGAAGCCTTATGTACATCTCATGTTTGTAATACTTAAGAACAAAACGTATACACATCAAACTTTTTATCCTATTCCAAATATCTGTATTTCCTTCCCCTCTCCTCATTCTCTAAGCCCTCAAGTTCTCCCACCACAAGACTACATATGCCCCTAACCTCACCTTTGTTCTTCATCATAATTATGACAACAAAAAATCTTTTCAACTTTATACTCCTAATTAAAATATACTTTTGCAAATTATCATCCCTCAAAAGGCAAAATATTTATCTTGATTGCCTTTACACCTTGCTTCTAATGGTTCCCTCTATTGTTTACCCCCACCTCAAAGTTATCTTCATCACCTTCATCAGGATCTACAACTACTCTTCGGCCTTGGTTATGTGCACCTCCTCTTTATGCTTCTAGGTTTCCCAGCCTGACATTCATAACCCTGAAAGACTTTATTAAATTTTGTAGACTATTGGCAATATCCTCTACCCTTTTTTAGTGTTCTTCCCCCTCATGTACATTATTTCCCGATGTCCTGTCACCACTTCTTAATAATTAGTCTCACATTACCCTTCCCTACAAACATTCTCTCTAATACTAAAAAGACAATGTGTCCAAATCCACATATTAGATCTAAACACAATCGGATCGCTCTAGGATGTCTCTAAAAGATAAGCTTAGGATAAATGATCACTAGGCAATAAGAACTAAAGATCAAAACTATTTGGTCTATAGAGAATTCAACCATTATACTTATAACCTAACAATAATCTTTTTATAGGATTTTATATAATTTTCAGAATTGGTATAATAAAGGATATAAATGACTCCTCCAATGGATATGATACATTAAGGGAAAATTAAACTATACACAATCTGCTTGATATGATGCACGGGTAGGTTATATGGTTTGCTTGCCATAATACAAGAAGACTGATAAGAGTAAAATATCAAATGAGAAGAACTTAAGCAATATGAAAAAGGAATAATATCATTCAATTTAACTTCATAGGGATACATGAGATCATATATATATGATAACAATTACGTATAAGGAAATAGTTGTAAAGGAAAGTAAATACATCTAAAATAAGAAAGAGAATAATTACTATCTCTATCTAAATTAATTTCTCTAGATCCTTTAATGTAATAGAAGTAACTTCCAAAATTGTTTAAAAGAATATGCCATATTCAAATTTAAATCTAGTGCCTTATTCTCTAACCTTCAAAATGGGATCTTCATATTCTCTTCAAAAACACGTTTAAAGTCATAGATTTCTCCCTTCTTGAAACCCCTTGAGTAAAAAACAATACGAATGCCACAATCGGAGCTAGCATGACCCTTGCATTTGGAACCATTCTCTCCCTCTTCATTCAACAGTAACAAGCTCCTTCTTAAAGTGATGTTATAAAGTGAATAATTTTTGAAATAAGCTTGCTTATCAACTAGCATAGTTCCTTGCAATACCATCTCCTTAGGTGACTTGAATCCTTCATTCGAGCTCAAGTCATTGGTCCTCCTTATGTTGGAATCCGATTCAAAATTTGATTCCCATGAGCTTTATATTCCTCAAAACATAAAAAAAATTGAGACCTCTCATGTATTAAGTATAAGTACTCATAACGAGAGCAGTCATATATGAAAGAAATAAAATACTATTGAAAATTCTAAGAAGCCATAGGGAATGGACCACATATATTAGTATGCATTAATTCTAAGACATTAAAACTCTTTTCAACACCCATTATATATAGATATAAAATAAAATACTATTGATAATTCCAAGAAGCCATAGGGAATGGACCACATATATTAGTATGCATTAATTCTAAGACATTAGAACTCTTTTCGGCACCCTTTATATATATTTGTTTGTTTGTCTTTCCTTGATACATTCTACACCTATTTCAAAATCTAAGAAGTCAAGGGAAGCAAGAATTTCTTCTAGCACAAGCCTTTTAATCATTTGTTTGGAAATATGTCCTAAATGCTTACTTGTATGTAAGGTTTCCTTTGTATATGAAGCATGCAAGTTCAATTTGTATAGATGATCAATCAAAGTACTTGTAGCAATAAAATTTGAATATTGACAAATAATAAATGTTTCATAGGTGATTGGATTAGTCTAAATAAGAAACAAGAATTAAAATTTTTCTAAATGATGGAGTATAATAAGTCTCTCCAAAATCCAAATAACACATAGGTTTTAATTGTAATATAAATTCATTAATGGTCTCAACAAGAACCTTGTTGTCATTACTAACCTAGATGAATCTTTTAGCATCACTTGGCACTTGACTCCTTAGATAGCCTTGCAAGGTAACACTTACATGAATAGTTGCACCTGTGTCTATCCTCCAAGTGCGGGCATTATCAAATCTAAATTAACTTCTAAATAAACAAAGTTGGGAAGTTTATCTTTCTTTACAAGCCACTTTACATACTTATGACAATGTTTCTTTACATGACCAGCCTTCTTGCAAAAGAAACGAGCGAGCCCTTATCCTACTTTTGTTGCACATCTAAAGCCTAAGCATTCACAACTCCTTTACCCTTATGATCTATTTCCCTTTTCTTGGGATTCTTATCTTAAGTGTGAATCACCATGTGAGCACTTTTCAATTATTTCATGTTTCAATCTATCTTCCCCTTGCACACATTGTGTAATTGGTTCATTCAATATCCATTTCTCCTTTTGGGTATTATAGCTTGTTTTGAAAAAGCTGAACCGAGTAGGAAAAAAGGTCAAGACTAAGTGCATAAGAATGTCATCAAACAATTCCAACTTAAAGGCCCTAAGTCTCGTAACAAGGTTTGACATCTCCATGATGAACTCTCTTACGTTTAATCCTTTTGCCATTTTACCGCATAGAAATGAACTTTGCAAGAATAGTGCTCATTTTGACATTTTCAGAAACTGCAAATTGGTATACTATTTGGTTTAGGAACTTTTTAGCATTTTTCTCCTTAAGGATAGCTCTCTTAATGGTAAACCTTGTCATGGGTTGGGTCCTTAGTTCTTATCCAACTAAAGAAACCATCAATTATGCGGGTCTTAGGTAGTTCCACCTACTAAACCTACGAAATTAGTGGGTCGAAACCGGTCTACCGAGATTAAATTAAAAATAAAGAAATATATTTATACATATAATTAAAGAAATTAAAACGAAAATAACATTGCAAACATAAAAACTATTTTCATGTGAAATTGGATAAATTAATTCCCATCACAACATTTAATGTATTGTTGTTATTAACAATTAAGAAATAAATACACTATTTAAGCATGTTTGGGCCTCACTAAGAGAAGGTTTTTATTCCTTAGCAATGTGGAATTAAAAACAACTGTTATTTTTTCATTTTCTTTTCTAGACATTTGTTTCATATTGTTGAGATAACAATTCTATTAGGTATAGTTCTGTATAAATAAAGTAAATCCTTTACAATGTATTCATAAAATGGATTAAAAATTATTAAGAGTTTTGAGCTCATAGTTTTTTTTTTTAATTTAAGTTATTTTAAAGAAAAAAATTAAAAAGAAAGTCATAGTTCATATGTCTAGGAATCAGACCTATGAACACCAGTTCTTTAGAATCAACCCCACGTTTTTGGGGCCAGTTTGATCCTTCCATAATCAATACCCATTGGTTTGGTGGTTAGTTTTAGGGTAGGTAGAACTATGGCAAAGTCTAGTTGATGGTTTCTAGAATGAAATGCATCATGATCATTAGACTTATGCAGTTAGAATAGTCCCACTTTTCATAAATTGCATTTTTATTAGCAATACTTTTGCTGGTAAGGGTAGAAGGTTCATCAGTTTTGATCGCATAGTCAAGATCCATGCATTCGAGCAAAATGGTGATATATTTCTTCAATTTCTTGAAGTTTGTGCCATTAAGCACTGAAATTTTATTCAAATTGGCAAAAATAGAGATAGCACTAATCGAACAAAAAATAAAAACACTCATAATTAATAATAATTTTACACCTTAATACATGAATAAATACAATACAAAGAATTATAATTATCATGTACAATATGTCAAATTAATATAGACCAATAACAAAATAAATACTTTAATTGAGCCTATATGAGATACCTAGTACATCATTGGTATCTAGTCTTTGGACAGCAATATCAACAAAAAAACACTACCTTCTAAAATAATAATAAATATGATAATCATAATTTTACCAATAATATGTTTTCCTTTGGTTTGACAAACCACTTGCTTGAAACCATAGCTATCATGTATTTATTATTAAATGTCTATCATCTAGCTAAATAATAACTTTTCTTCGAGTTGAGTATTGTTTGCATAGATATACACACTATGCAAATCTTTAACCTAATATCTAAAATATTTTAAAATAAACTTGGATAATAAAGGTTACTTTGGCCGATTAATACCAAAATTATAACATCTCAATCAAAAAGGCTGATGACGATCAAATATATCCAGATTTTCTTCCTCCTCTCCCATTTTTATTTTAACATCCCAAACCATGTGGCTGAATCCATTTTTTCCTTTGCAGACTCTAAAATATAATAAGTTCTCTTTACAATCATGTACTTGTCCTTCAAGTACTGAGAAAGAGAAAGAAACGATTCCCATCATGACCTTCCTTTAATTTGTGTTACCACGCAACCGTAAAGTGAAATCACGTGTCTAATTCATATTCATATTGCAGCATATTCTATTGATGCTGCATTATAATTATTCAGATGATCTTAACTTTCCCATTTTTTATTAGATTTCAATAAACTTGATATCACCACGTCTGTCATTCACAGTATTATTTAGATACGATAAGATAATATTCTATTAGAGTTACGGCTATATTATGCTTTGGAATTAATCAGTGGATTACAATCATCAAGTTACCACTTCATTAGCTTATCCTAGATGTTACCAAATTAATCTCTAATTATTAATTAAGCCAGTATAAAGTTAAATATTAGTTATTTATGTTATTACTATATAAACTCAATTGATTTTATGAAAATTACTATATACTCACAAAAATATCCTCTTTGAATAATCCGATTCATAGGTTTCGTATTGGCTTATTATCTTTATTTACTGAAATCATATTTAACTCTAAAATTATTAGTGATTACATGAATAAATTAGTTTATATGAAAGATCAAAATAAAATGTTTTCAACATTATTATTAGCCTTAGAAATGCTTATATGGCAAAATTTACGGATGATCATCAAAAACCCATTATTTCCTGATATTCTAAATCTATCAATTTGTGTAAAATAAATTTAGAGTAAATTACATGGACATAAAAAGTTTCCAAATTGCATGAGTACATGAACCCCCTAAAACACTTATGGAACCATTTTTTTTTTTTATGTGTTTGCTACTTATGTGTAATTTCCTATTAAAATGACAATATATGTAATATAATTAATTGGTAAATTTACTAAAAAAATTATAAAACAAAAAACATATTACATATGAAATATATTTAATTTCCTACAGTTTTTTTATTTTTATTTTTTTAATTTTTTAGTAGTTTTGTTAATTAAATATATCACATGGTGTTGTCTATGTTAGCAAAAAATTACACATAAATGAGATAGGTCCCAGAGCTATTTTAGAGGGTTTAAGTATTGATTTTTCAACATGCAATTTTTAAACTTTTTAAGATAAGCCCCACAACTATTTTAGAGGGTTTAAGTACCGACTTTTGAACATGCAATTTTAAAACTTTTTAAGGTATGCCCACATAATTTACTCATAAATTTAATAAATAGTAAATGATAGTTTTTCAAAATATCTTTTTCATGTAAATTAAATATATATTTAAGAGTTTATGAAAAAAAAAATAGATAAAAACTACATCATTAAATATTTAAAAAAATTATTACAAATTTCATTCAAATAGAATAATTTCTTAAGGGGCTCGTATAACCATCAATATTTTCATAGAAATGAAATTACTACATTAAACCCCATGCAAAACGATGCTAAAATACATTTTTGAGAATTAATCATGTACTTTCGATATTTTTAGAAATTAACAAGACTTACAAATAGAAATTAGAGTTAGTTGGCTCACCGGCCACCAGAGTTCCACCAATGATGGCTATATGTTAGTTGGAACCCCACGTGCCAAAATTTGGAACCCTTGATGGCCATTATTGTAGCCTCACGTTTGCCTCTTGGACCATGCATGACTTTATAGGTGCAAACGTCGGCTGAAAGCGACTTCTTGTCGCAAATAAATTATCTGAGGCTTCACGTGCTTATAATTTATAATACTTAATCATTATTGGATAATTTGGTGGCATTCACTGACGTTTCCACCGCATTTTCTATGTTTTTAGTGTTGCAACCAACGGATATTCCAAAACTTAGTATTTTAATGTATTAATTTTAGATATTTTATATGTATTAGAGTGCAACACTTGCAAAATTTTGTTGATTGGGCTTTCAAAAATGCCAACTTCGAGGAGTTGATTAGGATAAATCTTGGCTCTAATGTAGTGTCCTATCAAAGGTAGTTCTCCTTTGAGATTGGATTGTTATGCATTGTTTGTTTTAATATTTATGGTTCTAATATTAGAGCTTAAGCATAGATCTACTAGGTTAGTTTAAACTTGAACTGAATCTTGGATTCATGGAAGCTTCATTTAAGTTTAAGCTTCGGTCAAGTTTGTTTGTGTTAGCAATCTCTTAATGCCAGATAATTAGAAACTTAAGCTTTATGTTATGATTGTCGAATAGGACGAAGATGATCATGGAACTAAGCTGAAATATTCTAGTCTTACATGATTCATTTGCACTTATGTAGATTATAAGAATGTTTCTATTGATTATTTTAACTGCATCATATAGATTACATCACATACCCTTGTTAATTGACATTATTTTTATTGATAATAAAAGCTAATCGATAAGAAAAGAATTAACATTACCAGTTGTAAAAGCTAAATCTCAACGAAACATTTATCAAGCATGTTTGGGTGCATTTATGGTGTTAGGTTAGATAATAATAATAGCTTGGATATCAAAACATATGCCAATATTGATGCGTAAAAAATTTCTTGCAGTATGAAAAAAAAATTGTTACCTAAGAAACTACTGTCATGTTGGCAAGACTGTTTACCTTGTATTTGTGACTAGAAATGGTCCCCTTGTTCACTTGCTCCATCTATCCCTCATAAGAAATGCTACATGTACAATATAATAATTAGATATAATTATTTGTGAAGGAATTTTCGATTTTACAATGAATAAAACATATGTCTAAATACCTTTAACCATTTCCATTTCGCATTATCTCAAGCTTCATGAATCAACTCCAGCTTCTTTAATAACAATCTATGGAGACTTAGCATGGAAGTCAAAACATTTTTGAAGGGTTAACATCATATTTGGTATCTCAACTTTCGCTGTTTTTATAATTACCTATTTGAACTTTAAAAAGATCGATTTACTATTTAAGTAAACTTTTTAATGTTACTTATAATATCTCGTGTAACTTCGTTTACTACTGTTAGTATGTGTGGATTTTTAAACTAATTATAGTGTCTCACGTAGCAAATGTCGTTAATTTAATGAAAATAAAGCTAAATAGTATAGCTTGATAGAATAATATGAAGCCACGTTAGAAAAAAAAGGCAATTAAAAAAAAACTAAAAATTTTCTTCTATTGTTTATAAGTAATCATATTAGCTAAGAAAAATATTTACAAATAAAAATTTACATAATCTCTAACCCTCATCTCTAGGCTCTCCATAAACCTTTACTTTTAACTCCAACCTTGATATGCAAAAATGCAAACATTTTATTAAGCCGAGATTTTTTGAGTGGTAGAATCACTTACAAAAAAGAAAAAACAAGCTATAGGAGTGCTGAAGGTTACTCTGGCATGGCCACTTCGACACCCAAGACAACATAAGGGTTCTTAAAGAATGTGCAAGAGTCAAGAGAGCCAATAACCTTTTACCTAGTGGTCTCAACCAACCCCTATTTGTAGGGGTTCAGGTCGGTCTTGATTTGGCAAATATATTCACATCCGAGATTCTTTCCGAAATTTGTAGAGAGTGTATTTTTTTATCAACTCCTTTCCTTATCTACTTTAAGTATTTTGTCCTTATCCAATTGTAGTTGATTTGAGCTTAAGATCGGAGCATACATGTTAGACCTCGATGCTTTTGTGCTATGGTGATCTAATGGAGGTCAATTTGTATATAAAGAGCTTGGATAAAGGCCTAAATAAGTTAGACTGGGCTTTAGGGATGTATGTCCAAAAAGCTCCATCAATATATTCTTTTAAATCTTAACTTGTCTTAAACATCAAAACCTCAAACCATTAACTCCTTGTTTTCTTTCCTAATCCCCAAAACCCTAACTCTCTCTTCTCAACCCTTAAAAAACCTATTTAAACTCCTCTCCAATTTGATCACTCAATTGACCTTGAACCCAAATGCACCACTAACCCTAAAAAAAAAAAAAAAAGAATGACAAGAAAAATAAGCCATTTGTTGTATTCTTCAAAAGAACTTGTAGGTTATCCTGAAAACCAAAAAAAAAAAAAAAAGAAAAGAAAAAGAAAATGAAAAGGAAATGAAACTAAAGCTAAACAAAAGCGATGGATTGATTGTTAACTCAAAGCAATTGCAAAGAGAAATTAAGAGATTGAAGAAAAAAGATGAAGCTTTAATTGCTAAAAAAGGTAATTTGGTAAGGAACAATATTAGAAAGTTTTTTGATTTAGTATACAATGTGGTTTTGAATTTGGAGAGAATAAGTTTCAAGCTTTTTTATTGACTTTG
Organism: Laguncularia racemosa; assembly: GCA_037954665.1. Classification (NCBI taxonomy): domain Eukaryota; kingdom Viridiplantae; phylum Streptophyta; class Magnoliopsida; order Myrtales; family Combretaceae; genus Laguncularia; species Laguncularia racemosa. Next base: position 3,588,108 of record JBBMOL010000074.1, read on the forward strand.
GATTTTTAGTCATAAGTTTGCATTATAGTTTTTAGTGATTTTGGTAAGTGGATAAAAGAGGTTTTGAAGTGAGATTCTGAAATTATTATTATTTTTTTTGGAAACTTTGAATTCAGAGAGTTTCAATTTGAGAAAGCTTTGGTGATTTATTTGAATGTTTTTTGGTTAATTTGTTGGAGATGTTGAGAAAATTCCAATTTTTAGGGTTAGCATACCGATTCTCTTAGTAGCTTTTCTTCTTCTTCTTTAAAGCTTCATACTTTTACACTATTATTTTTGGTTAAAATGGTGGTCATACAATTTTGATATTACTTGTTTAAAGCTTTACAAGGAATGAGTAAGAGTAAAGTGGGGTTATTTATTATAGGTTTATGCCTTTTTTTTTTGGGTACAAATATCAAGTATTTTTCCAAATTGTTATCTATTAAGAATGATTTGGTATGAATTATGTAGAAAAGTATATTATGTTCTAGTTTGGTATTGTTTGGTTCCTTTAATCTAGGGTACTAGTATTTTTGGTTAGTTTTCTTTGTTTTTCTAGTTTCATTGGATATTGGTTTTGTTAATTGATTAAAGTTTATTTTTTTAGAAGTGTTCTAATAAATTTTTATGAAATTATCAATTTTTAGAAAAAAAACATTTTATTTTTTTTCTTTTGACATGTTTATTATTTTCCTTTTTGTCATCCACTTGCATGTCTTAGTTGACTTGAATTATGTTAAATTAATTTTATAATCCACATATTAGCTCATGATTGCATTAGCTATCAATGTAATTTAATGGTAGTAAATAGAGTTACACGCAGAACCATAAGTAACATTAAAAGTTTACTTAGATAATAAAATTGATCTTTTTAAAGTTTAGGTAATTAATTATAAAAATAGCAAAAGTTAAGATACTAAATGTGATATTAATTCCATTCTTGAAATGTCTACTAATTGTGTCCTTGAACTCTTAAATCGAAAATTTATTACTTTATTCTTTACATGATAAGTAAAATAATGTGACTTGCTCATCAATCATCACAATCATGTCTTCTTTAACCTCCCAAACATTCTTGAGCATGGTGCATAAAGTTTTGAAAGTTTTCTCATCCATTTGAAGTTGTATTACTTTTAGCTAACTAAAACATAAGTTCTCTTTGAAAAAAAAATCATGCATGTCTTTTTTTTTTCAAAAGAAGAAATTCTTCTTTTTGAAACAACTAGGAAGCATAATTGTAGAAAGAATCAGCATATGAAATGTAAAAAATCCACCTATTCTACTAGTATTGCAATGATTTTCTTCTTTCTTTCCAATCTTCTCTTAACCAAAGTTAACTTAGCCATGATTCTACCAAAACTAACAAATAAAACATATTGAAGTGAAAATTTAAATATGTTAAATTGAAACTATAAGACATTAATTTTATATTTGAGATTTCCACAAGACAATTTTTACATAAAGGCTAGTAATTGAACTCACTATATTTTTCTATCAATTATTACTTTTGCTTATCCTAATATCATGGATTTTCTACATAGAATATCAAATAAGGGGGTCAACATTAGAACAATATTATTGATCAACTTATGTAAACATTTCATTGTTTAATTATGAACTCCCAAGAAATCGACATATCTTGAAGTTACTGAGTAATGCAAATCCTATAATTTGATTTACCAGGCTTAGTAAAAAAAATTTAACAAAGAACTTTGATCTAAATCAAACATGACCCATGACATTGCTCATTGAAAGAAGAACAAATTCGTAAAACATGTGAAAAACATAGAAACAAAAATGAGAATATATTACCCCATTCCTTCCATTTATCACTCTCAAACATAAATAAACAAAACCTTCTTTGATTTTCAAGCAAAAAAAATAGCTATAATTTCACTAACAAAAACGTAATTGCAATTTCTAATTAAATTTTGTTTCAATAAATTGAAGTCTAAACACCTGTCTCTCTACCGCATCAACAAAACAAAAACAAACCATCTTTTACCATCACGCTTTCTGCATACTTAGCAATCCCATGGAATCAAAAAATAATAAAAAAAAAAATTTCTAAATCAAACATGAATTAACTGCAATTTATCACACAAAATCAAATATGTTATAGAGGATGAGTCTCATTAATTTTAATTTGTGAATGCATGTCGTTTCACGTATTACAGCGTGTCAAGGGAATATAAATGTGTCATTAATATTATTAGAATGTAGTATGTACTTATGGACTTGCATTGCATTTCTTTTTGACTGGATTCACTTTTAAGTTGTGGAATTAGAACATGATTTGCATTTTGTCCTTCTTCTTCTTCTTCTTCTATTTTTTTTTCTCATGCTAAAATATGATATGATCAAATTCATTATTGTAGGGTAATGTAGACCTATTTTTATAATTTTATAATAATTAAATCGAAATAAAATAATGATTTCAAGAAATGGTTATTCTAACTTCATAATAAGCATTAAAGATTGAATATAAAATAAAAACTAAAATTACAATTTCATTTCGGAGCCATTTTAATGTACGAAACATAACAACAGTTGTTTTGCCTTGTTTCATCGTGCAACTTGATCATCCGCTAGCATAATTTAATGAATCGATTCTTAGTACAAATTTACTTGACTTAAAACAGAAAATCAACCTATTTACCCTTTTTGCTGTTATTTGGCGCCTCCCAGTCTCCCTCTCGACCTTTCTCTCTCACGCAGCCCTTCCGATTCGTCTCTCTCTCTCTCTCTCTCTGTGTTTGTATGAAAAATCGAAACTTTCTACCCTCTTTCTTTTTCCGTTAACCTGAAAAGCTCCCTTCTCTTCACTCCTTAGCTTCACTTTCTTTCTCTTCTGTTTATCTTGTTTCATGGCTTCTCAACAGCATCTCTTTGCTATAAAGGTCACTAACTACTGAATTCATGCTCTGTGCTTTCTTACTCGCTATATGGTGGTTTTGCTTGGAAATTTAATTAGGGTTTTGTGTTTGCAGGGCGCGAAGGTGCTCATGGTTGGAGCAGGAGGTATTGGATGCGAGCTTTTGAAAACCCTTGCCTTATCTGGTTTTGAAGACATTCATATTGTGAGTATATTGCTATCATTATTCGTTATAAAGAATTTTTTTCCCCTGCTAAAAGTGGTTACTTTTTTGTGATAATTCCCGAGGGTGTTGGAATTTCATCTTCATTTGAGCGGTTTGTTATGTGTTGAGTTTGACTAGGGTTTTGGGGTTTAATTAAGCTGGCTTAGTTCAGCTATCTTTTACTGTTATAGTAGGGTTATTGTTGGTTTAACTATAATCTGGGGATTTAATATTTTGTTGAGGTAGTTTTTTTTATGGGTTGGTTATTGTATGAAAGTGTCGTTCTTGGTTCTAGTATAAATTAGGCAGAAGATCAATCTGGGAGTTCAGTAATATTTTCGAGAAAGTATTTTTTTTTAATTTATTTATTTTCATTTTTTTTGTCTGTAATTGGTATTTCACTGTGGTTTTGGAGTATTTAGGGTTTGCTTTATGTGGGAGGTTAGTTTTTCTGGAGACTTTTAGCGTTTGTATTGGTTGAGATTATGAAATCTAGTATTTTCCGTGGTTTTTTTAGGTCAGAGGATCTTATGTGTTTGGTTGTTGCTTTGGGGCTTACGTGGTCTGATGAGTTTAGGAGTTTATTGTATTTTTTTTCCTTAGAGGATTAAGAATGGTTCTCCACCTAACTCTTGGTGAGTCGAATCTGAGATCTTTTAGATCCAAAGGAAGCATCTTACCAATTGAGTGCGCTCTACATGCTAGTTTTGACAGGCTTTACTATTAGGGGTTAGACTCTGTAATTACTGATTTGGAAAGCAATAGGAGTTGGAATGTGGTTATTAATATCTGGTCAAGATTCTGGCAATGCTTTTTGCATCATCATTTTCAAAGATGAAGCATTATTGTTTTATGCTTGTGCTTATGATGGTGAAACCAGCGGCTCTACTTTTAAGTTCCCGATGGGATTAGTTTATGGTTACTTCTAGTGGTTTGGGTGTTGAGAGTGTTTGGCTGGTACTTCGCCTTAGCATAGGGAAGTGTAATATGAATTCTGGCATCCATTCATGATTAAGCAACTGGTGCATGGAAGCTGAGTCATAAGGAGGAAAATGAGAAGTTATTTTTAGTTTCACTAACTTCTCTTGCATATGGAGTTTGCAACAAGTTGTCAGAATGAGCTATGAGTTACTGAAGTGGATTATTTAGCAGGAACTTACTGATAATTACAAGTAATGGAACCATTGTCATGCAATGTGAGGTAGTGAAGTGCTGGTCAGTGGTGCAATTTTTGGGCTCATATCTCCTCAGGTGCTATATAGCAACATTAGGTTTAAGATTCAACTAGAATGGATGATGATTCATACAATGAATATTACGGTGACTCCGATGGTACAGATAGGATAAAGTTAAATTCATTGATTTCTCTTGCTGTTCATTAGTCCTAGTCTTGTGTGAGTGGTTACTTTTGAATTATGATGAGGCAGTAAAGCAACGTACTTTTTATGATCTAAAATGCCCATAAAAATAGAATATTTGAAAATTTAGTTCTTGACTTGAAATTTTTTGCTGAAACATCATAGCATCAGAAGAGCATAAATAATTTGTAGAATCAGCTACCTGGACACTCTTATAATTTCTTTTGTTTTTTTTTTTTTTTGGTGGTTGGTATCTTCTTCAACTCTCTTCATCTCCTTGGTGCCTGTTAATATAGCTTATTTTTTCTGCTAATTTTGGACCAAGTCAATCACTTGAGTTTGATGTCACTGGATGCAGCTTGTGGTGGAGTCTCCTGTCGACCTATAGGAAGGTCGTAAACCAAAGCTATCAGCTGCATGTGATATTTCTGAACTGTACTACTTGTGATTGAGAAGAAGCACTGAATCTTCATGAGGAAAATTGTTGGAAAAAAAAAATGAAGGCCCATTAGTTATCACTTTTCTGTCCCTAGCAGTTCTTAGGAGTGGATAACATTATTTTTTCTTGGGCTTGCTTGGAAATTTTTATTCAGGTTTTGTGCGTTTCATCTGCTGAGCTTGTTCTTCAAGTAGACCTATTAGATGAATGTATCAGAGTGGAAGTTCTGCCAATAGGGACAGGATCTAAATCTGCATGCTTGTTTATTAATTTGTAATAATTGCCTGTAGCATGTGGATGTGATCAACATTGGTTAGTACTTGTGCAGCTCTCTCCTGATTAGTTTCTCCTTTTTTGTTGGATTTGTTTGCTTGGTATAAGAACAAATTTTCATTAATGAACAAATCCTGGGCAGCGCTTGAATAATTGAACTTCAAAAATTGGAAGAAGACATTTGCCTACTATTTCCAGCCATGTAAAGTGCTAGGCTTCAATTTTTGATGGCAAGTGTTACATTACATTAAAAAATCTTATTGCGAGTCTGGTCTATGGTATGCAGTGATTTAGTGTTCATTGTGGTAATGTCTTGGAGTGTCAGTTATGTTTATCGGTGAATTCTGAGTTTGATTTTGCAGATTGACATGGATACTATAGAAGTCAGTAACCTCAACAGGCAATTTTTATTTCGACGGTCACATGTTGGACAATCGAAGGCCAAGGTATATTCTTAATTACTGCTCTAATATTTGTTTGCCATTGATGCTTTTCTCTGCCTTGTATTATAAAAATTGAGCGACTCACTGAGTGAGCATTTATTTTTGCATCTCAAAGTTTAGGTCTGATATTCTTTCAATCAGGTTGCCCGGGATGCTGTTTTAAGATTCAGGCCCAACATAAGTATAACTCCCTACCATGCAAATGTTAAGGGTCCTGAGTTCACTGTGGACTTCTTTAAGCAATTTAATGTGGTCTTGAATGGCCTTGATAACTTGGACGCTAGACGGCATGTGAACCGCTTATGCTTGGCAGCAGAAGTTCCTCTGGTGGAGAGTGGGACTACTGGCTTCCTTGGACAGGTCTGATGAGGTTTCATCAAGTATATCAGTTGAAAGCTCTAATGACATAATTTATGCTTCAAAGTTTCCTTTTCCTCTTCTCTTGTTGCTGTCACATTCTTAACCTCATGTATAAATCTATTAAATTTGAATATTATTTTTCTTGAAGTTGGCTCCCCCTCCCCTCTCCCCTCCTCTAGATGTCTCTCTCTCCATAAGCTGTATGTGCAAACTGGAAAGAACACAGGTGTGATTTGAATGTAAATTTTGGGCTGCTGATGTGTCAAGTATCACATACTACACTTATGCATTAACTAAAATTGCTCTTTAGTCTAAACATGATATCATGCCAAAATTTTCAAATTCTGCTCTAACTTCAGGACACTATCTTGCATCTTGAGAACCTTTTTTTATATGTATTTTATATATTTTAATTTTTTGTAAGTAATGTTGTCGTGTCCTGTCAGTTGTCAAGATCTGATTTCACGGTTAGTGTTCTATTGTATACAGGTTACTGTACATGTAAAGGGAAGAACAGAGTGCTATGAATGCCAGCCAAAACCTGCCCCAAAAAGATATCCTGTCTGCACGATCACAAGCACCCCATCTAAGGTATCTAGTGGATTCTTCTCCCCCTTTGGACTAACTTAGCCTAATTTTCATTAGCCCAAAAAAGAAAAAAAAAGAGAGTACTATCACCTTTTCCATTCCTCACCTTTCTTTTGCTTATAATTATCCAAAAAATTCTTTCTTTTTCTTGTATGGTTTTGTATACCATCTTTGGGGAGATTTGTTTAGCTTGCAGTTTCTCTCCTTCAGTGTTTATCCTTATGCTTTCTCATGTTTTTATCATTGGATAGTTTGTGCACTGTGTTGTGTGGGCAAAGGAGCTTCTCTTTGCGAAATTGTTTGGAGACAAAACTCAAGATAATGACCTAAATGTACGTTCCAGTGAGGCTACTAGCTCATCGGAACATATGGAGGATGTATTTGAGCGAAGAAAAGATGAAGATCTTAATGAATATGGAGGGAGAATATATGATCATGTGTTTGGTCATAATATTGAAATGGCCCTAGCTAATGAAGAGACATGGAAGAACCGTATTAGGCCAAAACCAATATACAGCAAAGATGTCTTACCTGGGAAACAGTGTAAAGAGAATGGAGATGTTAAAAAAAATGGGGCAAGTGACAATCCATCATCAATCTCTGCCATGGCATCATTGGGCATGAGGAATCCACAAGATATATGGAGTCTTATGGAAAACACAAGAATATTTCTGGAATCTCTCAAGCTATTCTTCCTGAGAAGGGAAAAGGTACAGTGTGATATCCACTCTTTTGCCCACCGGAAGCGCTGAAATATTTGAATTTCTTGATGGTTTTGCATGTCGGTTGTTGCTGATTTTTAGTGGTTGTTTTTGAAATTTGCTGGGTCTAGGAGATTGGGAACTTAAGTTTTGATAAGGATGATCAGTTGGCTCTGGAATTTGTAACTGCTGCTGCAAATATTAGGGCTTCTTCCTTTGGGATCCCACTTCATAGCCTTTTTGAAGCTAAGGGGATAGCGGGTAATATAGTTCATGCAGTTGCTACTACAAACGCTACTATTGCAGGCTTGATTGTCATTGAAGCAATTAAGGTGCTCCAAAACAGTGTAGATAACTATAGGTATGTGATTTACTTCCCCCCATCATAAAATTATCTTGGTGTTTTTCTTTTTTAATCCTGAGGTATTCCTTGTTTGTATATATATTTAATTTTTATTTAAACTTAGAAATCTTCATGGAGGTTGTCTTGTTTCTTTTTTGCATGCGTAAGATGAAGCTTTCTTGTTTTTCTGTGTTGATACAAGTTTAAATAGTTTTTAAGGTTATCTTCAAAATGATAATCTCAATGTTAGCAACAATGAAAAGAAACTAGTAAGTATTTGGAAATGATGGCATCAACAGCGATTAGCAAGTGTTGGTTTGTTTTCTTGAGGTATTAAGTAAAATTTCATTTACAGAGAACAAACCTATTTTGTTGTTTCTCCAATAGAAATAACATCACTTGTCAATAAGACATAATAGTTGTTAGCATTTTTCAATGCATATAATGCAATAGGTCAGGGGTTGCTATCCCTAACAAATTTTTGTAAATAGTGGGCAATGCCCCATTTCCGCTTTGCGGTTGTAAATCTCTTTTTGGTTGAATGAAATTACTGAATTAGCCCCCCCCCCAAAAAAAATAACATCACTTGTCAACAACTAAAAACTAGTATTGTAAAAAAGTGTTACTTTTTTCAATTTCAGTGATTCTGGTAGTTTTATGTTCAATATTGCCTTTTTGTTTTGGCAATTGCTCCTTTTTTTTACTCTCTTTTTGTTATAAGAAAAGGCAGGTCTTGAAATCATATTGCAAAAATCAGTTAGTGCTTTGGAGAAATATTTAATTATGAAGCTTCTGTTCTGTAACAGAAAACAAAGAATTTGTAGGACCAGGGAGATTAATTAGCACATGTCTCTCTAGTTTGTATGATGGTTTCTCATTCATGATAATAAAAGATGTGCTACAATCCTAGTTTTTCTAAGCATTTGTCAAATGCATCTTTTTTGGGATGAAAGCTCAGATTTTTTTTACATTAAATTTGAAATTGGGTGTAAACTGTACAAAAGAAACACAAAAACACTTACAAGAGACCTAGGAGCTTGAGCAAAACACCTAACAAAACAAAAAGTGGTGCTAAGATCAAGAACTTGGCAATACATGATCAAAGAGTGCTATAATACTAGCAAAATTAAAGAACAGAGTAGAATGAGTGACATCTCAGGTGAGCAGGAAATAAGCTGAAGTCTCTTCTCATTTCTCTCTCTCCACGTTATAGTAAACCACCAAACCAGTCAATAATCTCCAGGAAGTCAAATGCGTTTTTTCTTGTCTATATAGCATTTTCTGTTTCGCTTTTGCCTTTATTTTTGCTTAGTTTGTTTTTGGCTGCCAAGTTCTCTGATTTTATATCATGCCCAATAGAATGACATATTGTCTGGAGCACCCCACTAGAAAGATGCTCCTTATGCCTGTGGAGCCATTTGAACCAAACAAATCTTGCTATGTCTGTTCAAAGGTAATTCAATTATCCCTTTTTCTAGTTTAAGCTAGTTTTAGTTGCTTGAATTTCTTTTCTTCATCACATGGTACTAATGCTTGAGGTGATTTGTTATAGATGCCACTATCACTGGAGATCAATACACGCCGTTCTACATTGTGTGATTTTGTTGACAAGATTGTGAAGGCTAAGTTAGGGATGAACCTCCCACTTATCATGCATGGATCGGCCCTTCTTTATGAAGTTGGTGATGATCTTGAAGCTGACATGGTTGCAACTTATGCTGCAAACCTGCAGAAGGTAGTTCTCATCTGCCATTGCTGTGGAAATTTTGATGTAGTAAACTTGATAATATCAAGTCTAAGTTTCTTCTGAAACTAATGATTTGAATATCAGGCTCTATATGAACTTCCTTCACCAGTTACTGGTGGGACAATGCTTACAGTTGAGGATCTACAGCAAGAGCTGACTTGCAACATCAACATTAAACACAGGTCTCTCTGTCTCTTCCTTCCTCCCTCTCTTCTTCTCCCGCTGTCCATCCCTCCTTCCCTTTCTCCCTCTTTAAGTGCTTCTCCTCTTGTGGCTAAGCACAAAAGAATGAAATGGCAGAAGAATTGCGGGGCTATCAATGTGTACATCTATTTTCTGTAGTCCCCATCTAATCTGATTAGTGTAACTTGAGTAGAAACGAGTGGTGTATATCTCTTGGGATTCATAAGCAATGTGAGATGAATGGATTGAATTAGAATAGAAAATAAGGAAAAATTGAATATTTTTTGTTTAGGTAAATTATGTTGGCCACCTCAAATGTGGACCTGGATAGTGTGCGTTTGCATCCTACTGAGCAGTTTTAATTTCATTTAATTTAAAAGATATGCCAGTCACCCATTAATTTTTAATTTCCTTGTTAAATTATAATGAGCCAAAATAATTTATTCTCACACACACACACACATTTATATGGTAATTTGATTTTTCTTTTCCTGTAACAAACTATGATTTGTGCAGAGCATGCTTGTTCTCTGTATTCTTTAGTTTATTGAATTAGCGACTGTTTGGTTTTGTAAATTACAAGGTAATTGCTCTTTTTCCCCACTCTGGTAAATGTAAATTGCTCGTTTTTAGTTTTTTTTTTTAGTTTAGTTGTCTTTAAAGGATTTGGGCAGTTTTAGTTCATACTCCCAATGTGTGGCTTTATTTATTTATTTATTTTTTTGTAATTTGCAGTATGTGGATTTCTTTTGTCCATGTGAGCAAGTTTGGTCATGTGGTGTGTCTTTTAGGATAAATGGAATCAAAATGCTGCATAATGATACATTCATAATTATTCGAGGGAGAAGGGGTGGTTTTGGTGTAACACTTCAGTTTACCAAATTGCTCCCTTCCCTTGAAATGGATAAATTTTTGCATTAGTTATGTACTGAATTCTTTGCAATTTGAATTTTGAAACTCACAATGGTGAGTTTTTTTTGTTTTTCTACAATTTTTTAACATAAAACTCTAAAAAATGAGAATAAATATTTAACTTTTAATTATATAATTCTTTTATATTTTTAATACATCTGTATTATGGGTCAATCATGTTGTTATTTTTATCTATAATTATAGATGTAATATCTTTTACACCTATAGCGTGGTTGCATCATCTGCAAGTATGTATAGGTTTCGAAATTGGGTGTATGTGTTTCATTTTGGAGCTGGAGTGAGATTGTAGTTTCAATAGTCTTGCTAGCGATCAATGCAATTCGCTTATTCAATTGAAAAATAGATATAGGAGAAACAAGATATAAAAGAGTGAATTACTTCGCTGGAAACCTGATCAGTGGGAGATTGTAGTTTCATTATTCTTCTATCTTCATTTATTGGCTCATCAAACACATTCCTCGCATCCTTACTCAGTTTAGACAATCACTTCTCGGCTCTTGTTTGCATAAATGGATTGTGACACCTGGTTGTATCACATGACCAGTAGCTTGGACACATGCTAATCAACAGCCACATTCATGGTGAAGTTCCATATCACCTTTAAGCAGCTGAGTATTTTCTCTGTTATGTATTGGATTGGCATTCTGATTGGAATATTAAAAATAGAAAACTTAAATTTTAAGTTCTGTGGGTGGGCTAAATTAGTGGATGAGATGAATTTGCAGCTATTTTGTGATCCAGTCTCAAATGGGTATAACTATGCTATGTATGTAATTAATGAATGCTAGAGAGGATATCAAAGTGGGTTTGAAAGGATATGATAGGGAGAAATGTGGAAGAGTTTTAATTTCATGTGTTGGGTTGGCATTCTAATTTAAATATTATAAATAGAGGAAACTTATGCTTGAAGTTGTGGGTGTGGCTATGTTAGTGAGGAGGTGGATCTTCCAGCTGTAATAATAAGCTAAGTTGAGGTCGTATCATTTTAAGAGTCCTCTATATGGAGAATAATGTATGTAAGATAACATGGAAAAAGCAATTATGATCTGAGCTAAGGTTACCTCTTGCATAAGTGTTTAACAATACTCTATATGGAGAAGATAGTTTAAAGTTTTTGAAATTGCAAACAGCAGTGAGAAGACTACATTTGGGAATTATTTTGGGTAGACTCCTTTTTGTACATATGAGTGCATTAGGCTGCAAGTTAAACTAATTATATGTAAGATCATAAGCCTAAAAAACATCTATATTTGTGCAATAAAAATCTGTGTTCCTAATTTCATTTGTGGTATTTAAGAACATAACATTGAGACTGATAGATGACTCCATGCTATCCCATGACCTCCATAACAACACAGTTGTCCCTAGTCAGTTTGGTGATGATATATGCTGCTGATATGGTATGTATGCTAATTCTTTACATATGGAATTATAGCTGCTTCTTTGACAAATCTGCTGAAGAGGAACTCATTAGAATGGACTTCTAAGGCATTAACGTCTTTTGATCGATTAAAGATGGAGCTGTCTATCTGCTGTTTCCCAACTTCCCAATTTTTAAAGGAACTTGTGGTAGAGTGTATACATCTAGTAGTGGGATTGGTGTAATGCAATGCTACGATGTTTACAACACTTGATTACATTCTATAGTTGTGAGAGTGTAGATAGATCTGAGCATCTTTTGGCCTATGAGCATGAACTTATTGATTGGTTAAGGCGGTCCAGCATTAGTGGACATTTGGCTGGGACTGACCCTGCATCCTTCACATTGGCCTCTACAGCTTGAAATATCTGCATAAGCAAAAATCAACTGCTTCGCCTTAGTAACATTGAATCAGTAAACTTTTGGGTTTCGACTTCCTGGTTGAGGACAAGCAATGAAATGTAATTGGGCTGCTGATGCTCTTTCGAGATGGGATGAGGTTACCTTTTGTGTGCTTTGTCACTATTTAGACCTATAATGTTTTGTGCTATTGATAGGGAGATTGGTATGTTTGAGTGGTTGCAATAGCTCTAAAGTAGGATTGAGTCTAGGATGTTTCATGGGCATTGCAAGAGGGCTTGATTATCTATGAAAGGTGGGTTTACTTGTTGCTGACTTTCTTTGATATTCCTTAGGTAGTGGTTGCCTTGAATGAACTGGGTCATGAGGGTGTGCATAAGACACTTTAGTGGATTGGGGCTGAATCCATTTGTAGAGATCCATTGTTCATCTGTGGTGTAGTCAGGTTTGTTAAAGGAACAAAACAAAGGCTTACATCTAGTGGGCTATTACAACTGCAAGATATTTTGGATTAGATCTGGATTGACATGGTATGGGAGGCTTTGGTAAAACCAGTCATGAATGAGGAAATAATTGCCACTTTTGATTTCATAGTGCAAGACAAAGCACTGGGGCCGAGTGGATACAATGTTAAAATTTTTCTAAGTATTTGGGATATTATTGGAGTAGATGTATACTTGGTGATAAAGGATATTTTTGCATCGGGTATACTACTCAAATCTATTAACTCTACTGCTATCTCTGTTGTTCCCTAATTTGAGAACCCGAACTCTTATCAGATTGTTGGCTTATTTTGTGGTGTAATGCATTATATAAATGTATTTCAGAGATCTTAGCTGGGCACTTAAAGATGGTATTGCCATATCTTGTTCGTAAAGAGCAAACAACCTTTATGAAAGGTGCATTGATTATGGATGATGTGTTTGTGGCCCAAGACCTCCTTGTTGGGTATCATAAGGAAAAGCTTGGGGCTAGATGTGCAATGAAGGTTGATATCATAAAGGCATATGATCATGTTAGATGGTGTTTCCTTGAGCAACTTTTACAGGCTTACGAATTTTCTTCTCAATTTACAGATTGGGTGATGAAATGTGTGACAACTCTAAAGTTTTCTATAAATTTGAATGGTGAACTTACTGGCTTTTTTCTAAGCATAAGGGGTTTACATGAAGGGGATTCAATTTCCGTGTATCTTTTTGTACCTGTTATGAAATCTTTTTATGCATTATTAGGGAGGTAGGGAGGAAAGAAGGATTCTCTTAATACTGGAAATGTAAAAAGGAGCGCCTTAATCATTTATGTTTTGCTGATGATGTAATGATTTTTTTCTAAGGATGATGTTAGATCTGTTGCTTTGATTAAAGAGGGCCTGGATGATTTTTATGCATTGGCTGGTCTCAAAGTCAGCCGTGAGAAGAGCCATGTGTTTCTTAGTGTTGTCATCACTGCTATCTCATTCATGTAGCCATCACCCTATCAAATAACCATTGTTACTATCTATGTATCAATGCATGCAACTGTCACCAAAATGGTGCTATGTAAGTGACAAAGAGTCAACAATGGTAATGGTATTATAGTGGTGATGGTGGTGCAATGGCAGTGTAAGCAGTACGGTGGTAAGGCAGTGATAGAAATTGGGAAATACAGTTAAACATATGATAACATAAATATTAGTAATAGTTACCGAAAAAAAATTATTAATTACCGAAAAAAACATAAATATTAGTATAGTTATCAAGATTGTTATTCTAGTGTAATACATGTATATAGCAGACAACAAACAACAATATAAAAAAAAAAAAATCGTACCGTACTTAGCGCTCTGAGCATGGTTAAGAAACTTGCGTTGTATTGTTCTTGTGCTGAGCTGCACTGCTTTCATTGTAGCATCCTATCTTGGAAATCAAATGCTACTTAAAGGTATATTGCAAATGCATCACCTTGTATTTGTTTAACATATGATTACCTCTTCTAGCATTAAAATTGAATGTTTAGTCTCCTAATTCTTTGGGCAAGATGTTGTTAGACTCTATTCTATTTTTTTTCCTTTGAATAAAATAATAAAAAAAGACTTGAATTAAGAAAAAATACATGAAATCAAGGGCAAATGGTTATGTAGGAGTCTAAAAGTACGTATAAAATATTCAAGATCTGAACCTCAATTTTAAGGATGGGTGGTTAAGCACATATCAAGCGAGAATAAGTGTGTTTCTTTGCAATTTAACATTTTTTCGAAGACAATGTTTGAATGCCACAGAATTTGACCTCATTATTTATACTCTTTCGGCTGATTTTGTTGTAGTCCATCTTGCATGCATGTATCTTGTAGTTGCTTAATTCAGTTTCCAGAGATGCATTTATTTGTATCTTAATGGAAATAGTGTATGGAGAGATTATGTTGCTTTTTTCTTTTTTCACTTTTCACTTGTAGTTTTCCAAGTGAGAGTGAATCTTTTAGGTTCCCATGTTCATCTGTTGTACAGTGGTGAACACAAGTTTTACATTGTTGATAGCTCAAAGCGTTTTACCTTAGGCATATGCAGGAATTGCTTGTAGAGGATATACAGCAATATTTGGCCTATCAAGCACCTGTAGACTACCATCACTAGATTCTGTGGACATTGTCAGTCTTTAAATATTTAAGAAAGTAATTCCTGTTATTAAAGGGAAGATTTCTCTTATCACCAACTTATTCGAATGTCTTAAACTTGTAAAAGATACTAAAGTTTTCATGCATATTCCTTAATAATTTGATTATGTGAGTGTCCTATGTTATTCAATCACTAATCAATGTTGGATTAATTGTGTAAATTTTATCACCTTGTTTACAAATTTTCAAGTCCATGATTAGTGATTACTAAGACTGTTGGTGGTGATTTTGGATTTGGGATGATGAACAATTTTCTGAATGTGAGTGCAGGACAATGCCTTATGGTTAATATATCACGATTTCAAAACTTTGAGAATAGTTCAACAAATAAATTCATGGACTTCATTGCAAAACTATGTAGGTTTAAAGGGCTTATTTCCATTTGTCAACTGGGGCAAGTTGGCTTGATTAGGCATAATTCGTACGGCCCTAGTAGCATAATCAACCCAGGACCTGGTGAACCTAGATAGAGCTTAAGGCTCCATATGTTTCATTGAAAACCACCTTTGAGCGCAAAATGTTTTTCCCTGAAATTATTTTCTCGAAAAGTAGATGTTTTTATGTGTTTGGTTTTGGTTTTTGATTCTTGAATATTATAAGTTGTACACATATAAGTTAGTATCAACATGTTATTATAAATACACTATTCCAAACATTTTATTTAACAGTGAAAGTATAAATGTAAATGATATAATATGCATATAATAGCATTTTTAGTTGATTTTTCTACTTTTTTGACGAGAGTTCAATTTCTTTTTTACCATGAAATTCTTCAAGTTTAAAATATAATTTATAGGTCAATTACAACAAAATAAAATAAATACCATTTTTAAAACTCTCATGAACATTAATTTGGAAAATGACATTCTCTTTTTAAAAGATTAAATTGTTTTACTAGAGAGGATTGAGAATTTCCCTTTAGTGGAAAAATGTTCTCTTATAATGGAAAACTTTTGCCACTTGAAAGGCATTTTTTCAGCATGATAATCAAGGGAAAATAGAGAAAATTTGTCTGAAAAATACTTTTCCTGAAGTGAATGGGCCTAAAGCTTTGTCTGCCTGGTAGTGATCAACTGGTAAATATGGATAGCAGACGAGGCAGTTTGATTCTATTTCTGGGAAGCTCAATATAGCTCACCTTTTCAATTGTTTGATATGTTCAACTCGAGACTGCATAGATGTGGATTGTTGGTTTGATCACTTATAATTCTGTTTGTTTCAGGGAGGAATTTGATGAGGAAAAGGAACCTGATAGGATGGTGCTTTCTGGATGGGCTCAAACTCTTGTGGAAAAGAAAGATGATCATATGGACAATGGTGGAAACACAACCAATGCACAGATTGTGGAGGATGATAAGGTTGAAGTGATGGAAACCACTCCAGGGGACAGTATGAATGCTCTTCCTAAGAAACGCAAGTCATCTGAGATTTCTGGGAACAACTCCGTGGGTTCCTCGCATGTTGAAAATGAAACAAACAATCACGACAAAGTGGAAGTAGTTGAAGATGATGATGATGTTGTTGCTCTTGATGATGATCTGGAAACTAGCAAAAAGAGGAAGCTAGAATAATCTTGACTAATTTTTGTAGCTTTCTCCATTCTAGTTTTGTATCCTTTTGAGGGGGGAGCATTGATTCTTTTGGTGCACATATATGTTATTGTCAAATGCAACCTGTAGCATCAGCATGAGGTAGGTATAGGTATTCATCAGTTCCAGGTTTCTTCTGTGGTTTAGAAGGTGAAAGCGGATCATGTGTTAACTTGTTTGTGACTAACCCCATCTGTATACCTTTAATTAATTTATTGTAGCGCTCCGTTTAGAGGATTTAACGATTTGTGTGTTTGCCGCAATGCTGCATTATCGATGCAGTAAATGTTTTCCCATCAAGGGAAGGTATCCTATTGATCCATTTGCATGAGGGTTGCATTCAGTGTATGGGTCTGGGTTTCACATGCTTTTGTGTTCATTGTTTGGAAATAATTCTCAATTTTGCAGATGTTCTTCCAGAGGCGTTAAAGGAGCTGGCAAGAAAATGTCTATATGCTATGTTCTCATAAAGTAGTTAGCATCTGCTGTACTTTGTGCTAAGGTTGTAAAAAATATGTTGTTGACAACTGGTTTGTGAAAAGGTAGAAATTCATGGGTCCTTAAGCAAGCACGCAGTGCATGATTACGGAGATCCTTGCTGTACTTACTTCTGTAGCTAACGGTTCTGCTGCTCCTTTGACGTGGAGTGCACATGTTTCAGGTGAGTACCCATTAGTTAGCCTTGAAGTCGTATCTTTCGGAGGAGAGCTGTCCAAGTCCTATGAAATTCGGACGTATTTGTCTTGTCATAATTAACCTCATAGTGGTCGACTTTTACCCTGATTATGAGAAGTAAAACATTAGGATAAGTACATCTTTAAATGAAAGGCAGTGGCAGGAAAAGATTGAGTGGCAAGGGCCCGTGGGTGGCAGTGATTTTAATTATCTATCTCGAAACTTTGATCTGCTAGTTTATCGATAATTAATGTTTCCTTAAAAACTATAAATGCATTCAGACTAGGTTAATGCATTAAATTTCCTTAACAAAAGATTGATTTTGTTAAATAAGAGATGATGAAGTGGAATGCTTAGGGTTATTTTACAATAAGCTCAATTAAAGGAGCAGGGAGCTCAGAAAATGAATGATCTCGTTAACCCTAATGCTAAAAAAGGGATGTGTAAATTTGAATCATGGACCAAGGTGATGTGGTTAGGTCCTTTGGCAAGGAATAAAGGTACGATCTTTATGCATAGCTGATAATAAATATTCGTTTTTTTTTTTTTTGGGTGGGTTTATAAGGATAAAGGAGATATTTTTATGGATTTTTAACTTGTTGAAGTATGAAAGTATTTTTAAATTGGAAATGGTACACTAGTTTCGAAATTAAATTGGGTTAAAATTTAGATATGGCTTATGTTTTTTTAGAATCAATCGATACATTTTTATTACAATTTAACAAGAGACTGATAAGAACGGTGATTGCTACAATTAAATTAATTTTGATCGATAAGAACAAGATAACTCTGAGGAATCCACATCAAGGAGCTAACTCAATAGAAGAAAAGGTCTGAGTCAATAAGATAATTTAGTACATCTCAAGACTTACACAGGCTCATAAAACTATAGGTATCTAAAATGAACAAAAAGGGCATAACTAATAAATACTAAACTAAATAAGAAACATAATAGAAGAAATACATGAAAACGTTAAAACACCCAAAATACTAAAATACTTAAAAAGGGAAACAACTAGACAATTTGACACAAAATGAACATAGAAAAGACAAAATCATCGTTAGAAATAACCATGCCATAGAAGACTGAACGACCTTGGGCCAGTAGTCCTTCGGCCAGTCGGCCACGATTCAGGTTGGACCGGTTACTATTCCATTCAAGGCCAATCAAGCCTTGGTTGCCTCATGCAGTTCCATTTCGTTTTCTTTGGGGAAAAACACATAGAAAGTGTCATTTCTTTCTTTTAGATTTAGATAATTTAATATCTAAAATTTTATCTTTTAATAATTTAATATCTAAAGTTTTGGATTTTATGGTACTAAATTATAGAACAATAAAACTTTAGTTACTAAATTATCTAAATCCAAAAGGATTTAAAAAAAAAAATTTTCGATATGAAAATAAGATATAAAAACAAGCTCAAAAGTTGATGATCAAACCATAAAAAATGTTGGAAATTCTCAATGGAGACAATGGAACCTGGAGTAGGTCTATGATGCTTATTTCTATCGACCAAATTTGTAAATATCATTGTGATTGCTATAGACGTTGTAACGACAGATTACAAGGCTAAATTGAATAAATCCTCTTGAAACTGCGATCCCTTCTCTTCCCTCTTAATTATTCATGGCTTCGTCAGCTCTCCCTTCCTTTAAAACTCCCAATTCTCTTTGGAAAAAAACCCATTAAAACAAAGGGAAAAAGCAAGAAGAAGTAAGAGTTTCATCGCCCCTTACCCATCTCTCCCGGGCGCTATAGCCACCACTATGCAACACCACTTCCTCTTGAAGTATTTATTAGTAAACACCTTGGAGGCCCTCGCCAACTGATGCAAACCAGTAGTGAAGGGACAATTTATACACATGATTGTCAAAATCAAGATTCTATCTAGAGTCACTAGGGATCCATGGAATTGAATCATAGAATTATATTGTAGAATCTTAAGATTCTACGATCTATATAAATTAGCTTTTAAAAACTATAAATATACTTATAATAATAAATAAAAAACTTATGATATATGATAGAATAATAAAATTTATTATAAATTCTAGTCATAATATAAGTTTAATATAAATAGTTAAGTAATTATTATCCAAATATATGAAATTACAACATAAGTGCTAAGAAAAAGTATTGTAATATAAATTATTATAATAAAAAAATAAAACTAAAATAAATCATTGGTTGTTTTGTCATCACCAAAACTATCACTATTTCTCCCATCACCATAATGAAAAGATCTCTAATTTGAAGTCATAGTAAGAAGTGAAGTAGAAAAAAAAAGAGTTGAGATTATAGTGTTCGAATGAGAGAAAAGGAAATAGAAATCTGAACGTATATATATTTTCCTATATTGAATCATGACTAGGAGTTAAGGAAAAGTAATGAAAGTATGTAATGAACTAATTTAAAAGCTCATGAAGTAGGAGTATTAGGCCATTAGGTTAAAAAAACTCTAAAACATATAGAATTGTGGAATCTCTCACAAAATCAGGATTTTATTGATTCTAAGAATTCAAATTGGGACATTATTCGATTTCATTCAAAGAGTATTTTGTATAAGATTTAATTAGGCAAAATCTTGTAAAATAATAAAATCTCAAGAGTTGAATTGGGATTTTGGCAACCATGCCCATATAAACACCTATCTAAATTGCAACCACCATGTTTTGGTGCTAGAAGCAAAGAACACATCACATATTAGTGTTTCTATCAAGAGGGAGATAGGAACCATCATTGCATCTTCATCTTCATTTGACATTCGGAGAAATCAAAAGGTATTTGAAGGATTTTGAGGGTTGTAAGATAGGATCGAATCAAAATTGATTAAGGTGAGATTTTCTCAAATCTCCCTTCACAAGTTAAGATATATGCATAATCATGCAACTTCATCAGTATTAAGGATTAAATTTGAGATTTATGGGTTGTTTAGACATTTAATTCTTAGTCATTAGTATCTTAGGAGTGTGATTATACTTGCATTGTTTTAAATCTTGTTCGATTTAAGTTTTATAAGTTAAATAGCAAAGTTCGATAAAAACAAAACTAAGTAGTAAATTGCACAAGACTTGAGCCTAAAACCCATCTTTATTCAACCTTAGCCGACTAATTTGATTGATATGTCAGGTATATTGATGTTGATGATGATTATTATTATTATTTTTTAATATAAAGTCCAAACCAAGTTAAAGTGAGTTTTGTATGAAAATGCACAAGATTAAGTGTGAAATGGATTTTTATCAAGTATGAGCAAGGGGACACGCCTAAGTTTGGATTTGTTGTTGGTGATATTTGAAGGTCAAAATTATGTTAAAATGAGGTATTTATCCTTGTGGTGACCCCTAGATTGAATTGGTATAAAAATTTGTGAAATTGGTTAAAATTGATGGAAACCCACATTTAGGGCTTAACCATATACAACAATTACGTAATTTTCAGTGTTATGAAATTTTGAATATTTTAATACGTCTAGTTAGTACTTGGATGAAAATTAGTGGAATAAAGAGAACCAATAAAGTTACTATCATTAGAATAGATGTTAAAATCGTGATTCTACCTACAATTAAAACTTATATAATCGGTAGAATAGTATAAAATTGTATATAAATAATAAAATTGGAAACTTAAGTTTATAATTTTATCTAAGGTCTACACCTAAATAATTATGCATCTATTTTAATCAAGAAAAACCTTATAAAATTACAAATTTGTATAATCGTATAGTTGACTTGTGATTTTAACAATTATATAAATTGATAGTGTAAGAGCAATAGAAACGTATTATAAACCTATGATTTTATATAATATATTTTCAAGTGGCATAACCTATAATGAGGTATGTGTATTTATGTGTAAGCTTGGACATGAATATATAAGTGACATGACTTTTGATGAGGTATGTGTATTTTTGTGTGTGAGCTTGGACAATAATATGGTTATGTAAATATATAGGATACCATATGTTAGGTATATAGGTTAAATACTTTAAATTACATAAGTATGATGAATAAAAATTAGGAATCAAATATAAAGTATAATACTTAAAAAGTATGTTTAATGCACTAAATACAATACGTATAGTAAGAATAACACATCTAAAACATGCAATAAACTACTTGTAATACATATAACATGTTAGACATATATTATAATATTATTACTAATTGTGTAGAGCTTGATGATATAATGAAAAAAAATTATTATGTGAAATGATGCTAATGATAACCTAAATACATATTCGATAAAAGATATATACCACACATACATAACAAGTATAAGATATTAATTCGAGAGGGATAAGTATATTAGGTTAGTCTCATGCGTGCATTGTATAAGATTGAACTCCTCCTATGCCTTATTTAGGATCTATAGACCAGCTTCACAACCTTGTTAGAGACACTTAGGAATGATTGAACTAGAAACTATGTACGTTGGCTATGCAAGTGTATTTTTGTTTCAAAGAAAATGACTTGTTACACTTTTTGGTGCTTGTAAGTATGGTTGTGCATATGCCATGTATCTTGATCTTAGTTGATTGCTAAGTATCTGAGTGTACTGCACACGGTTTGTTGCATCACCAATAACTAGACAATGATATAATCATGTTGAAATCTCAATCATGACAAACATTGTACTTGTTAGGGGCTGATTTAGTATTTCTCTCAACAAAATATAGATCTTTTGGAGAGTTGTGAAGTTGCTTTTTTTTTTTCTAATCATGAT
This sequence comes from Laguncularia racemosa, assembly GCA_037954665.1. Classification (NCBI taxonomy): domain Eukaryota; kingdom Viridiplantae; phylum Streptophyta; class Magnoliopsida; order Myrtales; family Combretaceae; genus Laguncularia; species Laguncularia racemosa. The sequence continues at coordinate 3,609,958 of JBBMOL010000074.1, forward strand.
ACCAAACTAAGTAATAGTAGAGGAGGTTGCAATGGCGTTGGGAACTAGTTTGAAGAGGTCTCAAAATGATCAAGTCTCCATTGTACAAGTCCGCGAAAGGTTAGGAATTGGTTGCATATTGATAACCCAACTCTTCAACTTAGATTGAAGTGGGGCTAATTTCATTAATCTCACATAAGAAAACAATGTGCGAATGACATTTGCATGTTCATGTACAACACTTAACTTGGATGTTAATCTTGTTTGCTAACGTGTTATGGTTTCATAACTAGTATCCTACCAATTATTGAGTCCATTATTCTTTGGCTCACTCCCCTATAGTCGTCTTGCAGGGTTGCATACTAGGAGTATGGGATGGGTGAGGACACTCAATGTACGAGAATTACTTTAACAAACTTAAAGTTCAGGTCGGAAGGCTTATTCCAAAATAGAATAATAGAATATTTTGACAATACTAGCTATGCTTTTGTATTTACTATCCATTTTTTACTATTCAGTAGAGGATTTCAATCATTACAATCTTGAAAATCCATATGAGAATGGAGATATCCCATAATTTAGTTTTATCTAATCACTTAAATTTCTACATAAACTTTGGTGTTATTTTTTATAAAAAAATTGAAAATTAATCATTAAGTTAAAGTCTTTCCAATCTTAGCTCAAGTAGCAGTTGTTGTAAATATAATGAAATTGCTTGTAAGATATGTATTTCCATTCTCCAATTTGTGGGAACATTAATTGAAAATCATATTTGTTACTAAATGCCTAGAGTATGTTTTCTTATAATTAAAATACCACAAAGAAAGAGCCATTTTGAATGTGCTTAGAATAGACTCTGAACACAATTAATATGTGTTGCTAACTAATAAGTGGGGAATTTTAATGCCCTTAATACCTAAAATATGTCCTTAATGCACAACAAGCAATAAGGCTTGAATCTTTTTAAGGTTTTTAAAATAAGGATGTGGAAAGGAAAGGTTTTTTTACTTTTAATTAATTTAGGAGAACTGAAGACAAATGGATATGGACTAATTAAATTGGATTCAAAAGTCAAATTGGAAGGGTTTTGAAATTTCATAAATTCCACAATTTATGGAAATCAAAATAGGTTTAATTGACTTACCTAGATGACACAACTTGAACAATTAAAGGATTGCCACAATCAAGTGAAATACTCTTATTGATAAGATCAAGGGAAAAAACTTTCAATAACAAAAGAAAGGTTCTATGCAATACTTAAAGAGAGAGAAAGGTTAACATTTATTTAATAACCATCCATCACTGCATAGAGTTACATGAATATTTATAAACGAATACAAATAACTATTATGAAAAGAAAATACTAGAAAGTAATAAAACAATTGCCTAAAAGGAAATAAAATAACTTCCTAAATAACTAAATACCTAACTCTTTGGGCTCTATATTATTGTTTTTCCTTATTAAAAAAAATTGGAGTAATATCCATTTAAGCTAAGATTCATCTACATCAGCAATATTTAGAAACCACGTTGTTAGAAGCTTCTTCTATTGTGCTCGTTAAAAGCTCTATCTTAAAATGCCTTCAAACTCCTCAGGATATTGTTAGAAGTAGTGCTAACTCTTCTTTCATAAACTCTCTCAGAATTAGAAGCTGACTAGCATTTAGAACCCTTAAGTATTTTCCTTGTTGAGCTGAACCCCTATACGTGTTAGAACCTTATCTTCAACAAGTTTCCCTTTACAATCAGAACCTCGACCATGATCAATGGGGTCTAACTTCTTCCATGGCCTTCTAAAATCAAATTTAGGATTCTAATTCCCATCATCACCCTTCCATTGAAAATGATTCATCCTAAATCTAACTTCTTTTTTATTCTAATAAGAGAATAAGAAAACTCTAGCAAACAAACTATTTATACCTTCCTTTAGCTTCTCTCGAGCAACCTACTCTCTTCTTACTTTGGTCGGATTCATTGGAAGAAGTACAAGCCCATCCTTTTAGAATGCGTTATGTATTATGGAAGCCATCATGCATCACCCTTTTACCATATAACTAAGGTCTTCCTAGTAAGACAATGGTAGCATCTATTGGTACAATATTACATTCCACTTCATCTTCATATGTAACAACCTTCAATGGAACTTTAAATTTTCTACTAACTCATATTGACCCATTTTCTCTAAACCAATACAAGTTGTATACCTCTAATGGTACTATATTCTATTTTTATATTGATACCCTTCCGCAACGTATTCTACTTTAAAATTGTCTCATTCTCCTTTTGCTAGATCTACTTCTTCTCTATGCTCTCTAACATCCCTACATTTGTTCCTGCATACTCCATGGTTGATTTTGTCTGCCCCATTTGCAACTAGTGTCTACAATAACATTTGTTGCATAGTAATCATTAGTGCGCACCATCTTTGCAATATTTGCCAATTATGGACTCACTTCATTCTTAGCGACATTCCTCTCTATATGTGTTAACAACACCATCATTACCCCTATCACTAGCATCTACATGAACATCACTAGACATCCTTAAAATATGTGATAACTTGAAGAGATTAGAACCAACACAAATACCACCATCGTTGAACCTTATTTTGATACCAAATTATAATGTGCCTAGAATGTTTTCTTAATGTTCAACAAACAAGAAAGCTTAATTGTTTTTCCTTTTCTTTTTTCTTTTTGAAATAAGAATGCAAAAAGGAAAGATTTTTATGATTTTTTTATTGTTTAGGAGAACTGAAAACAAATGGATACAAGCAACTAATTGAATTTGATTCAATAGTTGAATTGAAAGGGTTTTGAAATTCCACAATTGATACTACCTATCGTTTATGAAAACCAAAAGGAGTTTAAAATCTACCAATATGATACATGGCTCGAATAATTAAAGGATCACTATAATTAAGAGAAATACCTTGACCAATAAGATTAAGGGACAACGCTCTGAATAACAAAATAAAGGTTCCACAAGAATAACAAGATTAATCTTCAATCAATAACCATTCATTATTGTGCAAGGTCGCATGAATATTTAGAGACAAATACAAATAACTGTCATGAAAGAAAAATACTAAAAATGAATAAAATAACTATTTGAGAGGAAATAAAATAACTTCATAAGTAACTAAATTGTTAATTTTTTTAGGCTCCATATTATTCCCTTTCCTTATCCAAAAAATTCGAAACAATGTCCATTTAAGTTAAGATTCGTCTGCATAAAAAATCTTCAGAAACCACGTTGTTAGAAAGTTCTTCTATTGTGCTTGTTAGAAACTTTGTCTCAAAGTGCCTTCAAACTCCTCATTATGCTATCAGAAGTAGCACTAACTCTTTTTTTAAGAACCTCCCTTAGAATTAGAAGCTAACTTACATTTAGAACCCATAAGGATTCTCCTTGTCGAGCCAAATGTACTTTTGAGTTGGACCCCTTTATGCGTCAAAACCTTATCTTCAACAAGTTTCCTCCTAATCAAAATCTCAACCAAGACTACTAGAGTGTAACTTCTTTCATAGCCTCCTAACATCGGATTTGGATTTTTAATTCCCATAAATTTTGCTATTAAGATGCTTTGCTATACCGTGCCCTCTTACTCCATATTTTTCCAATTGCTTGAAACATTTACCCCATGTTTGGATTGAGGGAAAGAAAAGGAAGGAAAGGAATTGGGATGATATAATTGCTCTTCAATTTCCTTCCCCTTGTTTGGAAAAATTATAAAAAGGGGAAGAAAGGAATTTTTAACATAAGTTTTTCCATGCACCCCACAAAAAGGCATTCTCTCCGATTTGAAATGAATTTGGCAAGAAAATGCATATGTATACTAAAATACTCTTTTTGAAAAGACATTTTGAAATTTTAAAAAGATTTTAGTACTTTTAACAATTTTTAAAAAATATAAATAATAACCTTTCATCCATAATCATTCATTTTCTTACCTTTTTATCCAAATAAGTATTCTCCTTTTATTTTCTTTCCTCTCATTTTCATTCCTTCCACTTTCCTTCATCCCAAACAAAGTGTTAAGATTACACTCTTTCTTAATCAAGATGGATCGTCAAGTCTAGCACCCACGTTTGATTTATTAGCTCATCTATTAACTGTTTTGCATATGTATGTATAGACCTTTTATCTTAAAACAACAAACAGTACAAAGAGAGCACCTTGCAGAAAAAAGTAGGTTAGCCCGGCTTCTATGTATCATATCATTCATTTTTCTCTCAAACCTAGTTTTCAAACATTCTTAATATTATGCTCATTGGTGATACATGCATTTGATGAGTAAAATGTAGAGAATGCTTGCTTCATTGAGTCCAGAGTCCCAAGGTTGTCGCTTTCTCTATTCTACTTCTTTCATGAAAAACAATGTACTAGTATTTGGCTTTTGAAGCTAACAATTTCGACAAGTTTTAACATCGTAAGATTGCGGAATGGATTGGACAATTTCTTCGGCTTTGGCTGCCAATCTTCTTACTTTTCATCTTCTACCATGCCGATTGACCCATTTATCCCAAGAAATTCCCATGTGGTTGGAATAAATATTGGACTACGTCGAGCTTTGAACTGAATACTCCCAATTTAGTTGTGTAAAGATTAAATGCCATTTTGCTGCCACTTCAAAGAATCAAGAGCTTGCTGATGAACTTGCCTATCTCCCGCTGCAACTACATTAAAAGCTGGATAAAATGTATGAAGTGGTGTTAGAAACTGACTTAATATACTTTCTGGTCATAAAACAGAAGTAATGCATTAAATAACCTACAGCTCCAATGTACAAGAAAGCTCCAGCTACTCACAAGAGATCATGAAAAATAAATAAGAGTGACCCCAGTAAAGTGAAAATAAATATTGATTGCATCACCAATAAAGCAGATCAAGAGATTGCATACCTGTTGCCTGTGAACTAGGAGCAGCTTCCCAATAAAGTGGCTTGCCTTTCCAATCAGTTATTATGCCTCCAGCACCTTCTATCACAGGAATGAGTGAGAGAAAGTCGTACGGCTGAGGACAAGCCAATGATGTTCATTCATGAGAAAGATCAGAGATTATTTAAAGTGTGCGTGCAAAGCAAATATGCTTTGTTTATGCAATATTAGGAAGTTTGAATCAACAAGCTCTACACAAGAGCCTAGCAATTACCTTGAGACCAGACTCAACTACAAGATCCACATAACCAGAAGCCAAAAGGGCATATGCATAGCAATCACAGCCATAAAGTGGTACCTTTACCTGCATTTTATAATATAATTCTAATCATTAATTTATTGGAACTTAAAATTAAGAAGGGGATTGAAAGAAAAGAAAAAGAAATTCAATTCAACACAATTAGATGCATCAGATTTATGGGAGAATAGAGGCTTAGAGAAGCTGGCTCAGTGACCATTAAGCCAGATTATCTGGTGTATTGAGCAAAATATCATGTAAACAAAAATACCACTCAAGACCTGTGCAAACCAATACCTTACTTCTAACTCTAGAAAATGCCTCCTCAGCATCTCCACTAAATAAATGCGGACTTGTTGTGTACCTGAAGAGACTCAAGAAGGTCAAAGCAGGCCATTGATCCAACAACTAAGAGACTAAGAAAAAATCTTTACTCCACGAGCCAGTAGATGCTTATGGAGACATGTTTACAATTATAAGGAGCATGAAAATAATCATACAAATATGCCATTGACAGCTGTGCACAAGTGCGTGTGGAGACTTCCTCTCCATTGAGTGTAGTTTTCTTTCCAGTGATCCCGATCCATCTTTCCCTCAATATTGGTTGATCAATTATGCCAAGAATCTGAAAAGTAGAAGATTCATTAAGGAAACTCAAGAAATACCTATCAGCTATTCAACAGAGTTTTGAAAGGCTTCAACATCGAGCAGTCTACGTTTTACCCTATACAGATTCTATTTTCAATCACCATACTAACTATGGAGATTGTATATTTATTAACAAATCCATATCTTGAAGATTTCCAAGGAAGGTATCTATTTATATCGAATAATCTGCACTCAAAATAAAGAAAATAAATAAATAAATAAAATTCACTATATCTTTGTCTTAAAAATTAGTTTGGCCATTTATACAGCCCCAAATTCAAGATGACTTCTATTTTCATAAATCTTTTCTTCTCTTATCATAAACACTGTGGATACCTGATTGAAATAGTTAAGAAATCTATGAAATGTTAACGTTTCCATGTGGACTAATATTTTTTCACTATGCTGTACAATCAGAAAATCATGCCAAAGGATACTTCTCGTTGGTTCTTTGATGCACGAGAAGATGAAGTTTACAATTCTTCATTCTCAAGATGGAAGTTAAAAAACTACACATGAAAAGTCCACACAATTTAGAGTAAAATGATCCTTCCCTCTGAAGAAATATCAGGACGTAGATCAATCAGAAACAATGACAACTGACAAGAAGGGAAATTTGAAGCCAAGTGCATCACCAAATATAAATAAAACAGACAGTTCTTACCGGTTTACCTTTATGTAGAAGAGCAATCAGAGTGCCAAATAAAGGTTTCCCTGAAAAGCACAAAGTTTTCCATTGCTTCAGTGGGTTAGAGATTTCCATAGCAATACATGGAAAAAATTGAAAGATACCGGTGATAAAGCTCTTTGTCCCATCAATTGGATCTAAAACCCAAACATAATCTGCAGATTCCTCTTGGCATCTCCATCCATTCTCCTCACCATATCTGTTACATGACAACTGCATATTGTCACAAAGATGGAAACATATGAAAAGCTTTTCCATTTTCTTGTATCCCCTATATTCTTCATGGTAAAAACAGTTCTGCAGGAGAAAATCAAATTAGCCCTATACTTTTCTTTTGGGTAAGGTATTAGCCCTATACATGTTCCTAAAATTGAGAAATTGATAATTTTCCAAGATAATGAGGAGCTGGCTTTTCAAAAGGGTTCTCATAAGCAGCTGGAAATAAATGTCTAAAATTGAGGTTCAGACGAATCCCAACAAGATCCTCCTGTGTCTTAGTTCTGCAAGAAAGACTCAGATATTCTTTTCTCTTAAGGGATTCCTATAGACTGCCAGAACACCCTAATAGATCCTACATATGAAACTCACATAGCATGAGAAGGGAAATTCTCCAATATAATTGATACCATAGCTTCTTCTGCTGTTTGATCAGCAATGGTTACTGGACCTGCAGGATATAAAAAATGGTAGAGCATAGTTATTGAAAAGAAACCTCAATTTGAACATAAAACTTCAAGAATCAGGAATTGCAAGGAGAAGATCATTAATTGAAAATCATTGATCAATATAAAACTGATACAACCACATTGCATCCTACCTTATGAACTCTGGCACATGGAACTATGAAACTACTTTGGTAGACAGAGTCATTGAGGCTATGCGTCAAGGGGGAAAAATCTTGGAAGTTACCAAGCCCTATATGGTTTCCTTCCAACAACCAGCACAGGCCGAAGATCACACTTACAGCATAGGAGCAACTCTCACTTTGGAGAAAACATTAACTTTTTGTATTAACAATGGTCGTAAGAAATGGTTGTGCCACTGATATGGGAGAAGTTAGTGGCCACTGATAATGGCTAACATAAGTGCAGATAATGGCCGATACTGTACTACATTGTTCATCAAAACCTCATATACCATAATCGAGAAAATAAGAAAGTAAACACACAATGGTGCCTATTACCGACTCAACACGGCAAATCAACACACGGCACGACGAATCCGAATATGACTATAAATCAAATGCGATGTCTAATCGATTATATATATAACGGATTTGGCACGAAATGAAACACTCCGCCAGCACTAACTGCATTACTACCCATATTTCATTTTTTGGATAAGTACTACCCATGTTTTATTCTAACATAAACAGTACAAAGTCTCTTCCTGTCCTCACACTTTCTCAGCAAACAATAACGTATAAATTAAAATACACGAGCCCATAATTCAAAATCCTTAAAATAATAATAATAATCATATTACAAAAACATACTCAAGTCATCTTTATCAAGAATCTCAAACTTCTTCCTGAAGTATTGACGAATGACAGCACCAGCAGCATTTGCAACTTTATCAGCAACTTCTTGAAACAAATCAAGCTGATGCTTTTGAGGGACTATCTCAATGTGGGTATTAGAAAGTTCTGAGCTAGAAGCCATTATTAATTGGAAATTGGGTTTTGAGGAAGGGAAGGAGATGGTATGAGTTTGGACTAGGGGTTTAGAGAGAGAAAGTGAGGAAGTATGTGAAGGATAAAGAGAGAAGGGCTTGTGGGTTTTCGAGGGAAAGTGTGAATGTGTGAGCATGGTTTTTGTAGTTGAGTTTAAGTGTGTGCGTCGGCTATGGAAGCGGGGAATGGCAAGGAAGAGAAAGAGAGAGAGAGAGCGAGCGGAGGCAGAAGACGCCACTTGTTTGAGATTTTACCATACGGAAATAGGTGAAAATGGTGGAATATGCGTTTCCTTATCAAAGACTCCTTTTGGTATTTTAGTATATATTTTCCTACCTATGATTTTATATTATAATAGTTAGATATTCTATTTGTTTATTTGACAAATTATACAGGATAATATGATAAAATATCATTTTGAATCTACTATTCCATTCATCCTCTTTTTTTTTTTTTTTTGAAATTGGAAACTATAACTTTTTTTTATTATCTCACATATTATTTGAAAATTTGGAAAAGACATATAAACCTATAAAATGCAAGGAAATATAATATCGCCACCTTAATACTTAATTTAGAATGCAAGTGGAAGTAAGGATACAGGTGGAAGGAGAGTAATAGAGTTTAAAGATTTCATCCCTCTATCTATAAATAATCTTAGGTATTTGTCAAGGATATCATTGAGTGGTTGATAGTGGAGATTATGGAGTATACCTTTGATTGCACATTTGTAATGTTCAAATAGTGAAAGAGTGGGCAATTATAAGAGTTAATGGTCTGTAATAAGTCTTATTTGCACTTGATCGAGTGTAGGGGCTAAAGGAGAAAAAATATGTGCTACCACTTGGGCACATGTTTGAGCCCCATGTGTAAAGTTGAGTAAGTGCTTGAGATGGGCTTAGGTTTTTGACTGAAATGGTCTATCAACATCACTCATCCTAATTTTTTTTTTATAATATGGGAAACTGCAACTTTTTTATATAGAGAAAATAGAAAGAAAACAAAATTATTATGGTTTCTTCTCCTTAAATAGTTTCTATCAAAGATATTTTTTCTGAAAAATTACCATGATTCGTTTCATTATGTTTGTTAGTTTTTTGTTTCCTCTTATAATTTACCCTCTATTACATGTAAAATTGTAAATGTTATGGAAATGGTGCATGGCATTTTTAATATTAGGAGCATATCTATTGCATGTAATCAACTATTAAATTGTTTTTGCTATTATATTTATAGTTTCATGTATTTGATGTTTTCATATTTGCACATAGTTGTCAAACTTGAGATTCTATTTGGAATTTGAACATATAAAATAGGTAGAATCGTGTAGGATAAGAAACTTATAGAATTGTACACTTAAACTTTTAATTCTATAAAAAGTTTGTACTTAAATGATTTGGTATTCATTTTAATTATGAAAAATCTTATAAAATTGTAAATTTGTTGAATCAAGCAATTAACTCGCGATTTTGATAACTATAGCACATGAATGCATCATTTGCTAGTTTTATTAAAGAGGGATGGAAATTAAATGAGAGGGATAAAATGAGTGGAATGGTTTTAGGTTTAAAACTATTTTTGTTTTTATGTAAATTAAAAAGAAATCAAGGAAAACAAATCTCTATTATTTTCCGCTTTAAAACCTTATCATATGTTGGAAGGGTAATTTAGATTAATAATTATCTTAGTTCTCTTCTTTTTATTAGTGGTTATACTTGTCTCTCTCTAGCCTTTTCCCCTTAAATCGAATTTGTATTAGTATTACAGGAACATGAAACAAAAAAGTAATTACAAATAATTATCTTACAATATAATATGTATTATTCACTAACGTACGAGTCTATCATCAATTTTTTTTTCCGGAATCCGCAACTTTTGCTTCTGGATTTCTAGCGTCTTTATGTGCGCGTGTTTTTCACTTCTAACATTTAGGGAATTATCGACATCATTTATAGCTTGAACATTCTTATGCTCTGCAAATTCCCCAATCTACAGGTCTCCTAAACCTAAAGAGTAGCCCTTCTTCTCCAAAGCGTCGATCACTGAAAGTCAACCCCTTGTCATTGTGTATAATCTTAGGATATCTATATGCACTTGACAGAAACAACATTCTCAAATTTCCCTAAATCTTAAGACACTTCTTCTTGCTTATCAGTACATGCAAGCTCCACTCAGTGATTTCAATAATACATTTCTGCAATATTTTTGGACTTAATGCACTCAAATGGCTGTCATTGAGTTTGCTCAGGTATCACCAGGTTTCTATCCAACATATTTTTATAGGAGGCTTTGATAAAATTATCAACAAAGGAATCAAAATTCTTGACAGTCACTTTATAAACTTCTTAGGCTCTGATGTAGAACAGTCTTTACGTGATGTTTTCCTTCAATACCAGCAATAGATGACAAGAATTTACTAGATTTTTCCTCCAATACCACCAGCAAAGATTGAAGGAGGAAAAATCAAATTATAAAGTTAAATCGACAACAGATAAAAGATGATAAGAATCCATTGGTTTTTTCTTTTCCTATTCAGCTGCCTGTGATTATGGAGGAACCAGTGGCTTCCATCACATGCAAAGGATAAGCAATTTGCGACTTCATTCACTTCACTCAAATGCTCAAACGGAAATGTATTATTGCACCTGCTGTAAAAATTATGGAGGACACCAAATTTGACATTACAGACTCCAGCCATCTAGGCACAACTGCGCTTAACGTTACAGTTTGATATTATATCCCTTCCCAAACAAATTTGTACGCAAAATTAATCGCATTGTACAAAAATAGCCTAAATAGGATACAATAACATAATGTACTTCCAACCTAGAGATTTCATTTTATGTTCCTACACTATTTTTCCAATTCATGTATTTTCTTTTCTTTCTTCCTTCCTACTGTACAGTATGAATCCACTTCCAATGGGATGAAAGCTTGTATATGTATATGCAATTAAATTTCACATCATCAGCCCAACAATGAGTGAGATCCTCTGCAATCCTACATCCAACTGAGAATGTTGGTAGGCAGATCAACATCGAATTCTGCACAAGGCACAAATAAAGGATAAAGACTTAGCTCAGATGGTCTCCTTCTGACTGTTGCTACTTTAGTTTAAAAAATGTAAAAGATTAGGCTATGCATTGAATTTTGCAACATCAAGATTGTGCACAAACTTGACTCAAAAATCAGTTTTGAGGGAATTTAATGCATTGATTGAACAGACAGTTCATAGCCACTGCTAAGAATTTTTTTCGGATAATTGAAATTTTATTGATCCAAAGTGGTGTACAACCGTCAACATGATGGGTAGGATTACATCAAGAATACATTAAGCAGAGGTACAAATAGTATGAAGATAGCTTTCCAATATCATGAATACACTGCTAAGAATTTTCAGTTTTATCAGACACCATAAAAGGAGGAGATGTATACAATATGCTTTAGATAAATAATTACATTTACCACAGATTGTAAATTATCCCAACTCTGGGTTCAATATGACAGTTAAAATAGATTTCTTATCATAATTTAAGGAACACTAAAACCTCCCACATTCTGCTTAAGAAATAGAGAAGGAAATCATCCAGGAGGAAGACCTAAACTACCCTATGCATTTACGTATACACAAAAGGAGTTGTCCACAGTTATGCTATACATGTCTCAGATCCCAGTCAACCTTATCCCATGTCCACATTTGCATGCAGATGTAAGTCTAAAAGTCCACTCTTTTCTATCTAGAGCTCTCTCAACAATTGCAATATGGATTTTACCAATACATGCAGAATCAATACACAGATCTGTACATGTAACGGATTTTACCACTCAACATACTAGATAAAGCTAAAATTTCAAATTCAAACACTTTTTCAGATGGTCAAACATATTCGTAGACAAGCATATCCACTCTATAGTACAGCACTAAGGTATATAGATGAGCTCAGTGCTAGCTTACCTCTAGATAGCTACGAGGGTACTCATTCCTTGCTTGATCTTGACCAAAAGAATCCTTTCTTCCTCATAGAATGATTCTCTGATAGGGACCTATTCGCCTTTGATCCAAAAGAAAAATGCCGTCTTAGGAAAGGTTTGCTCGAGGAGATTTTCATACTTGAGCTGGAAGCCATTTTAAAACTCTTTCCTTCATGTCCAGTTCCTTTGACTCGATCAAAGACAATAAAATCACCATCTATGTCACTATCCACCACTTGATTTCTTGATTTTTTACCCTTTTTAATCTTCAAATCATTCTCTGCTTTCAGTATTTTTTCAGACATTTTTAGAGTCCTTTTCTCACCAAAAGTGCAAACGGGGCAGGAAGGATCATACTTGTCAACATCTGGAGTCATAGTCTCCAAACATTCAGCATGATAAACATGCCCACAGATCAAAACAGCAACAACAGAAAGCTCATTGCTAGCAATGATCTTTTGGCTACTCCACGAGGATCTTTCAGTCAATAACTTTGCACATACCCCACAAGTCTGGTGGTCCGCAGAGGTGGAAGCTGACATCCTGCTACTTGATTTACTTAATTTTCCAAAATTTGAGCCAAGAGAATCTCCATCAAAAGATCGGGTTCTCCCATGTGAACTGGCAACAAGTTCTGAAAAGGCATTGGCTGACCAACTATCTGAAGAGCCACCATAGGATCCCCTGGTGGATTCGTTGCTCCATGAAGGCAGCATTGACCTTTCTTCAGCAGCCAAATTATTGTTTGGGGATCTTGAACCCATGAATCTGGATTCAGAACCTTGATGTAAGGGTTGTTTCATGAAATTGGTGGTCCATTGAGGAGGAGTTGAAGAAACTGGCTGTGGATGATGATGGGATTGTAAGGGTGGTGCAAGAAGGGATGAAGATGAGGGCAGAGAAGAGGGAGATGTCTTCATAGGCGATGAAAATGACACAGCTGGAGATTCTTTCAACTCCACCTGAAAAATTTCCCAGATGTGCTCAAAGGTCAGAAGGAAAAAAATACATAGCATACAGTGCTCTGCAAAAAGTAGGCTACAACATGAGTAAAGTTGTGAATTCAGGTATACCTGCTCCAAGTTTGCATCCATAGATATATTCCTTGAAATGGAACGATCTGTCAAAAACACAACTGAATATCAGAACCCATTACAATAAGTTAGTTATGAAGGACATACAGCCACTTAAGAGGTAACAAAAGTTCTTCATGAAAACATGTTCAAGAAACAGAAGTCACACTAGCAATCAAATCCATCACTGAACAAACAGGAACCTACATTTTTCACTCTCCAATGACCTGCATATAACAGTACCAGGAAACAGAAAAACACGATGCCATCATGCAAGCTATTTCTAGGCAAATAGTCTTAGGGTGATGCGAATAATGCCAAACTACCAAAAAGAAGCAAATCAAATGAGAAGATATTGTGTCAAACCTCATCTATGGGCACTATAACCTCAAAAGGAAATGAAATACCTTCTCTTTGCTTTAATTATACCACAATGGTACATGATTGTGTAAAATAGACTTCATTTTTCTTCTCTGGTATTAATCCTGAATTTCTTTAATTCTTTGTGGATGGTCTTTTAAAGAAAATTGATCTTCCAAAAAAGTCTGAACTGAAGATCAGCTCATGGCTTGATTACCTCAGAACAAGTAGGTCAATGATACCAAAATGGCTATGCCAAGGATTAAACCCATCTCAGTTTAGCTTCCTCCATATCAACCTCAAATAGAACAATTGATGTACATCAAAGAAACATTTTTGTTTTATTTCATCACTACACGTTCTTTAACTACCTGCCACATCATTGGAGGCAAAGCAAGTACCCTAAACATGTTTTAGACCAATGAAGGAGCAGAAAACTTTCTTACTTAATCCAAGGAAAAAGCCTGCTCAAATATAAATAAGATTGCACCACAAAACAATAATGTCAAAGTAGTACTAAAGCAGAGACATAAACCTAAGAAAATATTAACAATAGCATCAAGAAAGAGACTCAAGTGTAGATTATAAGGAACTTTCTACATTATTTATTTACCAGAAGCAGGAGTTTGCAGTTGCCCAACATTTCCTTCAGAAAATGGGGACTTTGGCCATGTACGTCTTTGGAAACTATTCAATGAACTTCCGTCCTCTGATGCATATGCATTTTCATATCTGCTATCCAGCCCATTGCCACAGATGCCTTCATCAGAAAACCAGCCTACCGACGCCTCCTCACCTGCTACACGTCCTCTATTTTCCCATCTAAAGCTCCATGTAGGTGAATACCTAACGTTTCTATGGATAACTTCATTACTCAAATTACCTGTAATAGTTTTATCTCGAGCAGCAACACAGCAAGCAGAACCCATCCTTGCCAACACCCGGACTAAGAAACTTTATATTCTGCAGCAGTTTTCCATATTTGCAAAGCTCAAAGCTTCTCCAAAAAGTTCTGCCAGCACTATAATTTATCTAGTTGAACACTCATCCAATCGCTTCATCACTCTGCATAACGAGAAGACAATGTTCCTGTTAGAAGACTACAGCATTAAATTAGGAATTTTTTTTTATTTAGGAAGTTTTTTAATATAGAAATCTCAAGATAATTAGAATAGGTTAAGAATAAGATATGCTTTCCTATTTTTTTCTAATCTTGGTAGCAATGTACATTGTCTATATGTATAATAAAAAGGGAAAGGTGTGAGAGAGAATTTTCTCTTCCCGTTTGTTGACATGGTATTAGAGCCCTAGGGTTTAGAAATTCTGAAAAAAAAATTTCTTTCGGCCTTCATTGTCGATTTTATAGATTGGCCTTCATTGCCAACATTCGTCTTATTCCTTTGCATCACACCTTGTCTGGTTCCATTGCACCATACTCTAATCTACGTCAATCCTGGTAGTTTTTCTAGAGAATAGTCAGCAATTAAAGTCACTCTCCATGAATTGCATTAGAGACCAGCATAGGGAGACTTGAACCTATCAAGAGGGAAAGAAGATAAAGAATTGTAACCATGACCGACAAGGAAACCAAGAAACCCAATATTCCCATGGGTGAATTGCAGAATATTCATCAATCTTACAAACTTAATGGCCAAAACTATTTGAAATGGTCTCAACTTGTCCATACATATTGAAAAGGCAAGGGAAAAATTGGACATATTCTCGGTACAGGACCTAAATCAGATGAGTGGAACTTCAAGATTTGGGATGAAGAAGATTTCATGATTATGTCCTGGCTATGGAGTTCGATGACACCTGAGATTAGTATACATGCATGTTTATAACCTCTGCAAAGGGTATTTGGGATGCTCTTCATCAAACATACTCTAAGGCTAATGATAAAGACGTGGATAAGGAAAGATTTCAAAAGTTGGTTGGAAAGCTAATATACTTGGCACATACACGGCCAGATATTGCATATGTTGTGAGTGTAGTAAGTCAGTTCAAGCACAATCCTAAGGAGGTTCATCTACAAGCTGTAAACCGTATACTTCATTATTTGAAAGCTAGTCCAAGTAAAGGAATTTTATTTAAGAAAGGTGGAGGGCTTACTCTTGAAGCTTACACAAATGTGGATTATGCTGGCTGTCCAATTGATTGACAGTCGACAACAGGCTACTACACTTTCTTAGGAGGTAATTTAGTCACATGGAAGAGTAAGAAACAAAACATGGTGGCTCGGTCAAGTGCAGAAGCAGAAATAAGGGTTTGTGAGTTTTTGTGGTTAAAGATTATTCTTGAATATTTGAAGATAAAGTGAGAGGAACCTATGAGACTATATTGCAATAACAAATCAGCTATTAGCATTGCACACAATTTAGTACAACATGATAGGACAAAACATGTCGAAATTGATAGACATTTTATAAAGGAAAAGTTAGATAACACGCTGATTTGTACACCCTATATTTCTACCAAAGAACAACTAGCAGATGTGTTTACAAAAGGGTTGAGTTTTTCTAATTTCTCAACAATTATATCCAAGCTAGGAATAGATGATATATATTCACCAGCTTGAGAGGGAGTATTAGAAGACCACAGCATTAAATTAGGAAATTTTTTATTTAAGAAGTTTTTAATATAAAAATCTCAAGATAATTAGAATAGGTTAAGAATAAGATATGCTTTACTATTTTCTTCTAATCTTGACAGCAATGTACATTGTATATATATATATATATATATATATATATATCTTTTATGTATAATAAAAAGGGGAAGGTGTGAGAGAGAATTTTCTCTTCACGTTTGTTGACAGTTCCACTAGATGAGTATCACTTCATACTTGGAGGAAAAACCTACTTAGTGGGGAAAAGCCATAAAATTGTAAGTTTTATCATAATGCTGTCTCATAAATGATTGGATTTCGCATATTTATGAAGAAAAGATATAGGCTTCCCCTTTTAGTAATTAAGTTATAGTATCACAACTCTATAGATTTGTGCATTACAGTATCGTATATATTTACCGTTGGTGATATAATGACAGGATCCGAAAGCATGTAGATCAGATGCAACACTATAAATACATCAGTAATGAGACATTTAATAACTTATAATAAGATAGTGGTTCAGCTAATGAGTGCCCAAGGAATCATATAAGGCAAGGTTGCATGCCTTATTTTTACAAGATTGTATATGTTTAAAATATTTAATTACACATGCAAATAAATCTTGCCCAATAACTTGTACCCATTATCAGAATACATAAGAAAAACTTACTTTCATCTGTTAATTTTAAAAATAGTCACAAATGGTTAGTTCATCACGTAAAAACAACATTGCACAAGACAGAGATGGCATTTTTTTTTTAATTATTTTTTTCCCAGTTACCCAAATTGAAATACACCAAATAAAACTTGCCTTATAACTTGCACCCACTACCAGAATACATAAGACAAACTTACTTTTTTCATTTACCAATTCAAAAAATTGTCACAAATGGTTAGTTCATCATGTAACAACAGCAATCACACGGAACAAAGATCACCAAGCCACTCTTTATTCCAGCTCCCGAAATTTAAATAAACCAGGAATTTAACATATACCAGTAACTTTCGATGACAAAAACTTTTAATTTTTTTTTAAAAGAAAAAAAAAAGGCACAGATGATGATCATGGCACGTAAGAACAGGATTTGAACATTGAAAAAGATCCAGTTGGGTGATTCATATGCACCATCAGTTAAGGATATCGTCGTAACTCATAATTACACGAAAAAAAAGGGCTTACTTTCACTAAGTATGAACAGAAAAAAAAAAAAAGCTTTTGCACTTACAAATTTAAAAAGAACACCGAAAAGTCAAAAAATTAGAAATTCAAACTATCATCAATAATCAATTGAATAGGAACTATACCTCCGGAATAAAGTACAAAACCGCCGCGAAATTATTTAAAGAAAAAAAAAAAAGCAGAATCGAAGCAATACAAAAATTCCAATTACAAGATCAAATCCTCTTCAAAAAAGGATCGTCATTCCTGAACAAAAAATAAATAAAAAAGAATTTAAAAATATATAATTAAAAGATGAAACCGACAATAATCGAAATTTGCAGGTGTATTAAAAAGAAGTAAAGTCGATTAAATCTGCTACTTTTGAGGCCACTTAGAGACTTAGAGTCCATCAGACTCCGATCCAATCAACTATCTTAAATTAGCATAAAAAAGGACATATAACGAGTCAAACAGATCCGAAATTCGCGCTCGAAAATCGGAACTTCACACTCATAAGTCATACGCGACAAACTAAAAAAGGAAAAGCAAATTAATTCATCGGAATGAAAACCACACTACACGTGCATATGTAACAAAGCAGACACGTGTACAGTTGTGACAGAACCAAAAAAAAAAACCTCGTAAAAGGAGTGAGTGCTGGAAGTGAAACCCTACCTGAGAAAAACCGAGTGGAAACCCTAATTTGCACAGAGAGAGAGAGAGAGAGAGAGAGTCAGTTGGTTCTGGTGAATGGGAGGAAAGAGAAGAGGAGTGGGGTTGGGGTGAGTGGGGTTTGACGGTTTGTCCGACGGCGTTGACGTTGGGAAGTGGAAAAGGATAAGGAGAAGGGTGAAGGGAATAATAACGTAACGCTTTTTAAATGCTTGGTGGTCTTCTGTGAAAACGAACGGCGTTTGGAAAGTTAACGGACCGTGAGAGACGTTGCGTTGATGCGTGTGTGCGCGTCTACTTTTTGACCAGTAATAGTGCGTATGTGAGTGTGTGTGGTGTAGATTTTAGCCATTTTATTTTATTCCCAAAAGAAATATGAGAGGAAAAAAGCAAAAGAAAAAGAATAGAATAACTGTAGTTGGCATTATTTTAGTTACTTGAAAAATATGTATTGGCATTATTTTAAAGATATAAAACTTTATTTATTGCTATATTTTATGAGTATTTTATAAAAGATAGTCTATACAATTTATAAAAATATTTCTTTTTTATGTAATTAATACATTTATTAATTTATCATATAATATTATCATAAAATTATAATCTATTATATGATTTATGTCAATTTATTTAAAATAAATAAAAATATTAAATTTATTACAATAATTTTACAACTATAAGTATCACAAAATAGGTTTTGATCCTATATTTTTCTTGTATAAATTCATTGTTTACTAACTTGTAGAGATCAACATTGAGTTTGAAATTGTGCGGCGGCGAAAGAAATGAAGTTAGGGTTTGGGGGAGAAATCATTGTACGAGAGGTAGACATAGAATTAAGATATGCCGTAGGGTTTTTGATAGGCTAATAAGTTTGAGCTATATTTTTTAGTTAAAAATATAATATTTAATTATGTTAAGTATTATTAGTTAACTATAATTATTTAATTAGGTGATAAGAAAATAAATAATATTTTAAAAATAATAATTTCTAAAATGTATTAATTGAGAAAGTAATTTAAAAAATATATTATTTAAAATCGATATTTGAAGTATTTATTTCAAGCTGGTTTGAAATGGACACTTTAAATGTTGGATTCATTGTCTACGATTGAAATTAGCAATTTAAGTGTCAATTTTAGTTTTGATCAATTGTTTATGAAATCGATATTTAAGTGCCGATTTTAAGTGGTATATTTTTAATTATTTTTTTATGAAAATATTTTAGAAATTATTTTTTAAAAAGTAATATTTATTTCCATTTCCCGACATATAAGAAAATATAATAAAAGGCTTAATGATTTCATTAAAAAAATATAAAAAGATAATATCTTCTTCTTCTTCTTTTTGTTTTTTTCCAAACTAAAAATGACATACCACTATGTTCGGTAGAAAACAGACATAATGCCTCACTTTTCTTTATATAATTACAAATAAGGATCTATAAAATCAAAAGTAAGTTAATTAACATTACATATTTTTACTAATCTTTATTATTAATAAAGTGAATATGTGTTTCTTCTTTGAGAAAAAAAAAACTCAAAAAATTCTTTTCTTCGTGTAATTTCAAACACTTGCAGGTGAATTTAAGAGAATAACTTCTAGATGGAAATAGAATCTGATATTATAATTCTAGAGTTTAGATAAAAAGAAAATTCTTTTTGTTCATAATAGTTTTTATATAACATGTGCATAAGTATAAATGATTTTGTTTATAAGATTTGTTCACGATGAGAAGTTTCCGTATAAATTGCATAATAATATGTTATTTATTTGTTGAAGAGTTTGTCTAAATAATTGGCTTTATATATATATATATATATATATATATATATATATATATATATATATATATATATATAATCTGACATTGGGACTCATCATCCAAAGTTGAAATCACGTGAAAGCATAAAGTCAAAGCTAATTGCATGCATATTAATTTTTGTGAAACTTAAGATTCCATCACACCTTAATTCTTTTGAACTCATTTATTATATCAAATCCAAATCTGGTGACTTTGATTATGATCGGCAATACATGATATGGTAGCAATGCAACATAAAATTTAAGATATGAAATCCATAATTGATAAGGCATAGCACTTATTAATTAATAATAATGTAAGACATAACAAGATAAATTATGATTGCAATTAAATAATTTGTCTACACTGTCTTATTGATTTTATATGAATTTGAAATTTGGGTAAATCACAAACATATCTCTTATATTTGCCCTATATATATATTTAGCTCATCAATGTTTAAAATTGAAAGTTTAAACCCTAGTCTCTAGATATTTTAAAATGTGTTTTTAAATCGTATTTTATTATTTTATATTAGATAAAATGATTAAAAAATTCTTTCTTTAAATAAAGAAAAATCATATAAAATAAAAACGATAAAACTCCTATTTTTTTTTATTTTGTAGTTTTTAAACATTTTTTTTATATATTCTTGAAGTTTGCTTCAGTTTTTTAAATTTTTTATCATTTTTTTAATAGTAAAACAATCATAAAAGGGTTTCAAAATACCTTTTTTTTTTAATTTAAATTAAAGTGTTTCAACACTTATAAAAAGTCTAGTATATTGAAACAATATATAAGAAGGTGTATTTACTATAACAACAGTACGTCTTAAAGTTTGATTTAATCTTCTATTTCTAAATTATTTCAATTTTTTCAAAGCGAAGAATTTCGCTTTGAAAATCCCATCGGAAAATGAAGGGGAATATGCAAAGATACCCCTCCAGTTAAGTAAAGTGAAACAGCCGTTGCTTTCTTCAGCAGTACGCGGATTGGCTACTACGCATTCCATGCTTTTCTCCTTTCTCACCTTGCGGGGAAACCAGAAAAGTATCACATAAATAAAAAGTCGCCCCAAAAAGTGCCTTACAGTGCAGTATAATAAAAGTTTCCCTTCTACATGCTTTCGGTATGAGTGCCTTTAATGGTCGAGTTTATATGCATTACCTTTCAGTTTGGAAGATCCATTGATGAAAGTACATATAGATTTATATAATTAAATACTATTTGCGAGGTAATAATATAACCTATGAATAAATAAAAAAGTTTGGTGGATAAGATAACCACAGAGACAGAGTAAGACACTAGTTGATGCTCAATGTCCAGACATATACCATTTTTTAAAAAGGAAAAAATTATAAAACATTGATCAAACCCGTGTTGTTTCATTTAATAAATTCAGTATATATTTGTGTCCATTATGCAGTCATGAAGTGCTCTATTAGAAATCTCAAAACAAGGAACTTTAAATTTCTCTCTTGATTTGATTTGGGACTTCTTGATTTAATGTATGGAAAAGAAGGAGACATGTGGAGTGTTTGATAGAGGGTTTCGTTAGAGTCTATGTTGTTTGGTGGGAGTTTTCTAAACGCAATGGAGAAAAAACATGTTATAAAGTTTGTCAAAAGAAAGTGATTGCAAATGTACAGAAACATAAGTCATCTTCTTCTTCTTCTTCCTTTTTATTTTTATTTTCATTTATTTATTTTTTTTTAAGGATGAATTACATGCTAACATAACCTAGGAAAGGCGAATTGAGATGAATGAACATATTTGGTGCCTTGCCCTTAATTCCTTCGCCCAAGATTTAGTTAATTTGTATTTTCATTACTTTAATTTCCAAAAAATGATGAAAATGATAAATTTGTCAAGTAAAAATTTAGTTGAGTATAATATTTATTGGCTTCACACTTTTTTGATGTAAAATTTAATAAATAAAAATTCAATTATGTGTAAAATTTAGCTAGCTCAAACTTTGGGTTTAAAAATGAAAATAAGTAATATTGTTAAAAGTTAATTTTACTATTTGATTTAAATGTGTAGTTAGAAATTGGGATGCAATTGAGTACGTCATTACTCGATTCATCTGATTTGATAAAAACCCTATAAAGTAATATCTCTATAAGTATTTATTGGATTTTAGGATATAATTCAAAATCTCATGGGGTCTAAGATTAGATTCTAAGGACTGTAAAAAAACTTGATGTAAAAACTTAATTTGATAAAAAAATAGTATATTAATAATAATATTTGCTTTTAACCTATGCATTGTGTCTAAAAATTATGGTATGGCATATGCAGGCAATTAATTTTGTTATCCATTACATTTTTTTTTTTAACTTCGAGGAGGGTTATTTTTGTTGCCAATGTCTTATATTCTATGGTCAATTATAGAAAATAGTATTATTATTTTATGACTTTATCTTACATATTGTATGTAATTAGGAATTAGATCAGACATCAAATCATTCTATAGAGACAGGTTTCAATAATAGGAGATATTTTTACTGTTATACTTTTAATTTTACTATATTTAATCAATATGCTGTTAGAAATAGCAAGTAATAAGTAATAAGAAAAAAAGATTTATTGATGCTAATATATCATATATTAGGATTAATGGTATATAAATATTAATATGTGATAATAATAATATGTATTTTATTAAAAAAATATTATTTATAATTTTATATATTAAAATTTTATTAATATTTATACATTATTAACCTACTTACATAATATATTAATATTATTAAAACCTTTCGGAGTGTCTAACGGCGAACGCTATGCGAGACGGTGAAGATAGAGCGAAAGTACTAAACGGACGTACGCTTGGCATGGAAGAAGTGATCGTTTAGTTTATTAGTTATTTACGAAAGGATCATGACCCCGGGTCACACGTCGTCCTGATTGAGACGTCTCACGTGTTTTCAGCTTTAGACGATACGCCAAATCTTAAGTTTTTTTTCCAGATCAGATCACTCATGATTTTTGGGTTTTAGAGATTTTGACATTACTGTAAATTTGATAGTGATTTGATTGTTAAATTTGATCTGAGGTGGCATGTCTTCTAATACAGGATGCTACGTTAATAATTTCCAATCTACAAATTTTCTTTTTCCCCTTGTCTTAATTACCGGAAACAATTTGAAATTAATCAATCTTATAAAAATATCTGTATTTATCAATAAATCGAGTTATATATATATTTTTAGAATGGGTTATACTTTGTTTTTCTATATTGTATTTTACAATTTATATATCTATAATTTTATTTTTGAGACTTAGTGTACTTGAACTTTGTACTCTCAATAAGACTAGTTAACTATTCTTAGTGTATCAGCAACCTAGTTATATTTAGTATTAAAAATGAAAGTGTAAACATACAAAATGATTTACGTGTTTGACTAAAAGTGCAATGTTATCCAAGCATCCTCAACTAAAATTAGATGTACTTTTCTTCATAACTGGTTTATTTACAGTTGATTTTTAATTAAACACCCCCCCATAACAAGCAACATCTAAGTAATAGGGAGTATACAATAGTTGATGATATTTGCCATCACTAATATAATTTATAATCCTGAAATTCTTATCATAAGTATTATTGTCCTTTTCTTTTGCCAAAATAAATCACTATGAAACTCTTTTCTGTATTTAATTACTCTTTTTTTTTTCCTTTTCAAAATGATTGAATATGACTCTTTCTATCTTTTTAAAATAAGCATTTTTTAAAAAATATACTTCCAAATACCCGTTCACCACCCCTCACTCTCCCCCCCTCTTTTTTTAATTACCATTTCCACTTGGATTATAAAAAACTTTTCACAAAACGTAAACACAGTAACCAATAATGAATTAACAAAGTTGATCCATATTTATTTTATCGCCGCCGGTTTTCATTGAAATACCCTCACAAACATGTTAAATTTACCAAGTTAAAGCTTTTGTAACTATTTATACTAGTTCTTCTATATAGCCAATAATTTGTTAAATTTTCTTTTGTTTCTATCTAATATTAGAGATGACGCACTGAATGTTGGAGTACTTAAAAAATATAACCTAATCATATAACAAAAGGTTACAAATTTACTTTCTTCTCATAAAAATTGTTTTCAGTTTCAAATATTAAATTATGAAATTACACAAAAACTTTCAAACATAAAATATAATTCATGTATAACTACTTGAGCAGCTATTTTCATTTAGGGAGAATGGATTAATTTAATAATTTCATATATTACATAAAAGGTAGTGTTTGGTTTAAGTATATTATAGGATAAGGAGAAAAGTGTAGCAAGGTATAAGAGAAACAATATTGTTCCAAATTCTAATACCATATTTGGCATGCTAAACGTAACATAAGATCTTTTTCCCATAAATTATCTTGTATGCCATTTGTTATGCACATGTACCATATTAAAATAGCAATATTGATAGTATACTATTTATGGTGTCGTATATTTATTTCAACTACATTTTTTTTATTCCATTATCGTATTTCCATTACTGTCATTGCTACCACACTATAGTTACAACAACAAACCACCAATATTATTGACTCTTCACCACTTACATTGCCCCATTGTGGTGACAATGCCAGCTGCTAATCCATTAGTAGTACCAATTGTCATGATAGGATGGTAACTATGTGAGTGTGATATTAACGATGATGGTGTAGAGTGGTAGAGGTGTTAATAATGCAATAACTTTGATTGTGACAATGGTAATGGTGGTGAAATTTCGACTATAGTGGTGGTATTGTAGTGTGATAGTAGTAGTGGTGGTGGTGGTACATGAGGTTTTTGAGGAGCGATAATAATGGCGATGAAGGCAATGTGGTGGTGGTGGGCAAGCACCGTGGGGCATCACAATTTTAATGATATGATATGTTGACTCAATATTGGTGTTGTATTGATGATAGTATTCGTGGTGATGGTGGTGATGGTAGTGGCAATGGTAATAGTAGTGGTAACAATAACAGTGTGTGTAATTGGTGTTATGAATAATGAAAAGCTTTTTGTTTTTTTTTTCCTTTTCCTGACGCCCCTATTAAGTATCTTAAGGGCACTCATTAATGATACATATACACATACTAGTACTCTAAATTAACAAGTAAGACTTTCTCTATTTTCTTTAGATACTTATGTAAGTTTCATGTGATTAATGAAATTAATTATGATGCTCCATAACATATGATGTTAAGTTAGCTAACTTAAAAATGTTTTTGGTCATTGCTTAGTCACCACATACATCACCAACTCTCCATTGAAGAAAAATAACAAGGCCAAGCAATACCATTTGAGAGTGATTTGCCATTGAAAAAAAAAAAAGAAAATTGCCAAGGTTTGATTTCCAAAAATAATGTTGCCGAAAAACTTGTATTCGTGGCATCTTTTGCCCTGTCTCCTAGCTTATTTCTATTAGAATTTGTAATGTTTATGAAACAATATGAAATAACTAGTATTGACTTCATCTATGGTTTTGGTCTCAAGCATATTTTCAGAAGCATTTGCAATGTCTACAAGTACTGATAGGAATTCAACTAGAGCCCTTGACTTTTGCCTTATAAGTCACATCAAGGTAGGATTGTGTCATGTTTTGTTTGTGGTGCATCATATCCATGTGGCAATATGCTTTCTACTAAAACCCGTCTTACTTCATCAATATTTTCTTCCATACTTAGAAGGACCGACCGCCTTTTCCTATTAATTATTCCTTCTAGGCACATCATCTTTTATTTTGCTATTGGAGTAAAGGTTTTGATGAGGAAAGTGTGAGTGTGAAGTTAAGTTGCTATTAATTTGTGGAGTAGAAGTTATTGTGTTACTAATAGCAAAGATGTTGAATCTTAATGTACATAGTGGAGTTGGAGATTATTAGAGTGATGCTACAAGATGCGGAAAGAATGCCAACCTAATTGCTAGAACTATTGATAAGCACATACAAGAGCTCACAACTATGATGGCCAATCTTGCTATTACGGTGCAATGTTTAATGGAAAATTGACTTGTTCATGCCTACTTACGAGATAAACAAGCCCATAATAGTGAAGAAAGAGTAAACCCACCTCGTAATGGTCAAACTGGTGGAGGATTTAAACTTGATAGGGGAGCTCAGAGATGTACTAAGCTTGAAGAAATTGATGAAGAAGTAAGGGATAGCTTTGATGAGGAGTATGGAGTACATAGGATGCGAGCACCTAGAGAATTGTAGAACATTAAGATGTGAATACCTTTGCTTGTGGGTAGTGGAGATGTAGATAATTGCCCGGATTGAGAAGACAAAGTGGATAGGTTGTTTAAATGTCAAGAGCGAGATGAAGTTATGCAGATTTGATTAGCTATCCTAGGGTTTACTAGGTATGTTGCCCTACGGTGGAAGAACTTGTTGAACACAAGGATAAGGGGATAGGGAACAAAAGATTTGGTGATGGAATGACATGAAGAGAATTCTAAGGAGGAGATTCATTCCTGAGTACTACACATAATAAGCCTTCAAGAAATTGTAGACCTTAAGATAAGGAGGGATGTGCGTGGAAGATTATGTGAAAGAATTTCATATGTTGATGGTATGATGTGAAGTGTGGAAGAGCCTAAAGATAGAAATATGAAATTGTAGACGCTGAGTACTACACATAATAAGCTTAAAGATAGAACCATAACTCGGTTTATAGCAAGATTGAAATATGAAATTGCTTGTATAGTTAAACTATAGTTTTTAAACACTTTAGATAGCAAGATTGAAATATGAAATTGCTTGTGTAGTTGAACTGTAGTGTTTAAACACTTTAGATGATGCTATTAGATTGGTTTGGAGGGTCAAACAACAAAGGCATAATAATCCAAATAGGGTGTTAATGCCTAGGTTAGTATTACTGACCTAATCTATTGACAAACGAGCTGAGGATGTGACCATTTGATAAGTCAAACAAAGAGACACTAATGTTGAGAGATATCATGATCAAAGGGATGACCCGCGAAGGAAAGGTGTTGTTATCGACCAAGTTATGAAGAGGGAGATGAGATAAAGCTCAAGTCAGAAGACAAGTCAAATTAATTGTTTTAAAAATTTGGACTTCGGGCATATTGTTTCTCAATGTCTAAATTGAAGAGTGATGGTCATGACCCTAAGTTAAAGTTGAGAGTGTTGATGAAGAGGAGGTTGAGAAGAAATTAGGGAGTATTGAAGAAGCTCCTATGAATTGTGACAACAATGAGGAAGCTATAGTCTACACTAAATAGGGCTAATTTTTTAGCATGGTGCTAAAGAGAACCCTAAGTGCAACCCCTTTCGAGAAGGATAAGTAGGGAGAGAACTTATTCTACACTGGTGTAAGGTAAATGGACATTTGTGTACGATGATCATTGATGTAGGGAGCTGCACTAATGTGGTCACAATGTCCTTAATTAACTAGCTTAAGTTACTAACAATCAAACACCCTCAACTTTATAAATTGCATTGGTTACATGAGATGGGAGCCTTACATGTTACATAGGAAGTGTGAATACTAATAACAATCAAGGATAGGTACTAAGATGAGATTCTTTATGATGTGCTGCCCATGTGTGCTTCACACATACTACTTAGCCAACCTTGGCTGTTTAACTAATGTACACTGTGTAATGGGTATCATAATACGTATGCATTATAGATGGATGATAAGAAGGTAGTCTTGCATCCTTTGACACCTAAAGAAGTACAAAATGCACAGACTTAGATAGCTTGAGCACCAAGGAAGACCTTATTCATGGGAGGAGTGAGTTAAAGTAGACCATGAGCTCTGGTGAGCTGATGTAATTACTCTTAATCAACCAGTTGTTGGAAACCGCCAACTCAGACACATTACTCGAGGGGTTGAAGCCTTTATTACAAGAATTTTAGGATTTGTTTCCTAAAGAGTTGCTAAGTAGATTACCGCCATTGTAAGGGATTGTTCATAATATTGACTTGCAACTTAGAGCTTCCTTACCTAATTCATAATATTTCATGAACCTTGAGGAAGCTAAGGAGTTGAAGCGCCAAGTGGACAAGTTGATTGAGAAAGGATACATGAGGGGTTCAAGAGACTTACTAGCTCTCCTATTCTTATACTACTAGATTTTAAGGTGGTCTTTGAGCTAGAGTATGATGCCTTTGTTGGGGGAATAAGTGTCGTGCAAATGTGGGAAAGGAGGCTTATCACATACTTCAGTGAGAAATTAGTGAAGCTACTCTAAACTTCTCTATGTATGACAAGGAATTTTACTCCTTGGTGCGAGCACTTAAGGTATGGCAACATTATTCGTTACCTTGTGAATTTGTCATTTACACTAACCACGAGTCATTGAAATACCTAAGAGGTCAACAAAACAATGACAAAGATAAGTAAAGTGGGTTGAATTCTTAGAGAGTTCTTCATACGTGATTAAGTACAAAAATGGGAGTGCAAATGTTATAGTTGAAGCTCTATTGTGTAGACACGCATTGATCACTACATTACAGTATAAATTGCTTGGATTTAGATTGGTGATTAAACAATATGAGTAGGATACTTATTTTGGACCCATTATGACAGGTGTGGGTTTGGTATGACAACAAAGGGTTCTTTATTGTTAAGGGGTATTTTTTTTAAAAAGGGTTGATTGTGTATAATCATTAACATAGTACAAGAATCATTAGTTCAAGAAGTGCATGCGAGAGGTTTGTTAGGACACCTTAGGGGAAAAGAGGACCTATGAGTCGTACAAAGGTATGTGGCATGCACGAAGGCTAAGGGGGGAAACGATGTTCATTGGGTCTTAGAAAGGTATCTGTCATGCAAGAAGGCTAAGGAGAGAAAGGAAGCTTATGGTGAATACATACCTCTACCTATATCAGCTCAAAATTGGACCAATATAAGCATAGACTTTATCCTAGGACTACCAAGAATAGTTAGAGAAAGAGACTTAATAATGGTGGCTGTAGACTGGTTTAACAAAAGGACCTACTTTATTCCCTACCACAAAACAGATAATGCTTTATTAGTTACTAAACTCTTTGTATAGGAGATCATGAGACTACATGGAGTGCCTTATAGCATCGTCTTGGACTACAACCCAAAATTTCTAAGCTTCTTTTGGAAGATGCTATGGGTGAGGTTAGGCACAAAGTTGATGTTTAGAATTTCCTACCTCCTCTAGATGGAATGAGAGATAGAAGTTATCAACTAAACTTTGGGAGCCCTACTCTAAGCTATAGTTGGTAAGAACCTAACCAACTGGGATTTATGTTTACCTATTATTGAGTTCTTTTACGATGGATCAACACACAATATAACTGGTATGTTTGCATTTAAGGTTGCATATGGATACAATCTAACCTTACCCCTGGATTTGATCTCCATAATAGCCTTAAAGAAGAAAAGCTTAAGTGGTGTTGATTGAGTGTAAGAGATTTAGAAGCCACAACATAAGGTTTTCGAGCACCTCACCGAAGCTATTGCTAAGCAATAGCAACAAGGAAACTGAGATCAAAAGGCCGTAAGCTTCAGCCTTAGGTACTTAGTGTGGATTCACCTAAGTAAAGAAAGATTTCCTAGTGGTAGGGTTAACAAGTTGTCCTCTTGAGTTGTCCCATTCAAAATTCTTTGGAAAATCAACAACAATGCTTATTAGCTTGAACTCCATGAAGGCTATCGCATCTCTTCAACCTTTAACATCAACGACTTGACTCCCTACGTTCCATAGGAAGAATAGCTTGAAGACCTACTTGATTTGAGGGCAAATCTTTAACACCCCTGAGGGGTTGATAAGAATCTAACCTCAGGTCCCATCACAAGAGTTAAGGCATGCGGACTCTAGAACCTCATCGGTTGGATCCTATTTGACCACTCAGGTGAAGATAAAGCTACTTTTATGCAATCCTACAAGCTGCATTGCATATCTAGTCAAGGCACACCTCTAATAGCTACCCGGGTCAGAGGTGACTTAAGAGTTGAATTGGAGTCACCTATTAGGTAGCCTCCAAGGACATGTAAGCGATGATGGCTCACTTGGTTTATAGTTTGACCTATCAAATCGGATATGCCAGCCTATACCTTACGATTTGATTTGACCCATTCTTGCCTATTAGCCATCGAGCAAGGGGCTTGAGTAAACCAACTAATGATAGAATTGTCGTAAGCTCTTCAATGATCCAGCTAACCTAAATAGGTAGCTTATACATCGTCTAACCTCATACAATTTGTCTTTGTTTGTTAGAGTACTTGCTAATCATATAGTGGTATGCGTTTGCCTTAGCAGCTAATAGTAATAGATTCCAAATTATTCCTTTTGTAGTTTCTTTACTATTTTACCCCTTTTTGATAGTACTATGATTGCACAAATTACTCTTTTAGGATTGTACTACTATACTTTTCCCATTTTACGGTTTTTATTTTGTCTTATGAGTTATATCAAGGTAGGATTAGGTCATGTTTTGTTCGTGGTGCATCTATTATACTAAAACCTGTCTTACTTCATCACTATCTTTTTCCATACTTGGAAGGACCCACCCCCTTTCAGTTAATTCAAGTTGATGTCTTAGTGATTATTCCTCTTAAGTACATTAGGCACACTGTATTAATGATGTTTGTGATTTTTGGTCCCATCGTACTTCTAAAACTACTCATGTCATTTCTAAATGTTACAAAAAAAAAATACCTTAATGGGAATCAAGTCATTTCAGTTATAGGACCACTTACTCGAGCTAGAACTAAAGGACTATAGAATCTAACATTGAGAGTTCTACTTGATCAAATGGAACCCAAAGAAAATCACATAGTATCTTCATTTCTTTTACATGGTTGTTTTACATTCAATTAGGTATGTTTGTTAATGCTTCAAGACGACAACCGAGTAAACAAAATAGAGGGCGGCTCACCTTAAATCAGTGGTGTAATCCACTTAAGTCGGCGGCTTTCCTAAGCAACTTATAAATTATGTAAGCCAGTTTCCTTTGCGTTTTTCTTTTATTTTCTTAGCCAATATTTGTTCTTTTAGAGGCTACTATAAATGCCTTTGGATAGAAACACAAAAGTGACTTTTTCTAGGACAATAGAATACACAAGTGGAGTCTTACTTTAATAACTCTTATCAATCCTTTGATTATGGTAAGTCAAAGCATAGGAATTGTTGTGTGTTATATCAACAATATCGAGCTTGGACCATCCTCTACTAGTGCGTCATATTTGGTAAGGGAATTGGGTGTGTTTGTGTGGTGTTGGATTTTTGGGTTTTGATTGTTGCAACTTATCTTTTGGGGTTTTGTGATTGTTTGAATTTGTTCTTGGTTCAACACATCATAATTTGTTCTTGGTTCAGCACATCATAATTTGTTCTTATAATGTGGGTTGCTTGATTGAGAATCAGAATTAGGGTTTATGCTGTGATTTATGACATGGATTGCTTGATTGTGAATTGAAATTAGGTTTGTACCGTGATTTGTGCCATAGGTTGATTGATTGTGAATTGGAATTGAATAAGGGTTGAGATTAAGGTTTATGCCGTAGTAGCATGATTGTGAATTGGAATTAGGGTTTATGTCGTGATTTGTGCCGTAGGTTGATTGATTGTGAATTGGAATTGAATAAGGGTTGAGATTTGGGTTTATATGGTGATTCATGTGATTATGGATTGGAATTGGGTAAAGGAGAGAATTGGTTTTGTGTTGTGATATGCGTGATTGTGGCTTGGGAAATTTTGTGTTGAGATTATAATTCAGCAAATTATGTCGAATGATAGTGTGAATGGAGGAATTGGCGATGAAGCAAATAGTCAAGTTAGAGGAGGAAGTTAGGGACGCCTTACCGCAGGTGGTCAGAGGAATTTAGAAGAGCAATTACAATATTTAACCACCATTGTTGCTAACCTAGCCACATGGGTGGATCAGATAACACTTCCCCAATAACCAATGGCAAATTCATAAGCACCCCCACCTCAAGTAGCTATTAATAATGCTCGTAGGGAAGGAATATTAAGAGGTAATAGGGTAAGGTGCTTTAGTGGTGATTATCAAGCTCACTGGGAAGGAATAGATGATAATTTTGAAGATGATTATTATTATAATCGTGAGTTTAGGCCACTTAGAGGTTTGGAATATGTAAAATTACAGATGCCCTCATTTGCTGGAGGAGGATCTGTTGAGGATTACCTTGATTGGGAGGACAAGGTGGAAGGGCTTTTTGAATGTTATGAGATTAATGATAATACCTGAGTACGTTTGGCAGTAGTAGAGTTTACAGCGTTTGCTACCTTAGGGTGGAAAAACATTGTGGCTAGTAGGAGGAGAGATGGTAATGTTGAGATCCGTACTTGGCAGGAGATGAAGTAGGTTATGAGGAAGAGATTTATCCTAGAACATTACAAGTATGAGCTATTCATGTGCTTCTAGACATTGAGGTAGGGAGGTAAGACTGTAGACGGGTATGTCTAAGAATTTGAGACGTTAATGATTCGATGTGGGGCCATTGAGCCTCCTGAGCAGACAATGGCATGATTTATGTCGGGCCTAAAATATGAGATTGCTTGTATTGTGGAACTGCAATGATATGACACCCTTGATGAGGCCATCCAGATGGCTTTGAAAGTTGAAAGACAGAGGCGTTATAATCCTTATAAAACAACTAATAGCAGGTATTTGATGTGCCTAAAATCCAAAGCATAATGTACACATTCCAATTGACAAATCAATTAGACAATTCCACAAATATGGCGTGATAAGTTGAAGAAAAATGCCCTAAAATAGCGTGTACTAAATGAGATAAAGACTAATCCAATAACAACACAATTGAATTCAAACTTTCAACTAACAAATGGCGTGAACCATGTAATGAACAAGGAACCCTAATTGTGTGTAACAGGAACAACATAAATTAACTAATTCCTTACCAGATATGATGCACTAGTTAGAATTAGGATCAACTTGTAATTTGTAGATATTACTCACAACAAATCCAAGTCTACTCGCCACAATTTCAAAGTGAAATTGATAAGAGCAAAATGGCATGAAGAGCAAGCTCTTCCATGGCACAAAAGTGTGTTTCTTTGATGTCAAAATTCTCTCTCAAAAACCCTAGTTAGCAAGTATTTATACTTGCTCTTATTAGGGTAAAAACATTAGAAAATTTACAAAGATGCCATAATAGTGGCCGGTTCCAAGAAGAAAAATAAAAAAGATAAATAAAGTGTTCGGTTCTCAATAACAATTACAAGCATAAATGGTCTTCAAATGGCCAGTTCCTCACTTGATTGAGCAAATTTGTGGACCGTTGGATATGACTCCAAGAATGTCCCACAACTTGATCCTTTAGTGCATGCAATTTAGCCATCTTGTAAAATTGACAATTGAACCTGCTAATAGTGATAAAATAAAACATTATTAGAAAAGATGTGATCATAAGTGGATTCTGGGACTATGCATCTAAGTCAGGTTTTCCCATTACTCGAATCGTAAAAATGATTCCCATCAGTATCGATCCTCTAATAAGTTATATGGTTTAGAAAGTAAGAATGTTGATAAAGGGGGATATGGTAAGAATGTAGAAAAGAATGTAGCTATTATAAATGTTAAGGAAGAGAAGAGTTTTTTTGAGAAAGGGGAGGCAGTGTTTGAGACTGAAAATAAGTAATTAGGAGCTGGGTCATCGGGTGGAAAACCTCGTCAAGTCAAGTACTATGCTTAGGTTTTGGACATATGACTGCTCAGTGTCCAAACTGAAGGGTAATGACTGCTATGGAGGTGGAAAGTGAGGATGAAGAGGAAGAAGTGGATGAGTTGAAAGACTTGTTAGCAATATTAGATGAGTATTATGGAGACGTAGATGCTGAGGTGCATGGAGACAGAGGCGATGATCATTATTTGGCCATTAATGTCTTACGCAGGGTGATGACTACTTTTCCTGCTAATGAAGAAGAATGGAGGGAGAGCCTATTCCATATCTCCTATAGGGTCCAAGGTAATCTTTGTGCTCTTATCATTGATGGTGGTAGTTGCACCAATGTAGTGGCTGCTTTATTGGTTAATAAGTTAAAACTGGCTACTACTCTACATCCTAAGACATACAAGTTGCACTGGTTAAGTGAGCAAGGTAGTCTACATGTTACTCAGAGAGCTAAAGTTCCATTCAACATAAGGGAGAGATACCATGATGAGATTGTCTGTGATATTCTTTCTATGTGCGCATCACATATACTACTTGGTAGGCTATGGCTATTTGATAGGATGGTATTGCATGATAAGTTTAGGAATACCTATGTGTTTCAGAAAGATGATGAACAAGTTGTTTTAAATCCTATGTCACCAACTAAAGTGCAAGAGGCATAGAGATAGATCAATAAAACCACTAAAAAGAAGTTTTTATTTGTGGGGTGAAAGGAACTAGAGGAAGCTATTCAGGAGGAGAAGATAGTGTGTTTATTGCAAATGCATTATGTGTTGGAGGTTAATGGGCAAGAACCATTGCCACCTAGTGTGGGCAGGTTGCTAGATGAGTACATGGATGTATTCCTTAAGGAGTTGCCTAAGGGGTTACCACTAGTGAGAGGTATTAAACATTCAATCGATTTGCAGCCTGGGTCAGTCTTACTAAACTGGCTTGCATATTGCATCAATCTTGAAGAAGCTAAAGAGTTGAAGTGATAGATGAATGGGTTAGTAGTGTGGGGTTTTTTCAGAGAGAGTATTAGCTTTTGTGCTGTTCTTATGCTCTTTGTTCTAAAGAAGGTTGGTACATGGTGAATGTGCATTGATAGTAGAGCCATCAATAAAATTACCATCAAATATAGGTATCCCATTCCTAGGCTTGATGATATGTTGGATGAGCTTGAATGGTGCACAGGTATTCTCTAAGGTTGACCTTAAGAGCGGATATCACTAGATTCGTATGAAAGCAGGAGATGAGTGGAAGACTACTTTTAAGACATGACATGGTTTATATGAGTGGATGGTCATGCCATTTAGGTTGACCAACGCATTTCACACATTCATGCGACTTATGAATTATGTCCTAAAGGAATTTTTGGGAAGATTTGTAGTCCTATATTTTGATGACATCGTAATTTTCAATAGAGACTTGGAGAGTCATGTTGAGCATTTGCAAGCAGTCTTCTTAGTCTTAAGAAATTAGAGGTTGTATGGGAATCTCAAGAAGTGCTCATTCTGTCAGTTAGAGGTAACATTTCTGGGCTTTGTTGTGACTGGTTCTGATGTGAGAGTTGATGAGGGGAAAATTAAGCCCATAGTAGATTGACCAACACCATAGTCAGTAGCTGATGTGAGGAGTTTCCATGGTTTGACTTCTTTTTATAAGAGATTTGTTAGGAACTTCAATAGCATTGTGAGTTTACTAATTGAATTAACTAAGAAAAATGTTCCTTTTGTTTGGGAGATAAGGCTTAAAGGAGTTTTGAAGAGGTTAAAGCAAGGTTGACTAGTACTTTAGTTTTAGCAATACTAGATTTTAACAAAACTTTTAAGCTGGAGTGTAATGCATCGAGAGTGGGTATTGGTGTTATGTTGATGTAGGATAGGAGGCCTATTGCCTATTTCAATGAGAAATTGAGTGGTGCATCTTTAAACTACTTAATGTATGATAAGGAGTTTTACTCCTTAATGTGTGCATTGATGTCGTGGCAGCACTATCTCCTTCCTAAAGAGTTTATTATCTATACAGACCACGAATCTTTGAAGCACTTTAAGGGCCAACAACATTTATCTAAATATTAGGTGAAGTGGGTGGAATTCTTAGAGAGTTTTGCTTATGTGATTAAATACAAGAAGGGGAGTACAAATGTTGTAGCTAATGCTTTATCATGCAAGTCTGTACTTGTCACTTCTCTTAAGTCAAAATTGCTTGGATTTGAATTAATGAAGGAACAATATGTTCATGGTGATCATCTAAAGTTGATTGTTGAGTGGTGTTCTGGAGGAGATGTAGTAGATGGTTATTATATAATAGATGGATTTCTGTATAGAGTAGGGAAGCTGTGTATACCTTGTGTATCTGTGAGAGAATTGTTGACATAAGAGGCTCATGTTAGGGGCTTATCAGGACACTTTGGTGAAAAGAGGACCTTAGAATTGTTAAAGGAACATTTTTACTGGAGAAACATGTTGAAAGATGTACATAGAGTTTTGGAGAGATGTGGAGTTTGTAAGAGGGCAAAGGAAAAGAATGAAACTTGGGGTGAATATATGCCTTTACCTTTACCTATACAGCCA
Organism: Laguncularia racemosa; assembly: GCA_037954665.1. Taxonomy (NCBI): domain Eukaryota; kingdom Viridiplantae; phylum Streptophyta; class Magnoliopsida; order Myrtales; family Combretaceae; genus Laguncularia; species Laguncularia racemosa. Next base: position 3,645,995 of record JBBMOL010000074.1, read on the forward strand.
TGGATTGATATTAGTATGGATTTTGTCTAGGGTCTTCCTAGGACATAGAGACATAAAGACTCCATCATGGTGGTTATAGATCGCTTCAATAAAATGTCCTACTTCATACCTTATCACAAAATCGATGATGCACTTTTTATTGCTAACTTTTTTGTGTAAGAAATTGTAAGGCTACATGGTGTTCTCCACAGCATAGTGTTTGATAAAAACACTAAGTTCCTCAGTTTTTTTTTTTTTTTTTTTTGGAAGACACTATGGAAGCGACTTGGTACTAAGCTCATGTATAGTACATCATGTCATCCTTAAATAGACAGCCAAATAGAGGTTGTCAATTGTACTCTTGGTGCTTTACTAAGAGCAACCGTTAGTAGGAATTTTATCGATTGGGACTTATGTCTCCCTATTGTTGAGTTTGCTTATAATAGGTTGACACATAGTTAAACTGGTAAGTCCCCCTTTGAAGTCGCATATGGTTATAATCTTACACTTCCATTAGATTTGATAGCTAAATTGGCAGCAAAGGAAGAAAACTTGAGTAGAGTGGAGCATTCCCAAGAGATTCAGAAGCTTCATCAGAAGGCATTTGAACATCTTAAGAAGACTCAAGAGCAACAACAACTACAGGGCAATAAACACAGGAAGGCTAAGATTTTCAATCCAAGTGACTTGGTTTGGATTCATCTTAGCAAGGATTGGTTTCCTCACAAGAAGTCATAGAACCTTTCACTTAGGGTAGATAGACCTTTCAAGATTTTGGAGTGCATCAATAACAATGCTTATAAGTTGGAATTACTAGGAGATTACGGTGTTTTTACTACCTTCAATGTTTCAGATTTGTCACACTACTTACCAGAAGATCTTCATGAAGACCCATTAGATTTGAGGGCAAATTTTCCAGGAGATGATGAGAATCAAGTCATTTCAGTTATAGGACCACTTACTCGAGTTAGAACTAAAGGATTACAAAATCTAATATTGAGAATTCTACTTGATTAGATAGAACCTAAAGAAAATCACATAGTATCTTCATTTCTTTTACATGATTGTTTTACATTTAATCGGGTACATATGTTAGTGCTTCAAGACGACAACCAAGTAAACAAAATAGAGGGCAGCTCATCTTGAATCGAAGGTGTAATCCACTTAGGCCAATGACTTTCTTAGGTAGCTTACAAATTATGTAAGCCAATTTCCTTTGCGTTTTTCTTTTATTTTCTTAGCTAATATTTGTTCTTTTAGAAACAACTATAAATGCCCTTGCCCTTGGATGGAAACATAAAAAAGACTTTTTCTAGGACAATATAATACACGAGTGGAGTCTTACTCTCATTCTTAACAACTCTGATCAATCCTTTGATTGTGGCGAGTTAAAGCATAGGAATTGTTGTGTGTTATATCAACAATATCGAGCTTGGACCATCCTTTACTAGTGCGTCATATCTAGTAAGGGAATTGGGTATGCTTACGTGGTGTTGAATTTTTGGGTTTTGATTGTTGCAACTTATCTTTTGGGGTTTTTGTGATTGTTTGAATTTGTTCTTGGTTCGACACATCATACCTTGTACTCATAAATTTTATTGAGCTTCAATAATGTTTATTGAGCATTATTGCAGGTGCTAAATGGTTAAATCATGTCCATATCTCCACATGTCCATGGTTGCGCATCTTGAGTGTTTATAGTTTATACTTTTTCATGTTTGAACTTGGTGTGCTTTGTGCTGGCATGCCCTCATGTCTTCAAGCTCATTTATTTTACATGCCTTGTTTAAGCCGCCTATTTGTTCAAATGCTATGTCTTAGAGGCCTGCATGCCTTAAATGTGTCTAGTTACCTCTATAAGTTACATTATTTGAAATTTGTGACTTTTTTTTTGAGCATTTATTAAATTGCCATGCAGAAAATATATATGACAAGAATTGGTATCTTACATTAGGCTTTAGAAGATTTGTGTATAGATCTTTACTACGAAGATTTATTATTTATTCTATCGTAGAATTGTACTATCATTGTGAAACCCTATGAGAGACTTTGCTCTTCTCTTTTCCTAATATTATCAATTTTATCCATGGAATCGTGGTGATTGAAAACCCTCTTTTATTTGATTTAATTTATGGTGTCATTGGCTTATCGAATTAAATTTAATAAAACCTAGTTTAATTAATTTAATTGTGGCACTATAGACTTGTTAATTAAATTAATTACATACGAGTAGTGATGTGTTTAGGAGGATAATCACTAGGTCATCAATTATACCTTTAATGAGTCCTTCCGAAGTGGAAGTGGATTTTGGTGACGAATAGGATGATGGATTTACTAGAATGTGAATTGTCTAGTGGATATGACCCACCACAATGTAGAAACATCACTTAGTTTTTACTTTGATATGACACATAAGGTAGGATGTTAAGGTCACTCACCACAACCTTTGCTAAGGGTTGAAAAGAGTATGAATTTGAGAGAAAAAGACTCCTTAATAGAGAAAGTATATTCTCCCTTAATTGTGATGTAGTTGCTTACAAAGGACTATTTATAGTAAGTTTATTAGGGTTAAGAATAAAAGAGGAAAAGTAAAAGTATTATAGTCCTAAAATAGTATTGCATCATCATAGTATTAGCCTAAAAGGGTAAGATAGTAAAAGAATCCTCTGAAAATGCATTGTTGTCAATTGTTAGATGAGATACATGTCTTTGTAAGATTGGTAAGTACCTTGGCAAGTGAAGAAAAAAATTGGTTCAGGTGATGTAGAAATCGAGCTAGTTTGTGAGGTTGGTTAGGTTAGTAACATGTTAGATTATATGTAGGATTAGCCTATGAAGGGACTTCTTTGGTTGGGCATGATGGAGTTAACTTAAAACATTCGAGCTTGGTCACCAACTAGGTTGTCAACAGGAAGGTGCACTTAGGAAATGGTGGAGGTTGTGGGAGTGTAGGAAAGGAACCTAATCTTTGGTTGGCTGTTTAGTTAGGATTCTTTGGATAAGATTTTGAAGCTTACGGGCCTAAGCTTAGGTGATTGGTTTAATGACTTTGATTCCTATCTACTAGATTTCCCTTTGAAATCTAATCATATCAATATATATAAGGGGAAATTACAATTTACAAGTTAAAAAATAAATGCATTAAAAAAGAACAAAAAATAAGGTTAAGGTAGATCTCATGGTGGATTGTCTCGAAACAACTTATGCATTTACTTTCTTACTAAGCTAATTTTTGAATATGAATTTTGCTGCACTTCTATTTCTGAATCTAGTAGATTGTAGAATTGTTGTTGTGCTAATGCCATGCTCTTCATTTGCTCGGATATTGCTTTAGTTGGTAGGTGATGGAGCCCATAGCTTTGTCCCATCTCCCCTCTCTAGTGGGATACCACTCCATTGTTTTAGTTCCATGCACTTCATTGGTTCCATCGGATGTTCTATTCTATGTTGTCATACAATGTGATGGACGGGGCTATGCACTAGTGTCCTTATCTATATTGTAATGCAACTAAGAGTTAAAGTTGAAAGCACTTGATTTACTTACTTTTGTACTTCAACTTTGGACTAAGATCTTAGCTTAGGCGTAGTGACTATCCTTATGATTAGTTAGCTATAGCTTTATTAAAAATTCTTTTAAGTTAGCTATCCACAATATGTGGTTGACTGCCGCTTGTGCAACATTGATTAGTGTTCCTGTCAATGTTAAGTAAGAACAAGTTTTTTCTAGAGAAGAATGACGAATTCAATCATGAAGTAATATAGAGACTTCAATGTAGATCTTTATATTGGGGGGGGGGGGGGGGGGGACATACTACATGAGATGGATGCACTTCTAATGGTCTCTTGCTCATTTAACATCACATGGCCTATGGTATGTCATGCTACAAACCATATGCCTACATGTGGGACACAACATGAAGTGTGAAACATTGCAAAATGAGAAAAAAAAGAGAGTCAATAATCATCATCAGTTATACCGTCTAACAAGTATTTAAAGATTGGAAACTTTAGATTTAATAGGGAAAGTAAATAAAAATGAAATAGAAAATTAAATCACTTAAAAATAGGCTTTCCTATTCTAAACTTGCTCTAGTATATAATGAAAACATGCAAATTTGACATTGGAATCAAACCCAAACAACATAGTGATTTATTTCAATTTAAACTAGACTCAAATTAATCTTTATTGATATATTATGCGCTGCATAACTTTTTATAAGTAAAAAGTTATGAGTCTTCAATGTTGAATTTTGAAATTAAGCCTTTACAGTAACTTCCAACCCTTTTTGGTAGTTTCTAACAACTTCTAACCCTTTTGGAGCCTAATTGGTATTGTTTCCAAATGTCTTTTGATGTCCACCTTTTGATTTTGAATGCCTCTTTTGAATCTTCTAACCATGCTACTTTTGATGTTCTAATGATTAAAATGTTTCATAACTTGTAATCTTAACTCTTTTGCATTAGTGTGCCATAACTCGTAAGATACCTTGTGTAACTTACTTACAAATTTTTTAGAAGAGAATTTGCAAATACCACACTGTCCCCCCCCCCCCCCCCCCCCCCTCAAACTTTCACTTAGGTATGAATGCATCCCCTTAACATTCAAATATTGTAAATCATTATCCTAAACTTTAATAAATTGGTAATATAAAGGACATTTGCTTTCCTAGTTCAAAAGATAAATTGAGTTTAAAGTTTTTTTTTTTTTTTTGGGGTGGGGGGGGAGGGGGGGGGTGGGTTGTTTATTTGCAACTTTGGGGAGTTAGTTGTTAATTTATCAAAATTTAAGAGGATACTTTGCAATATTTGAAAGTTTAGAGACTTATATGCACTTAGGTTAATGTTTAGGGGGGTCTTTTGTATTATCCCTTTTTTAATTATATGTTTAAATATCAAAATTGCTAAGTAAATTTTTGACAACTTAAACCTATTAGTGCTTCCATAACAACTTCAAAAAGAAAATTTTGTACACGATTTAATAGGCATTTACAAGTGCATACTTTTACTACAATGGCCTTTACTGCACATGCAATCTTTTAAAATCTTAAAATACTAAAAAAATAAAAATAAAAATAAAACCTTACTACAAAATCCACTGCACTGCATTTTTTTTTTTTAAAATCTTAGGCTCAAGTAGTAAGGGGAAAAAAATAAATAAAAGAGAAAAAAAGAAGAAGAGCAGATTGTGTTTCCAGGGCCTAAGGTACCACAGCACCGTCGCAGGAGCACGAGTACATACATATACGTGAACACCATGAGCCGATGTTTCCGTTTATTAAGGCTGTTTGAAACTACCGAAGTCCCTAAACTTGCGGCACATGCTGCTGACCACTTTCGACATTGCATTTCATCATAAAGATATTATCAACTGTTTTTTAAAAAAAAAGCCTAAAAAAACGTAAAAGCATGGCAGACAAAATAAATTTCTATTTTTATTAGCTTTTATATGAATGAAAATACAATAATATAGGTATGCAAAATAAAAAAAAAGTGTGATAACTCTTGGTATATAATTAAAAAGGAATAATATAGGTCTATAAACTAAAAAAGCATGGAATTGAGCTTATATAATTAAAAAAAAATAACATAAATATATTTCCTAAACTATTAATGTTTTATATTCTCAAATTATAACTTTTGGAATTATGCACATATTTCTCAAACCATTGTTAAGACTCAAAAACCATGCTATTTATTATCCTTTTAGCGATGATTTAAGGGTTTTAGCAACAATTTAAGATTTTTCTTTATATTTTCTAAAGTTATAAATAGGTGAAGTTGTATTTTTAAAGTTTAAAAGAATTGTTACATTTAACCAATCAATTACTTAATAGTCATATTTGCAGTTATATAAAGAAATGATGAGAGAAATGTGTGTTTACAATTAACACTTTTATCTTGATTAAATTTGTGATTCATAATAATATGAAAATCGAAACAAGAAGTGCTAAGCAATAGACAATTACGAGGCGCACTTTTTGTTAATATTTATTGCGAACGATTTGAACCCAATCTAATCTGATCGCAATATTTTTAAAGAATTGTTTGATTGCTTTCTTCAGGAGAAGAAAAGGCACCCATTTAACCTATTTTTTACTCCGCATTATTTTTGTGTCTTCTCATTATTTTTCCGTGTCATTATGTTATTTGTAAACTAAATATAGAGTAAGGTACCGACGGCTTTACTGTCTAATTTAATAATATCATCATTATTTTACCATAACAACAACTTTATCATATGTCAGTTGGCCAAAACAGAAAAAAAAAATTAAAAAATAAAAAAGAAGAAGAAAAACAACTTTATCATTAGGTGGCGACGGTGCATCATCATCATCATCATTAAAGCATGTAGGCAAGAACAATTTGGCACGTAAATGGAAGCTTTCTTGTTCAAGTTATGGTTGATGCCGTGGTTGAACCTTCTTGGTCGCCAAAGTCAATGGAGACTGATGGTTTGCCGTTTGCCAATCAAATTTTCATTCCCATTGTACCCTCTCATTTGCCCACAGTACTCAGAATATAGTTGTATTAGTTCATGCCATTCCTAAATACCTTTCTTCCTTAAAAATCTTCTTACTTTATTCCCGAAATCTTGAGAAGGGTTCTTTAATTTTTTAAAAATATTTTTGTGGGTTTTATGCTAATTACTTTTAACCATCACCTTAATATTTGACTTTTGCCAAGGGAAAAAAAAAAGAGAGTAATAGATGAAGGGTCCAAAAAAGTATCAAAACCTTTCCCTATCCCTTAAAAACCGCAAAACATGTTTTTAGTCTTGAATTTGGTACCAAGAAGTAAGGATGGGGATGCTCTTAAAACAAATCAATCCATTTTCTCCATTTTTTTTTATTTCTCTAGACATTTTTGTAAATTGCCAAATCATAAGGTAGAGGATAAACGTATAAGGTTAAGTTCAAATACATGATGAAATTTTTTAATGATTTAAATAAAGGATGAACATCATGTAAAGTGATGCAAATAAAAGGATAATATTATGCAAAATAATGCCAATAGAGGATGAAATTACGTTCAAATAGAGGATGAAAATCACATACTAGAGGATGTACATTTTTTTATTTTTGTATTTAATGTGCCAAGTTAAAAAATCTAATGGTGTTAACTAAAGTTGTAACATTATCTATTTGAATTCAATATTGTACTACTTTATATAACGTTTATTCACTGTTTATATCATTAACATGTTTTCATCATCTATTTTAATTTAGTTTTAAACGTTCATCCTTTGATATGTAATTTTTCTCTACTAAATTATTAGAGAATGTAAAAAAAGAAGTGAAATAGATCTAGGAATATGGACCTTGTTAGTAAGCAAATGACTTTAATTTGATATGCCTATGAAGCCACTAATTGAAATTGCTTAGTGATTTACCACAATCTATCAAACAATTGGAGTAGATAAGATCAGAGCGCTAATTGCCAGATTGAAAATTTAGTGATGAGAAGAGCATTTACAAAAAGAAAGAAAGAAAATACTCTCAAAGAATCTCTTCCTTTAGAGAATAAGTTTTTCTAGAAAAATATGTTATACAATCATCAACTACTATCACTAATATTATAATCAAGGTATTTAATGTTCTTGGTGAAAATAAACAAACTTGACAAACACAATTGGCTAATAATATTGAATCATATGTTGTCTAATAATTCTGACCCTTGAAACAAATAACTAACACTCTATTGACTAAAAATAGGTCTTATACACCATAAATTAAAATATAAATTAATACAATTGAATCGGAAATGCAATAAAGCAACACAACTCTTTTGAATAGTTGTAACCAGGGACATTTCATTTGAATGGGTCAAAGTCTCATTCAAGGAGGTGCCATAATGCTCTATTGACTAAAAATAGGTCTTATACACCATAAATTAAAATATAAATTAATACAATTGAATCGGAAATGCAATAAAGCAACACAACTCTTTTGAATAGTTGTAACAAGGGACATTTAATTTGAATGGGTCAAAGTCTCATTCAAGGAGGTGCCATAATGCTTAAGTTTTGTGGTATTTCACTCTAATGGGGTTTCATCTCATTTTAATTAAGCGTTACAAAATGTGGTTGCAGAGGTGGGGTTCTATTGATTGTTGTGTGAGTCTCGTATTACTTGTCACCTTGGAGGAGTGATGTGTGAATGGCACTTGAAGGTAGTAATTAGGAAGAGGAATAGGTAATTTTAGTGTCTCAAACACACTTATGATAGAGAAGAGAGTTATTGAGCATGAATCTCACTATTGCCAATTGAGTAGTAGCTCATTATTTATTTGAGCTTAGCTTTGATCTTTAAAAGTGGAGGTTTTATAGGATTGCATTGTTTTTCTTTGATCTTTAGAGCTTTTGAAGTTCCTTAATGAGGAGGCATGGTTAAGTATTTATAAACTCTTGAACCAAATGATATTCATTAAATCACGTTAATGATAGATGGACAAGATTAAACTTGCTCATGTAGGTTATCTTGATGATGAGCTTACAATCGGCCCAAAGTTAGTAGCCTATTTTTATTAAATGCCAGCTTGCTTGAGAGAGGTTGAGAATGAATGGATTGATCCAACATTTACTGTTCCAAACCTATCAAGTCAGATCTCCCTAAGTAAATAATGGGGCTTAGCCCAATATAAATTTAGCCCTTTATAATGTCTAATTCTCTCCATGGCTACTTTGTTTAAATGGCTTGAAACCTAATTTAAACCAAGTGGGGTGTGACATTTCTTTGAGCATTTTGTTTGATCATTTCATTTAAATAAATCATTTCATTTAAATGGGATCTGATGCCATTCAATTGGAGTGAGGCCTAATCCTATTGAACCAAAAGGTTTTTAATTAATTTTGATGAGAAAAGACGAAAGATTAAGTATTTTCAAATAAATATCTTTAATAAAAAACTCAAATTAGCTCAATTATTAATTTGGTTTATTAAATTGTTCTCTTAATTTTGTTTGAACCAATTTAGGAAGCCTAAGCTTGATCAAGGGGGTCATTGTAATTTTTTTCCGGGTGTTATTGAAGTTCTTGATGTGCCATACGAATGGGTAAGCATATCATTCAAATGGGCTTATAAAAACCTAACCCTTGATATTGCCAAAGCTTCCGTGAACCAGGACCAGGTACCCATTCAAATGGGTGCCCAATGCCGTCTGAACGGTTGCATAATTCCATGAAGCCATTTGATCGGTTACTCTTGGTTGTCTAGATGGCCATTATACTACTGAGTGGTTACCATTTTTTATTTTTCAGATTTTTAAGAATACTTTTATCTAATGATTATATTCAAAGAGGAGCTTATAAAATAATGAACTTAAGAACTTAAGTAGAGTTGAAGCAAGAAAAAGAGCTCATTTGCAATCCTATTACTTGTTATCTTGCTCATTACTTCTCTTGTCTCTTTGTTTGTATTTTTACAATATATTGAGTTAAAGTTAGTGTACTGCTAAGAATGTTTCTTATTTACAATTGCAAAGAACTACACTTACATTTGCTTGAATGAAACACTACTTGGCTTTTAAGAGCCTCTCACTTGGTGGTTGATAAACCAAATTCATCCCCCTCTTAGGTTTCTAGTCCATCTGTTTAGATCCTTTTTGAGCGCATTTTGTTCAACCTCATTCAAATAAAATGGGGTTCCCATTTAAATGAAGTCTTACAAATTCTTCCTCAAACTTCTTTTTGCACTACCGCTCGATCTTCAATAGTATGAGATGGGTCACCTCTATCGCAAACCTTAGGATCAACATGAAAATGCTCCTTAAGACTACACTTCAGTCGTCTCCCAATCTTCACTCTCCACTCCAAATCCCATTTTTTTTTTTTTAATACCAGGACACTGCAAATTCTTTAAATGCTCGCTTAAGCATCTTGGACCAAGTTCTTGCAGTTTGTCCTTGTTGTGACACCACTTGATTATTGCTATGGTTTTATCAAGTCACCAATATAGGCAATCTTTAGGAAAAGTATTGCACATTCTAGTAGGTAGAGACATATGGAATTCAACAAGATCACTTAGAGGCCTGTGAATCACTTTATCGAGTTTTAATTAAGGAATTCCTTCGTTGAGATATCATCCCATGAATTCTGTTGTGGCTTAGCTCAAATCACTTGGACGCTTGATCAAAACCAAATTAACTTTTGATATATAAATTGGGAAATTCAAGTTTTTCGTTGATAGAATAATTAGTTTCAGGATCGTTGTGATTGCATTTTGAGTTTTCTTCTTCTCCTTGATTTCTAAATTAACGGTCAATAGTATGTGTTACAATAGGAGTTACATTTGTCATAGTACCAGTGGTAATAGGATTGAAAGAATGGTGTTACTTAGTTCTACATGGTCATTTTCTTTAAATTAGATTTTTTCCCCCTACTTTAGACTCTAGAGCTAAAGTGGCTAGATTATTAGCAACAACAACAAAAGCAACAATTTGGAGTCATTTCAACAATGTGGGATTTGTCACACTCTACATCTATATATAGTGATTTTGAACTTGTTTCTCCACTTTGATTCATCTTTGCGATTTTTTTGGGATCTATGTTTTATGATTCTTTTTAGATTGTTTCGATTGCTTTAATTATGTTATAGCAATTGAACCACTAATCACTATTTGTGTTGAACCTACAATCTCTTTTTCTTTCTTTATCCAATTAAGCTATTTCTTTTTTCTTTTTGAAGCCTCCTCTAATGATTTAGAGATCGCTAGTGGGGGTGCAGAAAACACTACTAGTCTTTAGGGCTTCAAGAGAAGGATTTTTCATGTAGCATATCTTAATACCATGTCCTAAATTTAAACAATGAATTAACAAATAAGAATATTCTTAAAAATTGCATCTTGATAGTGGGCTAAATTTTCATTACCAACCTAGATCCTCTCCCTATAATGCTTAGATTTGTACATTTCCACCAATACAACAACCAACCATTTCAAAGGAGTGCCAAAATCAAAAGAAAGTGCAAATAATATGGATTTTTTAAAAGAAAAAATGCAAAGGAGAAGAGGATAGGCAAGATGCACATGGAAATTATGAGATTACTAAATTACAAGCATAAGGGTATAATTCATTTTCTAAATTATGTACTTAGATCTAAGTGTATGTAAACACCCCATTTTTGCCCTAGGAATCCACAATAATCAATAATAATCAATTTCCAATTTTTTTCAATTTTTCCCTAATTTAGCATAAATAATTAAAAATATTCAAAAAATAAAAATAAATAGGAAAAACATTAATTTTGAAAAATGATTTCAGAAATGGCAATAATGAATAATAAATAATTTTTACAAATTTTTGAAATTTCAAAAATTTGTAAAAATTATTTATCAAAAAATACAAAAAAATAAAAAAATCGCATTACATATATGCAATTTGCGAATAAAAGAAAATCAGGAAAATGGGCTAGCCCAGCTGGTCCGGACCATGGCTAAGGCGCGCGCAGGGGGGCTTGGTCACGGGTTCGAAACGCGGGGGAAGCAGTTTCTGCGTTTTGCGAATTTTTCATTTACCCAAGACACGTGGCAGCATCTGATTGGCTGGAGGAAGCGTACGCGCCGAGCGCGTGATCGTCTCCTACCTCGAGCCCGAGATCGCCGGCAGAAGGAAAAATTCGTATTTCGGCCGTTTCGATTCGATTTTTTGCACAAATCCATCAGATCTTCAACAGAAATAAGATAAACATTATCTAATTGGAATCAAATCGCAACAAATCGATGGATAGACACAAATCGGAGTTGGTTTTTTAAACCGAAAATCCGATTAGCTTCGATTGGAGGAAATCCGAGCTTATTTAGCTCGGTTTCAAGTGCCTATAAATAGAGGAGGAGGTGAGGAAGCTAAAAGAGGAATCACAAGTGAGAGAAAGAGAGAGAGAAAGGAGCGAATCGGAGTACGCCGGAGAAGCTTGAAGCCGAAACCACCAACCGGAGCTAGAGCTACCACAAGGAGACATTCTGGGAGCAAACCACCGCCACCATTGGATTCAGCAACCTCGAGAAGCTAGGATTCGACACCTCACCCGCTGCAAAAGGCCACCGGAACGCCGCGAACGAGCCTTCCCCGCCGCCGTGTCCAATCGACTCGACCCGACCCGATTCGACCCGACCGACCCGACCCGCGCACCGACCCGGATCCAGGTAAGTCGGATTTTCTGAATTTTTTTTATTTAATTAATTTTGTTTATTTATTTATTCTGAATTAATTAATTAATTTATTATTTGCTATTTGGTTATTTATTTATTTATTTGTTTATGTTTTATTTTTAATAAATAGGAAAATGTAGAAATTAGATTAATAATGTAGAAAAATAATAATAAATAGATAAATAAAAAATAAAAAAATAATAATAAAAATAGAAAAATAATAAAAAAAATTAGGAAAATAATAATAAAATTTTAGATGTCAAAATAGGATAGATAATAAACCATAAATTCCCAAAAATCCCAAAAATCACAAAAATTCCCAAAAATCACGAAAATCAACAAAAATTCCCAAAAATCACAAAAAATCCCCAAAATTCTCAGAAATCACAAAATAACAAAAAAATCATAAAAATCATAAAAAAATTCAAAAATTATAAAAGAATCATAAAAAATGAATTTTAGCACTTAGAAAAATCCCTTTCTTCAAATAAATCCAAAATTGATGTTTTTCCCTAAAATCATTTTCAAAATAAAATCAAAGCTTAGGCTTAGAAGTTTTTTTAGAAAAAAATCCCAAAAGTGATAAAAACATAAAACTAAAAGAGGTTTCATAAATTAAAATTCACCAACCAACTTAAAGTTTTCAGAAAAGCGAACTACGGCTTGTTTGATCCTGAGTAGCAGGTACGTAGGCACCCATTCGGGTCAACCCATAAAATTAATGAAAAATCCTTTTCTTAAAATAATTCAAAAACATAATAAAAAATAACGGAAACACAATAAAAACACATTTCTAAAGATGAACAATTTTAGGAGATTAGGTAGTAACCGTAAAGGTTTTAATAGGTTAGCCTCCGGACTTAGAAACTCTGGTTTTCCCTTTTCCTCTTTTCAAAAACGAGAAGAGGAAATAACGACGACTAGTGGTCCAAATTAAGACTAATCCGCTCCTTTAGTCTTAATTCAATTTTTCCCAACAACAGTTGGGTGGCGACTCCAAAAATCAAACGAAATTCCTAATTCAAGTCGATGATCTACATTAGATGAGCATAGGGTCTAGTCTAGATCGGATTAGGAATGGGAATTTAGAAATTAGACTCGACAGTGTACATATAATCTTCTAGAACGAGAAGCTAAATTTATATATGTTTTACACCTACCACATCAATTTGTACATTTCCTTTCAACACTAGAGTAGTAAAAAAATTCTAATAGACATCAAGTTCCGGTCTGATGTATTACTAAAATTTAGGCTCATGGAATTAAAGGATATCTTTGATACTTGACCAGAAGAAGAACATGCCTTATTGAAGCTTGTGGGTAACACATAAAATTAAAGAGAAGCATTAGTTTGATAGCACAAATTCTAGAATGTATTACTAAAATTTAGGCTCATGGAATTAAAGGATATCTTTGATAATTGACCAGAAGAAGAACATGCCTTATTGAAGCTTGTGGGTAACACATAAAATTAAAGAGAAGCATTAGTTTGATAGCACAATTCTAGATCAAGCAAAGTTAGAGTTAGTACTTGTTAGAGAACTAAAGGATGCTTCATTCAAATGCCTCATCTTTGGCAACTGAAATGAAACAGAAAGGATTGATCACAACCTCCTTGTCTTCCTTAACCGCTTCTTCTTTCTCTTTAGAGGAAGCTTTCTCTCTTGTTTCCTCTAGGATGGCCTCAATTCTAAATTGTATGGCAACAATCATTTTGGCATTATAATATTATCTTGGCTTGCCCAATTGCCTTGATAAAAGGTTGGCTACCCATCTATCATTATCTAAGAAATCTATGGGCCCTATCCTAATTAGAATTTAAGAAGAACATGCAATCTAGAAATTAAGGTCGTTGTCCGACCTAATTTTAACAAACTTGTCCTTCCACTCATGGATAGAGAAGGCCAAGCCTTCGAACAGCTTACACTTTGATCAATAAGTCAAATCATACCAACCTATCGTCAACTTATTTCTCTTGATGGTATAGAAGTATCAAAACAACTCAAGTGTAGGTTGTATCCTATGATCCATACATAACACCTTAAAGGCCACCAAGGTTCAGAATGAATTCAGGACAAGCTTACAAAGGCTAACCCAGTGGTAATTAAATAACGCCTTTTGAAACTCTAATAATGGCAACCGAACTCTAAACTCGAAGTGTTTGTAGTACATAAAGAACTCCCACACTACTACTAGAGTAGCCCTATCGGGTGGACTTGACTTGACCACCTGCCACCTTTTTGGCGTAAGCTTGAAGTATAAGGATACACTCTCAATGTTAGCATCAGAAAATTTTCTTTGGACGCCATTAGGTTTGTTGCTACCAACTACATCACCATCATAAAGTGACACCAAAGGTTTCTAGCTCTCGTGGTTGTTGTCATGGACGTCCTTAGGCAACTTATTGATAACCAGTTGCTTACCTACTTCCACTATCGCCATTGTGCTAGTAGACTCGGTGTTGTCATCCAGCATTGCCGCTACCACTTCTGTTGGGGGGGGGTGGGGTGGGGTGGGGGTGAATAACGCTCTCAAGCTCTAATGCTAGCACGAGTTCTTACTTTATGATGGTATGGGATGAATTTGATCTAATTTCTAACATACCTAAAGAGAAAATGAGGGTTTGAAAAAAAAGGGATAAATGGATTAGAGACAATTGGAAAACTTTGGTGTGAATCGAAGGAGGTAATGCACTTTGAATAAAATGAAGCAAAGGTAGTTCTCTCTCTCTTCAATTTAGATATTTATACTTGAGCATGAACATCGATGCAAGCGGATATCAAAGCAACACCTTACTAAAAGGACCCTAAGCTAGGAGATCTTAACACATGGTGACCAGACTGAAACAAACGACCAAGATGCATTTGTGTATAACCATTGTATTAGGGTTAATCGTTTAACACTTGACATGTGTTCACTGGCATTTATTGAGCTCAAATGCATGCTTGTAAAGGCAATTTAAATTAAAAATTTCTCGAAAATCCAATCAATGGACGCTTAGATGACCTCCTCATTATTTCAACCTCTAAAAACAAGTCATACCTTTTCATCCCAACCTAGGGTTGCCAATACACCTTGTGAAGGTCGTCTTAGTTTTATGACCTCAGAGGTCATACTCTTCCGTTCGACTCTTTGATTAATAGTTCCCACCATTGCACATGACATAACAATTTCATTAAAACCATCAGCACCCCTAAAACAACTCAGATAACATGCCCACTCCGGTTTGCACCTTAAGACCATAAGTTGGACCACCAAGTCGACTCGTATACCCACATACATATATCTTAATGGTTCATTTGGTATATATTCTCTTTGTTGCCTAGCCACCAAAGAGAGTGGGGACAAATGTTAATAGGCCATTTCGACTACGAGCCTAGGCATGGTCTAATCCCATATCTCACGTAGGAAGCTCGATTGTGAGCTGAGGTGAAATCTCGACCTTCTTGCCCACAATCTCTTAACCTAATCAATTGTAGATAGGACTTGTTGTAGACCGAGTCATCCACTCTCCTACTACTTGAACACCTCAAGTGTATAACCATGAATGTGCCTCATATTCTCTAAGGATAACCATAGATGTACCCTATGCTCTTTGAGAGTAATCGCATATCGACACTACCTATAAATATCTGAAGCTATCTACTAATAAGGGATCGAAACCTTCTAGTCTCTTAACTATTTTTTCAGTTATCTCTTACTCTTACTTAACATTTTAACTTGAGTATCGAAGTGGTAATACTGGGCAACCTTGCTACCCCCATAGCTCATGCTTTCTTGGCATTTTCAAGGTTCACTTACTCCCCTACTAAATCAATAAACAACAGGTGGAATCATGAGAAAAAAACCAAAAAAAAAAAAAAAAGAGAGAGCTGAAAGTGTGCTCATCATAAAGGAAAGTGTAGAGAAGAAGGCCAATTGACGTTGGAAGACGATGAAGTTATGGGTTCAACCCACATTTTCCATCATAAAACAAAAATGCACATATCAACGCGCATAGGGGATTAGAACCATTAACTTGTGCAATGTATGTGTGAATTTTTTGCACCAGGCCATTAGCATATGCCCCATTCTTTTAATGCTAGTTAATTCTATTTAATCCTTTAAGCTAACCTAAATTGTTTCTACATAACAAAGTTGTTTCAAGTCAAACTTGACCCCAAATCAATTGTTTCCCCAAAAATAAACATAAAATTGCACTATTCATCTTATTATTTTATTTATTATTATATATATATATTTTAAAAATTACTATTATTAAAGTGTAATAAAAACTCAAAAGGGTAAAAATAGGGTACCTACAGTACTGAGAGAATTAAAAGAAAATTGAGAAGTAGAGTGCTTATATAAGAGTAAAGATAAGTGTAGATGAGAGTAAAATAGTGATTTGTATTGGTGAGATATTGTATAAGATAGCGTGTAAAAATAGACTAAAAACAATTTGTACAAGTGTCCTCTTGTACTCATAATTTCTATGATAAAATTACAAATACCAAATTCAATATATATATATAAACACTTACGTATCGTGTGCTTTAAGGAAAAAAAACCATTAAAAGTCCTATTCCTTCTCAGGGGTAAAATAAATTATAAAGTATTAGTTTGTTTATTAAACTTTTTTCTTGATGGACGATTTTTTATTTTTTCATCACATATGCAACTACATTACCCTTACTTACATTACCCTTATTTCCCTCCTGCTTAGCCACTAATTGACACCTATACTCTACTAGTCCTAGCCCCATTCTAACCTTTGGTAGACCATCTCTAGCCCTTCTCTTTATCTCTCTTGAGTGATGGGTATGGTGGCATGCATTGTAGCCATGTATTTATTTATTTTTTTCTCCTAACCAATGGTAGATAGAGACTATAGTGTTTATAATGTCAAAAATAGTTGATAGTTAAATCAATGGATAATCAATGTGCTTTTTTATCCATTTAGTCCAAAGTTCATAAATAGTATTGATTTGCTAAATTGCTATACAATTCAAAGAATCATACTTCCTAAGTACCTTTGACTACTTTACATCACAATTAATCTCAACCTTTCCTTTTAGTCCATTCTAGCCACTCCTTTTCCTAGAGGCCTTTTTATTTTAGTATCCTCTTAGAAATCACTATCTTTCAAGCTCATCATAGTGACACTCTATGCCCTTGTTGGATCACCTCCTCCTTTAAGTGTAATTGTAGACTAATTTGTGCAACTAGTAAAGGGATAAATACATTTAGGATTTCAAAATGAATCGAATGCCTATTGTCATTTTGAGCTATGTATTGCATGCAAGACATATCTCATTTAAAGAATAAATCTATTCCTCACTTAATCATTAATATGCTTCCTAATGTGTTTAAGATTATTGTTTAGAATTGGTTTATCTCTTTTCATTTACATGATACCATTTTCAAGTTGTACCCAACAATTATTACTCTTATTTGGTTTGGACTGGATTGGTAAGGGTGACCTTTTCAAAATGCTCTCTTGATATGGAAAAAATAAAATTCATTAGTGTTAACAAGTCATATGTTTTGATAAATGATATATAACGACCAATGAGCTAACACTTTTTGTCTTGAATGTATGCCCCGTTAAAAATTGATTGCTCTAGGTACCCCACACAAAAACATTACTTTTCCCCGAGGACCTCAAAAGTACAGTGCAATGCGTAGTGTAGGCTTCTACGCCTACATTACTTCGTCCCACTCTCTCTTCATAGCTACATAGCCCCCTTAAGCGCAGTCATCGAAATTAAGTTCGAGCTATTTAAACGAACGCTTCTGTTTCAATACAAGACCCTCTCTCGCTTGATGTTTTCGCGTGTCTTGGTGAAGAAATGTTCAGGTTGCTAAGCAATTGGAAATAATGTTTGTCATTTCTTTCTTCTCTGTCTCTCTCTCTCTATATATTATTAGGGTGTTTTTGCTCTTCATTTGCTGCCTGAGTTCCAAACCTCCGCATAGATAATCCATGTTTCACCAACATATCCAATCATCTTACACATCTTTTGAGCCTAATGTGATGGAGACACACGGGCGGACATAGTGGAGGACAGAGGCTGACACGGTTCCAAGCATGGCTTGAGATACGGCCTGGACATAGTAGAGGACACAGAGGCTGACACGGTTCCGGGCACGGCTTGAGACACGGCTTGCAGGACTGTCACAGACGCTGACACGGTTCGGGGCACGGCTTGGGACACGGCTTGCAGAACTTTCACAGAAGCTTACACGGGTTAAGACACGGCTTAGGACACGGCCGTGTCCTGCGCTCGTTACATGCCCAGTGACATACACGGCTAGAGGCACGGCCGTGTATGCGATAGATTCCAGACGCGTATATTATTATTTATTTCTACGTGTATGCTTAGATTTTCCCCTTTTAGGTATTTTACGGGGAAGTATAAATACTCTTTTGTCAGACATATTAGGGTTACGTTTTGTTTTATTATCAAATACATTTCGTGAGAGAATTTTCTCCCTTTTCCCCGGTTGTGCGCAACCAGATTTGCATCAAAGAGTGTTTCTTTGTTGTGTGAAACCCATCCATATTCGGATTCGTTTCGTTTCGCTTTCCACGCTGCGTCAGTTGGTATCAGAGTAAGGCTATTTCCTGTGGAGATGTCAACTCATCAAGGCGATGATAGCGGTCGTGTTCTTGACGGTGTTTAAGAGGCGAGGTTTCAAGGGAACCATCAATGGGTTCCAAGGGCAGAATTCGACGTAATGCATCAGAAGGTCGGGCGTATGGAACGGCGCCTTGATGAACTAATCGAGCGTTTCGATGCTCTGGCGGTAGACCCTAATAGGGTTGGAGACGCTGGCAGAAATCCACTACGTGCGGTGAAGGAATTCGGGGGACGCGTGATCCGACCTGTCGTTGAGAACAGGTGGGGGCGTGTGGAGAGTGAAGAGTCCAGCAAAGAAAGTGATGACATGTACGGGAGTAGGCCACGGCAAGGGCGTGGTGGTAGAGGTGGTGGTCATCGGATGGCTCATCATGGAAACCACCCTAGAGAAGGTGATTATAGGAGGAACCGTGGAGGCTATGATCAAGGGGATGGGGGAGACTATCGTTTGAAGGTCGACATCCCATGGTTTGATGGCAGCCTCAACATCGAAGGCTTCCTTGATTGGCTTGCGGAAGTGGACCGGTTCTTCGATTACATGGAAATTCCCGAGGACCGTCGTGTAAGGTTGGTGGCATGCAGGTTGAAGAGTGGCGCCTCGGCATGGTGGGAGAGGCTACAAAGTAGGAGACAGAGGGAAGGAAAACACCCGGTGAGATCATGGTATCGCATGAAGCAGTTGCTGCAACATGATTTCCTCCCGCCGGATTATGAGCAAATATTGTTCCAACAATATCAACGGTGCCGCCAAGGACAACGCTCCGTGCATGAGTATACGGCAGAGTTCATGAGGTTGGCGGAGCGGAATGATTTGAGGGAGAGCGAAGGTCAGCAAGTTGCAAGGTATGTAAAAGGACCAAAGCTCCAAATTAAAGACAAGATTGGGGTTACGATGGTGAGAACCCTTATAGAAGCAAAGAACTTAGCTCTCCGAGCTGAACTTGTGTTGCAGGAACAAGGGAGTAGATATGGAGGAGGACGGAAGGGATATGTAGGCGAAGCTGTGGGTGGTGGTAGTCGGCCGGTATTTGAGAAAAGTAGGACTACACCATATAAACCAACTGAGGACATGTCCAGGAGGGAAGAGAAAAGTGAGGGGAAGAAGCCGATGGAGCAGAAGGGAGCTCAAAGACAGAACAATCCCTATGCCAAACTTATATTGGGCAAATGTTTCCGATGCAACCAACCGGGTCATCGGTCAAACGAATGTCCATCGAGGAAGAGCGTCAACATCTTTGATAGGGAAGATGATGAGGAGATCTGCTGTGAGCCCGATGGAGAGGGAGAATATTATGAGGAAGAAGAAGAAACGGCGGAACCAACATATGTAATTCGGCGCATGATGCTCACCCCGAAGCAAGAAGAGATCACGTAGAGACACCAGTTGTTTCGTACACAGTGTACTAGCATAGGGAAGTTGTTTGAGCTAATAGTAGACAGCGGCAGTTGCGAGAACATCATAGGAAGGGAGGTTGTGAAACAACTGCAGCTGCCCATCGAGAAGCACTCGAATCCGTACACTATTGGCTGGATTAAGGCAGCCGAGAAAATTGAGGTCAAGGAGAGATGCAGGGTACCTTTCTCAATAGGGAAGTACCGCGATGAAGCATTTTGCGACATTGTAGACATGGATGCTTGCCACATCTTGTTTGGGAGACCATGGCAATTTGACGTAGACGCGCAACATGCGGGTAAAGAGAATGTCTACAGGTTGGAGAAGGAGGGTGTGAAGTACACCTTATTGCCGTTGAAGAGGGAAGGACGAGCTAAAGGAAAGAAGGTTGAGAGTCGTTCATTCTTAACTATCACTCAGTCTGAGAAGGAAGTAATGGAAGACTTAAGGGAGTCGCGAGTGGTGCACGCCCTCATCGTGAAAGGTGTGACCGAAGGAGGGGAGGAACTTGATGGAGAAGTGCCAGGGGCAGTGAAGGATCTTCTTGAGGAGTTTAAGGAAGTGGTTCCTGACGACCTACCTGAGGCACTACCCCCTCTGAGGGACATTCAACACCAGATAGACCTGGTGCCCGGAGCTAGTCTCCCAAACCTCCCGCATTACAGAATGAGTCCCAAGGAAGCCGAGATTCTACAGGAGAAGGTCCAAGAGCTTTTGGACAAAAGGGTTCATCCGGGATAGCTTAACTCCATGTGCGGTTCCAGCGTTGTTAACTCCCAAGAAAGATGGGTGTTAGAGGATGTGTGTTGATAGCCGAGCTATCAACAAGATTACCATAGGGTATAAATTCCCTATACCCCGCATCGAGGATATGTTGGACCGTTTGAGTGGCGCTACTATCTTCTCCAAGATAGACTTGCGGAGTAGATATCACCAGATTCGGATTCGTCCCGGAGATGAGTGGAAGACGGCGTTTAAGACCAAGGAGGGGCTGTATGAGTGGCTAGTAATGCCATTTGGGTTGAGTAACGCACCGAGCACCTTCATGAGGGTAATGAATCAGGTATTGAAACCTTTCAATGGTCGTTTCCTTGTAGTGTGCTTTGACGATATTCTAATATTTAGTAGATCCGAGGAAGAACATTTGGAGCATCTAAAGTGTGTGTTATCTGCACTAAAGGTGAACAAGCTGTTCGTTAATCTAAAAAAGTGTACGTTTATGTCAAGGCGACTGTTATTCCTTGGGTTTGTGGTTAGTAGTGAAGGAGTGATGGTGGATGATGAGAAGGTGAAGGCGATTAGAGAATGGCCTGTTCTTAGAACTGTTACAGAATTGAGAAGTTTCCTCGGCCTAGCTAGTTTCTACAGAAGATTCATTAGGCATTTTAGTACTGTTGCTGCCCCCCCTGACTGAATGCTTGAAGAAGGGAAAGTTCCAATGGGGCGAAGAATCTGAATCAAGCTTCATGAACTTGAAACAGAGATTGTGTAGCGCTCCTGTACTAGCGCTATCGGACTTTGAGAAATTGTTCGAGGTGGATTGCGATGCCAGTGGGGTTGGAGTTGGTGCAGTACTATCACAAGAGAGAAGACCAATAGCCTTTTACAATGAAAAATTGTGCGAAGCAAGGAGGACTTGGTCTACATATGATAAGGAGTTCTACGCCGTGGTGAGGGCCCTTAAAGTGTGGGAGCACTATTTGGTTGGGAAAGAGTTCATTTTGTATTCGGATTGTGGGGCTCTTAAACACTTGAGTGGTCAGACCCGAATTAGTAAGGACATGCACGCCAGATGGATTGAGTTCTTGCAGAGATTTCCTTTCAGATTGATGCACAAGTCGGGTGTGCACAACAAGGTCGCAGACGCCCTGAGTAGAAGAGCGAATGTCCTACTTACTTTAAGTGCGGACATTGTTGGTTTTGAGAAGCTAAGGGAATTGTATGAAAATGACAGAGACTTTAAGGACACTTGGATTAAGTGTACCAACAGGGAACCGTGTGACGACTATCATATCCATAAGGGGTATTTGATGAAAGGGAATCAACTGTGCATTCCTGAAACTTCCTTACGGGAAAAGCTTATCTGAGATCTGCATGGTGGAGGACTGGCGGGACATATGGGTAGAGATAAGACTCTAGCCGCAGTAACTGAAAGATACTTTTGGCTTCGGATAAGAAGAGATGTGTATCAGATTGTGGAAAGGTGCTACATTTGCCAAGTGTCTAAGGGGCAATCCCAAAACACGGGCCTATATACTCTTCTTCCCGTACCATCAAACATCTGGGAGGACCTATCGATGGATTTTATACTGGGTTTGCCTCGTACCCAACGAGGTGCTGACTCCGTGTTTGTTGTAGTTGACAGGTTTTCCAAGATGGTTCATTTCATTCCCTGCAGGAAGACCACAAATGCACGGGCTATTGCGCGGCTGTTCTTTAAGGAAGTAGTGCGGTTGCATGGAGTTCCAAAGTCCATTACTTCCGACAGGGATAGCAAATTCCTCAGTCATTTTTAGAGGACTCTTTGGTATATGTTTGATTCATCATTGAATTACAGTAGCACCGCTCATCCTCAAACCGATGGTCAGACCGAGGTAACTAACAGGACCCTCGGAAACCTCATCAGAAGCATCTGCTACGAGAAGCCGGGACAGTGGGATCAAGCATTGGCTCAGGCTGAATTCGCTTACAATAGTTCCGTCCATCGAACTATTAGGAGGTCACCATTCTCGGTGGTATACACCATGACACCACAACATGCGCTGGACTTACTCAAATTACCCAAGGACATGGTGGGTGATGTGGCGGCTAAACATATGGCGGAACAACACCAAGCCACTACTGAGGAAGTTAAACGAAAGATAGAGGAGTCCAATACACAATACAAAGGGGATGCAGATAAGCATAGACGAAAGAAGCTCTTTGCAGTGGGCGATCAGGTAATGGTTTACCTCCGAAAAGAGCGTTTCCCTATAGGGAAATATGAGAAACTTCAACCCAAGAAGTACGGACCCTATGAAGTTGTATATAAGATAAATGACAACGCATATGTTGTACAACTCCCGGAAGATATGAATATCTCCTACACTTTTAATGTTGCAGACTTATCACCTTTTCACCCCGATGATACGCCTTTATATCCGGATGAGAACTCGGGGTCAAGTTCTCCATTAGGGGGGGAGAATGATGGAGACACACGGGCGGACATAGTGGAGGACAGAGGCTGACACGGTTCCAGGCATGGCTTGAGACACGGCCTGGACATTGTAGAGGACACAGAGGTTGACACGGTTCCAGGCACGGCTTGAGACACGGCTTGCAGGACCGTCACAGACGCTGACACGGTTCCGGGCACGGCTTGGGACACGACTTGCAGAACTTTCACAGAAGCTTACACGGGTTAAGACACGGCTTGGGACACGGCCGTGTCCTGCGCTCGTTACATGCCCAGTGACATACACGGCTAGAGGTACGGCCGTGTATGCGATAGATTCCAGACGCGTATATTATTATTTATTTCCACGTGTACGCTTAGATTTTCCCCTTTTAGGTATTTTACGAGGAAGTATAAATACTTTTTTGTCAGACATATTAGGGTTACGTTTTGTTTTATTATCAAATACATTTCGTGAGAGAATTTTCTCCCTTTTCCCCGGTTGTGCGCAACCAGATTTGCATCAAAGAGTGTTTCTTTGTTGTGTGAAACCCATCCATATTCGGATTCGTTTTGTTTCGCTTTCCGCGCTGCGTCATAATGCTTCCCCATTCTTCACACCATCCCTACACATGAATCCATCTCTCTAGAGAAACGCATTATAGGGATTTATAATGAGTCATCGACAACTATCGATGAAGCTTTTTCTTTTCTTTTTCATCTATTGTACTATGCAATATTGATTCATCTCAGTTGTAACAAAAAAGAATTCCGCCACAATAAAGAGAGCCTTGTAACGAGGTTTCAAGTTCTTGGGATTAGGGCTTGGTCATTTTTTTTTTTTTTTTTGGTTTGATGAGAATAGGTAAAGAGGATGAAAGAATTAGAGAAAGAAAGTTTTTATGTTTTTTATGGAAATGAAAGAACTTTTCAACTTATAGTTGCCTAATTGTTATTTTTTATAATTAAATTAGTTAATGTCTTGATTTTTATTCATCATAGCTCATGGAAGTAGATGCGATAGCTGTGCAAACCATGTAATTTTGTAATGTTATGTTTTTTTTTCTCTCTTAATTATAATAATAATTTATCTTATATTGAATCGTAAAATATCCATGAATTAGACATGTTAAGATTTGTATTGGTCCCTTCGGCTCACATTTTTTCTAGAGTTTTTTAAATGCTCATAATACGACGTATATTTTTGCAGAAAATATTATTATTATTATTATTATTTAGTTATTGTGCAACCGATTGCATGTGCATTTGGCTTGAGGTTTCTATGAATATATTTTTATAAACTAAGCAAAACACTTGTAGAATATGATATGCATAGACCATTAGCTACTTGTATGCATCTCTATAAGGGTATATTTATTGTAAGTTACTTAACCCATTTTTCCATGCACGAGGAATGCGACATGGGTTCCTTCTTCAATATTGTAAGTTCCTTAGCCAACGAAAGTTCCATTGACAAGGAGCTTTAGATAGTTGCTTTTTCTTTTCTTTTATTTTTTCTTTTTAAAGTTTTGATTGATTAGAGTGTATTACTGAGACCTAAAAAAACTTAAAAAAAATGTTAAGAAAATTTTATAAAGAAATTAGAAATAAAGTAGTGAGTTTCTTAAAGAAGAGTTTTTTAAAATATTGATGTGATACTTAGAGATCCAAAAAAAGTTTCTTTGCATTAAACGTGATCTATAGGTTGTACATACTAACTGGGCAATCTTATGTTAGTAAGTGGCCCCATCAGATGGTATTTTCTTTTCTTTTTTGCTTTTGGATCTAGTGAAAAAGCATTGAAGGTTAGTATGGCTTCCATAAACAAACTAGTTGACAGCTAATGTCAGTTTCACAAAGATGGATGCAAGTTAGATTGCAATGTATCAGTTGATTGTATGTTGAAAAGTCAGTTGGCCAACTAATCAGACAAATATTGAAGGGATGGCCTAGAGCTATGCATAGGTAACAATAGTGAAAGCTTAATCTAGCCATGACACTCACCCTTAGGAGAAAAGCTCCAATGGTAATAGTATGTTGTATGGATAAATTAGTGGTGTACATATACAAATAAAATTATAACATATGAAAATATAATTGGTAATTTTTAAAAATATATGTATTATCCCTATCGCATGTTTAAATATTATTGATACTTTTATGTCACCCATTCAAACATATAGCATGTTAGTACAATGGATAATAGATGGATTAGTGGCATGCAAATACTATTAAAATTTTAACATATAAAAATATAATTGATAATTTTTCAAAAAATATGAATTATCTTTATTACATATTTAAATATCATTAATATTTTTAGGCCACTCATTCAAACATATACTCTTTTTTCCACCCTTGGTCAACTCTATCCAAGTCATAACTCATATTTAGAGCATGCGCAATGCTAAGGATATATCATTATACATTGTCCTCTACCAAGGATCCGACTCTTGCAAGTGCCTTATGTTATTGCTCAAGAACCACAAAAAGTGGGTTCTCGTCATCTGAATGGTGCCAAGGACCGACCATGGTCTTACACGAAACTGCGACGGTCACATAATAAAGCAAATATATACACATAATGTTTCTCTTTACTAGTGTTTATGAAAAACCAAGGAAATTTATAGATACATGCCATTATTATATCGATAATGTCTAAAACTCGTTCCTTATATATCCATACAATGTACAGCACATATATGACGGACGATCGACACACATATATTTAGTATATCACATATGATATTCATCATAGATTGTCGAATATATATTGTCCAAGGCTGTAAGAAAGCAGCCTAAGCTAGTGCATACGTACTTCGTTAAGTAGAACCATGACACATATGCTACTGACTATCAGTTGGGAATGAGCTTGAAGGGTGGCCTCACTAGGGCTGGTGCTGGTTTGTAGTTCCCATAGTCTTTGGTGTAAACTCTTAGTAGCCTTTCATGGATAACGGAAGCTTCTTCCTTCTGAAGTGAAGACTCTTCATTATCCTGCTATACAAGGAAGATTTCATCATTTTTGTGAACTAAGTTTAGGGCGCAGGAATGCAACATAGATTCATTTGCTACATATATATATATATATATATATATATATATTTCTGTACCTGATGAGTTATGCTTGCATCGGCTCCTTTCACCAACTGATCATTTGCTAACTTAGGTAATCTACCTGTAAAAGCATAAATTAATCATGAGAGGGGGACAAAAAAGGAAAGGAAAAACTACCGAACTATCATCCTTCTACGTAGGTTAATATTTTAAAGCTCCTAATGGTAATTAAAGAATGTGTTTATAACACACTGAGGCACACCATAACTCTTCGATCTTTTCAAATTATAGCACCATATTGGTGTCTTCGTGATGCGAAAATAAAAAACATGGAGCGAAAACTTGTGTTATAGAGCCAAAAATGGAGAAACACCTCCTAGAGAAGTTGAGAAAAGTGAAGCTGAGATGAGAAGGAAGAGAAGACTGAGTTTCTTGGCAAGAAACATGACACCCATTTTTCACATGGATATTATTATTGAGGAAATGGAAAGTGATCTATAATGTTGTATATATAATTGGTCATGAGGCCGACAGGGTTAGCATAAACAGGGAATTGATAGTTGATTTGTCCTACTAGGCAACGCATATCTTTGTGCTTTATATTTTAACAATTCAAAACGAAAAGGTGAAAGGAGACCACTTTTCTATTGTAAGGGCACAGGAGTCTAAGGAGTTAGTGGATTTATATTTGATAACTTAATAATGGACTGCACCAAGTGCGAGCTTGGTAAGTGATAATCATTAATGGTCAATGATTAATGATCAAATGTTGAGCCTATCTTTTAGAAAAAAACAAGATTCATCCCAGCTAATACACTTTGTATGTAGATGGTAATATTCAAATACATGATAGCAATAGTACATAGTTTATTTCTAAAATGCTACTATATATGCATGTAAAGTTTATGCCTAATTTTTACTACTAATTCATTCACATGGTATACAAATACCATACATGCCTTTCTATTTCTTAGCATAATTTGATCCATATTTGAGAAAACAAATGGAATCTAGAATATATATGAATTTGCTGAGACTTTAATTCCTTGAGACTATTACCTTTTGTTCTCTACGCCTCAAGCATTTGATACACACATGCATAATCTCCAACTAAATACTATTGTCTTGCTACTTCCATCCACGTCACCATCATAGTGGATGTCTATATTCTTAAGAAAGGGTGCCAAATTTGTCTAAAATAAGGTTTTTCACATACTAAACAGAGATATTAGATTCAAGATTTGTGATATACACAATGAAGGGAGTTTAACCAGCTCTGATAGTGAGAATTTTGGTGAATCCATAAAGTTTAGCTTAAGGCAAGTAGGAATGCAAGTGGCTTTGTATACTTGTACTTGAAGAAGGCATTGGATTAACAATTAAAATACATGAAAGATAAGGAGTAGGGAATTTTCAATGAGAAGACACAAATAGCAATCTAGCTTAGTTTGAATAATAATGTTTAGAAGTAGTATTGTCAAAGAATATGATGGATTACTATGGGAGAAATTGACGAGGTATATGTTATTATTCTCTTTTAACTCACTTAATTTTGAGGTAGAGATTATACTTGTTCTAAGTGACTAAGGTATTATCAATAAGACAACATACTTCAAAATTCATATATTTAATTAACGATCTATATATATTGACATATAAGGGTTGAGACTGAAGAATAGGTGATGATCTTAATGCACTCTCCACCATTAGTTCCATGGTTTTAAGTAGACCACGATCTATGGAAAGGAAAGTTTGTTGATAAAAGAGGTCAAGAGCATTATATTAAGCAAGGACCAATTCCACAAACATTAGTAGGATCTATAAATGTTAAGGTTATAAATTGTCTAATTGCTAAGGATTGATGGAAATCTAAAGTTAATGATGGTTCTAGATTGAAGCTTAAAGATAAGGTTATGCTTTTGTTTTAGAGAGAGTCTAAAGCTCAGGGAATAAGTCCAAGTCTAAGATTATAATGGTCAAGTAGTTCCTAATGTTGTGATAGCAAGTCAAAAGACAACAATATGGTGTTATTAACTTTTGATAGATAGAGAAGATCCTTAATTAAGTCTTGCACTCTAAGAACTTATTTCACATAGAGAAAATAGTTTTAGTTTTATAGACCTGTGTAGAGTAGTTCTTTGTAGTAAGGTAGTAAGCAAAAGCTGAAAGTTGCTAGCAATGGGATCCATGATAACTAAATAACTAATTCTTATGTAATATTTACACATTAAACTAAGTACCTAAATTTGCTTTTGTATCCTCATTGGAGTTTATCCATAATCTACATAAGGTTGGAGATTTGGAGCATGGAAAGCAACTTGTAAAGGTTAAAGAAGCCAATGGACCAACATATCTATGTCATTAAGTGGCTAAGGTTATTTAGCCAAGCGATTTTGTATTGGCTGGCAAACTTTTGGTGTTTTACACTTGCATTTCTTTAGTAGTTTCCCACTTTGATGCTGCTTAGTGGGCAAGTTAATCTTGAATCTTAATAATGAGTGTCTACTATTGAGGATTTGACTTGTGATTCTATATATACATACATATGTACATATAGTATATTTAGGTTTTCCATGCTAGAATCTGAATATCAAAATTTCTCTTTCTTCTTACTTGTTAATCTCTTGGATTGTGTGTTAAGATGATTTACAATTGAAAATCTAAAACTTACTTCGAATAGATTAGTATCAGAGCTCTAAATGTTACATATACAAGGACAATACGCATAAAGACCACAGACTTTGGGTTTGTAATATATACGATGAAGAGAATCTAAAAACTCTAATATTAAGAAGTTTAACTAATCATAAAGTTTAGTTTAAGGCTAGTGGGAATGCAAAGGGCATGGTAGACTTAGACTTAAGAAGGCATTGGATAAGCAATCAAGATCTATAAAAGAAGAGGAATAGGTAATTATTAGAAAGAAGGCATTGATAGCAATGCAAGATAGTCTGGCTAATAATGTTTTACAAGAAGTACCATCGAAGAATACTATAGCTCATCTATGAAATAAATTGGAAAAGTTGTATATTGCCAAGTTTCCTATGAATTGCTTAGTGTTGAAGTAGAGATTACACTCCTTTTATGTGAGTAAAGGATCAATGGTAAGGTAACGTATTTCAAAATTCATGTCTCTCCATCATTAGTTATGTTATTGAAGGGAGGTGATGATATATGGAAAGGATAATTTATCGATAAAAGAGGTTAAGAGCTATTTATTGAGTAAGGACCAATTAGATAACAAGAGATGAATCATAGATTTAACTTTTGGAGGGAAGTCCACGGTTGGGTGTAATTTGCTTTCACTATCAGTAGATGGCAATATGAGAGTAGAGTGCCTAGAGAGATCAAGTCAATGCTAGGTACAGAATAACCGATGTAAATCAATTGCTAATGTGGCAATAGTTAAGTTGGTGGATTATATGGTGCTATCGACTTCTAAAAGGCAAGAATGATCCTTATTTAGGTCTCCGGGTCTACAATCATGGTGCATATGCATTTGTGGTAGAAAACATATAGTTCTATTTGCATATAGTGGTTCTATCTAGCTAGGTAGTAAACAAGAGTTGAAAACTATTGATATATGTGGAATCTAGAGCAAGTAGCATAATGGGACGAGGCTTAATGATTTTGAAAGAAATATGCACATTTTCATTAAACTATAGTGAAATTGTTCAATCTCACCCATTTTTAACTTGGTATTCGGGGTTTTCTATGTCAAAATTCATGCCAAATATTTGCTTTCTCTTTTGTTTGTTCATCTCTTGTAATTCATGTCATATCGATCTTTAAGACTTTACAACTTCCCTTAATTATGACTACGTTTTTCTTATGTAATTTCAAGTGCAACTAGTCAAAACCCCATGATATGCGTGGATGTTAGTTTAAAGCATACTCACTTACAAAAATGATGTAATTATGAAGGTCTCTTCCACTTTATGTTCTAGAAATCTAATCATATAATCCAATTCTTTATAATTTAAACAGTTGTTTGGCAATTTCTAGAAGATGATCAAGGTTCTTTCAACCTAGTGGTATTGATATTGATTTCTATATTGGATGGATTAAGTTCAAATTTTTGCTCTCTCATTGTAATCATTGCA
The DNA here is from genome assembly GCA_037954665.1 of Laguncularia racemosa. Classification (NCBI taxonomy): domain Eukaryota; kingdom Viridiplantae; phylum Streptophyta; class Magnoliopsida; order Myrtales; family Combretaceae; genus Laguncularia; species Laguncularia racemosa. The sequence continues at coordinate 3,676,448 of JBBMOL010000074.1, forward strand.
AAAAGAAAAAAAAAGAAGACTATAGAAGATGAGAATGGACGTTGTTATTTTGTTTATGTAGCTTGATTTGAACTGAAATTATAAATGTGAAAGCCAAAGATGATAACTTTGGGAAGAAGATTGGGGGGTGGGGTTGGTGGCTTTGGTGGGGGTGTAGGGAAGGAATATATTGAATATATAGTAAGAATTGTGTGATTTCTTGTTAAGTTATGCAAAGGGACACAGGTTTAGGATACATAATTAAGCAAACTTGTTTATAACCAAAAGGTATTAGTAATAAATGGTGTAAGTAGCAAAAACAAAAATTAGATGGAAAAAGGAAATACATAATAAAAATTCATAAGAAAAAAAAGGGTTTTAAAAGTATTACTAACAAAAAAAAAAGTTACAAAAGAGTAAAATTATAAATTAAAAAAAAAAAAACCCTATTATAACGAGTATTTCCTTAATAATGAGCAGGAATGCACTAGGAACGAAACCAGTCTTCTTTTAAAAACCATCTGGTTTTGGACCCTTTGATTTGATCTAGCATATAGCAATAGCATGGATAAACGAGGAATTGACCTGAGACTAGGTTGAATCTACTTTTTTATCTTCTTCTTTTCTGTATTTTAGTGTAATTAGTCTGCTTTTTCAGCTTTATTTCACCTCCAATAACGACATTCTTCCTAATCCTTGAATTTCCAGCTTCCATATTCTCAATATTAGGATTATTTTAAGTGAAATTTTCAATGCACTCCTATTGTTTTACCCTTTTAGTTGAAATGGATTCTGTTTCTTGGACTCTCTCTCTCTCTTTCGGTTTAGTTAAATAATTACTACTTATTTCACTCTTTCGAAATCGATAACTTATTCAGGATGCCAGCACCTAAATCAGCTTCCGGTCGTCGTCTTCCAACTCACTGAAATCGAGGTATGCAATTGCAAAATTTACCCAAAAGGAGATGGTAAACTAAATTAAATTTTATGCTGATATTTTGAACCCTTACCTCTCAAGTATTGTGAGAATGCTTTATTTGTTAGCTGGTCCACGGAATTATAAAAGCTATTAATGATGGTTTGATGATCACTGTTCTTACCTACCACTCTACATATTGTTCTTGATTAACATGGTAACCTTCCATTACATATCCCTATTATTTTCTACTTTGAGTTGTTTTATAATTTGGAAAAAATAATAAAAATAAAAGCTTATCAATCTATTACAATTTTGTTTTAACTTTACTGATTTGTATATTAAGTGTATAAAAATTTTACTGATTTGTATATAAAATGTGTATATACATGTGACGTGTTGTACCTACTAGGACGGTACGTCTCATCACCAACATACTGCGAAGTGACAGCTGACTCAGCATTGTCACTAAAAGCTATGTTTCCCAACATAAGTATATTGATTTTTCTCGAAAGAAAGTACATTTTACATCTCGAACTGCTAGTTAAATTTATGTTTTGGAAGCATAATGATGGTTAGCCAAGCAAATAAATATTGTAAATAAAGACTTAGAGAAAACCGTGTTTTTGGGAATTTGAGAATATATGAGCATATGATTAATGTACTTGCAGCCTCATATTGTACTTTGCCCACTAATTTTTTTTTTTTAAAATCATGCAGTCGTCATCACTTACTTTAAAATTGATCATGATATAAGAATAGAAATTTTTATTTTCTGAATCTGTCTTGCCCATCGTTTGCCTATCTATATTTGTTTTCTCCATGCTGTGTTTCTAATGTCAGCCATAGATAATTGATATTATGAAGAACTTAGATATTAATAATGACTGCCTTCATTCTTATTTACTTGTTTAATAGCAAAATTTCGTTTCTTTTTGTATTTACTGTGGTCAATTAATTATAATTTTGAATAGTACATGATATTTGGCTCGAGGAAAAAAAAAAGTACCATAGAAATTGATAGTCATAGAACCAACATGGAAAGCAAAGTAATTTGGTGTTAGAGACTAGTGGCGAATGTAGGTTTTAGTGTGGGTTTCGAAAATGTTCAAGAATGATAACCTCTTTATTATCAAAAAGTTCCGAAAAACATTTTTGGTGAAATAAACTCATCCTAAATTCAATAAATTATCTACTATATCTTCCTACAAAAAGACACAAATTTTAACTGCTTACATTTGATTTTATGAAATTAAGGCATTAATACATGTGGCTTCTAATAAATCATTCTTTTCTAATTGATGTTCCAGCACATATCAGTGAATCTTCATAGACGCTTATCAGCACTAGTTCCCAACATTACTAACGTCTCGTTACCTCGAAATGCTTGCAGGAGAAAACAGGAGGCTATTGTCCTATGATGGATTATTCTATTGAGATAACATTAGGGTTTGGTCTAAAAATGGCTTTTATGGATGACTAGTGCTTCCAATTATCCTTAACGACAAATTACAACCACCACATTCCAATGTAAATGACTTTGGTGGAAGATAAAGCGCACTTTAGAAATGGTTTACATTAAGAAATGTATATATATACATGCACAGCCCTTCTTTTTGGGTCTACTCCTTTGTGCAAGTGGAGTTAGATGTAGCTTTCCTCTTCCATTATGATTAAATAATTCTTCCCAATAATCCATGATTTTCAAAGATACGAGTCCTTTCCTTAAATTAAGGCAGTGGTTTCAATGGCATGATTCCATTATATGTTTTGAAGTGATTCTTGCTAGTTTTTGGTGATTTAAATTAGAAGGTGTGTAAAGTATATCCATCTATTAAATGCTTTTAGTAAAATAAATTTGGTCAACAAAAGGTAACAAACTAACTTTTCTAGCTAAGAAGTTAAATATTTCCATTTGCATTCTTGCCTGTGAAATTATCAATCGGGTCCCGTCACTAAACTACCTCTTTTTATATAGAAAAATTAAGAACGACTTTCTTAAAGCATTTGTTCTTAAGAGTTTTAAAAAAAAAAAATTATCCTTTCTTCTTCTTTTGAAAGACGTTCAAATGTATGTGTTCTCCATAAAAGATGCAAAAGAAATTTTACATTATTGATGAACTTTTTGACATTGATATGCACTTTCTTGTTTATTTATTTATTTGCTTCTTTGCTGAGAAATTAAAAATAAAATAAAATAGTAAGCACTTCAGAGTCACACCCTAGCTATCAAAAGGAGAATTCTTTTGTTCATATGGGCATGTTGGGCAGGCATGTATAAAGACTAAACAGAATAATAGAATATGTTTTGACACTACACATCGTACTAGGAGTTCTTTGGTGAAGAATAAATGCCAAAACTGCATCAACTTTAGTAGCCATCTTTTAACACTTTCTGTTGGGATAGGTTATTATATGAATATTGGCTAGAGACGTCGGTCTCCAATGAAATGAATCATGTTCTTTCTCTTCTTCTTTTTCTTTTTGCCTTCCCTACTTGTTACAGTCCGACAAATGAAAGCAAACGTTACATTGGAGCATGAAAACAAAATATTATTTTCCTATGCAATTGGGAGTCTAGAGCAATGGTAGCCAAGCTTTTGCGGTGATGTGAAAGGCCACTCTTCACATTATTGAAGCATGATAGGCAAATTTATAAGGATGCACATGGCTCTATTGCAAGTGACCTATCCATATAACATGAAATCAAGCTATTAGGATTTATAACACTGTATGTAAGTAAATAGGATCGATGAATTGGCAAACAAAGAGAAGTGAAAAAGTAAGAAAAATTAATTAAAGATGGCACATAAGGTTTTAACATGGAAAACTCTCTTTACCAGGGTAAATAACCATGGATGACAACAAGTTAAAAAAATTCACTAAGAAAAAATGAGAGTACTCAATAATCTTTTTCTTTTTGTTATATATGAAAAAAGATAAAATACCCAATCTCTATTTTAATAGAAAGAGTAAATTTCTACCCCTCTTTCTTTATGGAAAAAGTGAATCTAAATCTTTCTCTTAGCAAGTTCAGATAAAGACTGTACTTACACAAAATGGGTTGAAGAAAGCTTTGATTTGTAAGACAAACAAACCAGAGATTGCCTAATGAGCAATGGGATGAGATGGATGAAAAGGCGCTTTTGGCAATCCAACTATGCTTATATAGGGAGGTTCTTTGTGAAGAGGTGAATGAAACTACAATAGTTGCATTATGGCTAAAATTAGAATGTTTATATCTGACTAAGAGCCTTACAAACAAGCTTTGTTTTAAAGAACGACTACACACAATTTTTATGGTTGAAGGTACTCCTATTCAGTCTCATCTTGATGAGTTCAATTGTATTATTATGGATCATTGGGCTAGTAAATTGTTTCTATCTCAAAAAAAGAGAGTATATTATCAAGGTGCTCAATTAGTTTAATATGCTTGAGTGCAAACCTATTTCTACTCCTCTAGTTGTACATTTTAAATTATCATTTCATCTTTGTTTGAAAATTGAAAAGTAGATTAAATATGTGTCAAATGTTTGCTATTCTAGTGTTGTTGGTAGTCTCATGTATGCCATGGTTTACACTAGACCTAATCTTGCATATGTTGTGAGTTTGGAGAGCAAGTATATGCATAATCTTGGAAACAATCATTTAGGTGCTATTAAGTGGATCCTTCATTACTTGAAGAGTACTTCTAATGTTACTAATTCTAATTACTTGGTGTTTGACAAGAGTAAGACTACATTGTTCTTGGTTTTACTAATTCTAATTATGGTGGTGACCTTCACAAATGAAAGTCTCTTTCTAGTTATATTTTTACTCTTTGTAATTCTTCTATCAATTGGAAATCATCTCTCCAGTCTATTACTACATTGTCTTCAACTGAAGCAAAAAATGTTGTAGCAACTAAGGGTATGAAGGAGACTACCTAGTTGCAAGGTTTTGTTATTGAACTCGGAGCTCCTCATGGGTTACCATTGTTTTTTGTGATAGTCAAAGTGCTATTCATTTGACCAAGAATGTTATGTACCATTTAAAAACTAAGCATAGTGATATCAAACATCACTATGTTAGAGATACTAATGTGGGTGAAATCGTTGTGAAGAAAGTTCACACATCAGAGAATCCTATGGACATGCTTAAAGCTTCTTCCTATAGCTAAGTTCAAACATTGTTTGGACTTCGTTGATATCGATAGCAATTGAATGCCCCTTTGGGGCTATATGGCTATGGCGAGCATTATTGAATTTGAGTCAAGATAGAAATTGTTAGAGTTTGTGACTCAAATTCTTAATATTTTCATTATGGGACTTCTATGTTGTTTTTTGGAAATTTTATATATTCAACTGTATCCATTTGATCAAGAGTGAGATTTAAGTTCACTCTTTCCATAAAGAGAGAGAGATTGAAATTTACCTTTTCTATTAAGATAGAGATTGAGTTTTTACTTTTTCATATAAAATAAGGAAAAGATTCCTATATACCCTCTCAATTTTTCATAGTGAATTTTTCTGGCTCATCGTTGTTCGTGGTTTGCGCCCTTATAAAGAGGATTTTCCACGTTAAAATCTTATATGCCATCTTTAATTAATTTTTTTTTACTTTTACTTCAGTTTAATTGCCAATTAACCAGTCCTATTTATTTACACATAGCATTATGAATCCAAACCCAGGCTAATATGTAGGGATTTATTTGAAAGATAAAAAATGACCTCTCAATATAATGAAGAGACTAATGTGTAAGGATATATATGAAAAGATAAGGTTTTTCCCTCCGAATTTGTGGTTATCCTTATTCCTTCGTGAAATGTCATTTATCAAAAGAAGGAAAAAAAAATAAAAAGGTAAGATGATAGTACTCGCATTAATTGCTCATTATAATACCTACTGTAGAGGGGTTGAATTATGAATATATGAAAGTAGACCAAGCCAATCATGATTGAAGTCAATTGTCAAGAGGATCTCTTATATTTGAGATAATTTAGGAAGTTTTGAATTAATTATTTAAGTTAAGTCTTTTTAGCGGGTTTATGTATTTATTAGATTTTTGGTAATACTTACAGGTTTTAAGATATCTTTTTAAAAAGCTTTATTAAAGATATCGAAAAAAATTCGATCAATAAATTTATTATTTGAAGTAATTTTATAATAGTTATTCATTACCAAATTTATAAATACTACCTAACTCTTCTCTTAAAAAGATTGAAGATCCAAGATTGAGATTTTCCCCATTCAAGTTGTTGTTACTCTAAAGATCAAACATAACTAGATAGTTGCATTATGGTTCTCCAACTTTCATACTAGTTCGTAGACCTGCTGAAATTACTCATTCCTCGTTTCCTCCCTTATTCTTCAAGTGTCATTTGAAGTGCAATTCCCATCTCTTGTACATGAAGTGCGTTCATGCTGCACATAAATGATGTGCAGTCTAGTTGAGTAAAGAAGATGAACAGTCTAGTTGAAAGCATTCTGTAGGAGCCCGAAGGTAACCATAAAGTCTTTGAGTAAACGTTGTATCGTAAGGAAACAACAACCAAGAGACTCATCTTTTGTCTTAAGAAGTACCATTGTTTGGTGATGCAAATGCTTAAAGTAATTTATAAAGAAAGATATTAACTTCCCAATAAGATATGGAGTTTGATGAACTAGGCAATAGCCTCTTTCAACCAACTTATCCTTACTATCATAACTACCTCCTCTGTGAAATGCAAATTTGGCATCTCTTGATGCTGTCGCGTCAAGCAATGGCGATTAGTTTTGCTTCCTGCCATCCGAATGAAGGATCTCACTTCTATTAGTTTTGCTTCCTGCCATCCGAATGAAGGATCTCACTTCTACATCCAATGCAAGATAGTGCACTTGACACCATGTCTTTTTCTAAGGAGAGTAGCAATCCTTCTATACTCAAGGAATTATCATCTCAGAGCTAATGCAATATATTTAACAGGATTTCACTATATCATGCGTATTCTGACCAATGATGCTTATTATGTCGAACACTGGGACAACACTATTCTATATATTATACGTTCCTCACAACAATGGTAGTTCTTAGCGATTAGTGCTGCAAGACAATACTTGCTCTACATGACAAACGCTCCGTGCACCAACACAGGTTCTTCGTGATGTAATAATGTGATAAGGATCATTCCACAATGGGTGTATTTTGAGTGACAATACTCCTACACTATATGATCACTGCGTGACAATTAATCCCCATCATATTGCTCAAGTTGTCTTATATAAAACTTGATGCGGTACACTAATTTTATGGAACATTTGTTGATACTCGTTAATTCAGTGGAGGCATGATAGCTCCAGTTTGCAGCCACATGCCCATTCGCATGCACCAGTGTACAAAACTAATTATATCTTGTTTCTCTTTCGACTGTCAAGAAGCTACACGATCTCATTGACACAAGTTAATAACAAACCAGGAATCCTTGACATCTTCAACTAAAGTTGCCATTGCCTTATAGTATTTCATTTTCCTTGGTGCATATTAAGGATCCAAAACTTTCCTGGGCATCTTTATGTAATTTTGCTGCCAAGCAATTAAGCCATTACTCTAGTGTGCATTAGTAAGCTCGGGCTTTTCGTGACGTCTTATCATGATATCACGTAATGGAGAAATCCCCTTGAAATGCATGTTAGTAATCCCAGGAAAATCCTTAGCCCTCCCACTAAAGTTATTACTTCCTAGTCGGATAGCACTTGCCTTAATGCAGCATAATAAGCCTAAAATCCCTTGCTTGCTTCTGTGAAAGTCAAGTAGTGGAGTGATGCCATTGACAAATTATTACTTTGTTATCAAGCAATAGGGCAATCCTCTTAACAAGCACTGCCAGGCCTGGACACACCTCTCGTATTATGTTGATCATAATCATGATGTCTCTTTGCTTATCAGATACCAAGCAACGGGGAAATCCCTTGATAAAGCACCACTAAGCCCGGACAACATTGCTCTGTTACATCAACCATTAACATTAGCAGCAGAGTGATCTCCTTGGCAGCTAATTCTTGGCTTATGTAATCCCAAGCATCTTGTCGCCATTTGATCTCTTGTAGTGGAACAATCCCCTTGGCAAACACCATTAAGCCTGAGTAACCACGACATTCTAAATTAATCATCATTATTGATTGTAGAGCTGTCTCTTCGGCACATGATTTATAGCTTAGGCAATGACACCTTTTGTTATTTTACCATTGATAATGGAGGAATTCCCTCAACAACAAAGAATAAACCCATGTAATCCATGGCACTCTTTCTATTGCCATGGTCAAGCAATGGAATTCTTCTCTTGGTAGTTGACAACTAAACCTCATAACAAAGAATAAACCCATGTAATCCCTTCAATGAACCCAACTTCCAACAATTTCTTCACTTCTTTGATTTTCAACAAAATGTCGAATCGAAACCTCCTAAGCTTTTGCTTTCTTGATTGTTGGAAGTCTAAACTGACTAAGGAATTAATCTAATAAAATGTGGTAAAACCCAATAGCACAACCAGTAATGACAATCCCAATATTCTAATCTTTTGTTTTTAATTGTATTCATTTTAGGTGTTAGATATCCCGTTTTGATATAGTAGTTTTATTTTAGTTTGAAATAACTAAAAAAAAAAAATTAGGTTTGCCTATTTGATAAATAAAATCGAAACGATTGGGGATCAAAGCTAAATGGCTAATCCTTGCAGAGTATGATCTTGACTCATCAACTATACTACTTGCACAATCCAATATACATGCCGGTGGATTTTCTCTTTTAAATTGATTTTGATAAAAATCGTAAAGTTATGGTGCTTTAAAAGTGCATAAAAATAGCAAGTTAGTTACATTCGCATAAATATCTAGAATACCAATATCAATAACTTATTTCCTAATGTACACCCTAAGAAAAAAAATTAAATTATAGAATATAAGTTAAATGGAGAAGTTACACCTATATATTGGTCTCGAAGTGGCAACTAAGAGGAGGGGAAGGTATGGATTGATTTATTTCAAATTAGTAATCCCTTGAGAATAGATTAACATAAACTCTTAATAATATTAAAGTTAAGTGCATCTATATGATTCTACTAAATAAAATAAAGTCTAGATATGCAAGTTAAAATACAATAATGAACAAGCTTATAAAGTAAAGTTACGTTAAAGTAAATAGAGTAAAGAAGGGAATTGAGCCCAAATATATAAAGGTTTGAACTCTACCTATGTCCTCTCTACCAACATCAACTCAATCTCTAGGAATTCACTATAAATTGCCAAACAAGGGTACCAAGGGATTCTACTATTTTGACAACTCCAATAGTGATTAATAGAAGCTATTGTAGTGACTAACACAACTTCTCTTGGATTCTCTTGACTTAATCCTAGCCTAACCCCTAACAACCTTCTCACACATAGTGCTTTCACTTCTCTCACACTAAGCCCCTAAATGAAAATCACCAGTCAACGAATACATCCTCAAAACAACTCTCTAATAGAACACTTTTTTTGAAAAATACAAAAACAAAGTAAAAAAATTCCAAGAGCTAGTAGCTAGTAGAAATGTCTTGAAAGCTTAATTCTTATGAACACCTCTTGCTAGTGTACTTAGCTACGTACATAACATATGTTATCTTCAAAGCTTCAAGACTTCAAATTTACAAGGTTGAGTTTCACATCTAAACATGGTATGATTATCAAAATACAATGGTAAAGCAATCTTGTAAAAAAAATCTTTTTGATTTTAAGTTAATGGCTAGATAAAATAAGGTAAATGTTGGTTAGTTTAAATTCTTCTTTAAGTAATAATTTAAAAGGACACATTAAGCCATTATAATTACAAATGCTAATAGATTTACTTTCTAAAATTATCTTCCTTGAGAGAAAAATCTCAATAAAATCATTCCTTTGATGATAGATTTCAGACCATATGAACCTTAATAATATTTCAAAAAATAAAAAGAATTTTATAAAAATCCTTGTATCTAAAGAACTTTCCAAAACTTGCTTCGTAAAATGTTCTTTTGAATTATAGCTGATTAAATATTCTAGAAAAAAATCTTTCAAATATATCATCAATAAAATAGATTTATAAAGAAGAATTTTACTACTGCAATAACAAAGAACACAAACCTAATCTCTTACCCAAGTGTATCACCCAAATAACTCAATCGGTATGTCCCAAGCCTTATAACATAGTTTTGTCAAATTCTTCCAAGTATGCTTTTGCCTTTACCTACAACATGAAACCAAATCTAGCAATAATATATGCTTCATAAATAATTAGGTTATTCACACTATTAACTTCTATATATGTGAACATATCGAAAACACAAAAATATCTAAAATAATTTCTAATATATGCCATGATAAGATAATTAAATGAAAACATATTTAAAAGAACTAATGTTATAAGTGTCAAACCCCAAACATATATATGTATGTATGTATGTATGTATGTATGTATGTATATCTATAACATTGAAGCAAGAGGCACATGTTTGGTGTCTTTATTATGTATATACAGCATTTTATGGTTTAATTTATTTAATTGACCTTTTTTTTTTCTTTTTTTTCCTCCTCTCCTTCGCGTAAAGTAATTTAAATAAAGGTAAAATAACTATTTTCTTTTCCACTACCACTACTCTTCTACCCCCATGACTCCGTCTATCACCTGCTCATGTCATCTAGATTTAATTTGCTAGAAGTAGTTATTCTTCACCATTGTTGCAAAAAAAAAAAAAATATTGTTATATTATTAATCTTATTTATTTCCCCAAAAATTCAAAATCTCAATTAAAAAAGAAATTGTATTTGAATTGTTCTTAGTTTTAGCCTATAAGATCGCACATTTTCGGTCCAAATATCACTCTCTTACTTCAACCAACTCCATCATCGTCATATGGTATTGAATAAAATTCCTATAGCTTTTCTCCTATCTTTTTTGTTATAAGCATGAGTAATCAATCACAATACTTGAAGAAACTGCGAGTTAAGTATGATGATGGGAGTAGGTGAGAGAAAGAGAGAGAAAGAAAAAGACTACACCAAAGGTATGTGTAATGCCTTAAAACTTAAAACAAATATAGCCCGCCACATACCATCACTTGAAAACACACAAAGGCTCAATATTTACCAAAACTCCACACATGTAGAAAGTTACTTTGACATCATTAAGGAAATCTCCACATATATAAATGAGTGGGTTCACAAGTCCCACTCAATCTCTACATATTAAATGGAATTGCAAAGGACAAACTGTCCACAAAGATTAAATTAGAGTCTATCTCTTACAATTAGTCACAGCAAAAGCATACTAAAATATGAGTAAGACCGAAATCTCAGACGTAACGCAACTAAATACATTGTTTTAGAAATTATCCTTCTTATAGCCTGCCGGTCACTCATCAAAGTATACATATTTCACGTCCTCTCCCAGGTCTTTATTTGTATTTACTAGAGTCCCGTCATACCCAACTATTTCACCGAAAGAACCTATAATTGAAAAAGAAGGGTGAGCTAAAGCCTAGTATAGTGTATACTAACATTCACACACACATGCCATGTCGAATACAAACACAAACACGATACAATTGGGATATTCAAGCACCAAATTGTTATCTTTCAATTGAGTCATTCAAATAACATAACTCCAGGGTAATGTAGGACCCCGTACAAATACAAATATATTTATAATACATACATACATATATGACAATGGGTACTCTCCAATGTTCATGAGTCTTTATAATACATACATATGTATACAACAATGGGTACTCCATAATGTCCATGAGTCCAAGCATCCTAGATCTACCTGAATTATCTCAATATATGACTCTATTAAGGGCAACATCACATACCGATCATCGTAGTGTCACCCTATGATCACCGATATTTTTGGTTCCTCGCGGCCTAGCCAAGCACAAACACACAATTATTTAGTTTTCAATTATAATTTAAGTTCTAGCCTAACACACACAATCAACAGACATCGTATACAAATACCTAAAAGGATGTTATCCAACACAACTAATCCTTACCTAGCAATTACTCTAGAATCTATCAAGTTACAGAATAATTGATCTTAATATTAGTCTTGAATATCACCTAAGTACTCAATTTTGGTTACCTAATTGCTATTAGGTCAATTCTCTTATGTTGTTAGAGTTTCTAGAGTTATACTAGTTGTTTGGGATTAACAAAATTCAACTAATAAGAATAGAAATCAAATAAAAAAGGTTTTTAGGATACACAGTCATGTAGTAGGCCATGTACATGAGCACGATAAGGAACATAACTATGTATTGTGGCCTTATACACTTTCATCTTTTTATATACCCAAGTATATGGTTGTTTACTTGACCGTATACAGTTACACAAGCAAATATATAGGTGTGTACCTAGCCGTGAACCTCCCAACTTATTCTTTTCTTCTCTAAATAACACGAGCAGGTACACAGGCAGGTACATGGGCATGTACCTAGCCATATAACCCACTATTCCACTTCAAATTCTCTTCCCAATTCACCAATTTTCAACTTCTTCTAATCCTAGATGAAATTCATCAATACTACGCCTAATTAGACATTGCTTATCACGTTGAAACACTAAATTTAGTTGAATTGAACAACTTACCAGTTTATATCATTTCCACGATCAAAATCTTGTCCTAAACCTTTTCTCACGCTTGTTGTCCTATAGTGAAATCTAATGAAATCAACCCTAATTCATATCACATGCAAGTAAATGACGACAAAGAATCATTGATCGATTTACTTACCATATGCTTCAAGCTTGAAACAAAAGGGTTCTTCTCTTAGTGCTTTGAAATGGATTGTCATACTATGACAATCAATGGTTGCATGGTGTCTAAATAACCGATCAATTCCTAGCATCATATTAAAATCTATTATCTCCAAAACCAAAAGGTCTATAGGCAGAAACCTACCCTCCACTTTGATACTAACCTTCTTACATATTCTGTTTAAGTCTCTACCCACACGCATAGGTGTACTCATACTCAGGGTACCATTTAACATCTCAGCATAAGTATTACAAACATGCCTAAAGGCATCAGACACATACAAATGCATTACACCAGTATCAAACAGGACATAAGCACTAGCAAAGTGTACAAATAACTTACCTACTAAAGTGTCCATGTCTAGTGTATCTTGACGTTACAATGCAAATACACGAGCTGGTGCTCTCTATCTTGGTCTTACTAGCTAAGATCTACAAACTTAGGTCACAATCTGGGTTCTCCCTATCTATGTTGATGGTATAGTTTGACCTCCAGTATTTGGGCAATCTATAACTCTATGACCCTGTGTTTGTAGGAGTAACAAAAGGTGAGGGGAATCAATCTCTCGGTGCATGTCTTACTACTATGACTTGTCTTTCCACATAGGAAGCAGGTACCCTCTAGCCGCTTACACTCGATTCGTGTAGCCCAAAGTACCTAGTGCATCTATGAACATGTCCTATTAGAGAAGTCCTAATCTGGGAGGAGGGTGTTACAATGACCATAGGCCTGGTCTAGAAGGTTTGAAGCTTTTTACCCTTCCCCTATATAGTAATACCTTAAGCAGGTATCTTCCCTAGTACTACTCTTATCCCCTAAGTCCTCATCTCATTAGTCCTCTTATGACTTTGCTCCAGGAACATGGCCTTGTTCACTACTTTAGAGTATGTGTTTAATTGAAATGACCCCACTTCATGTTGTAGAGTAGGCTCTAAACCCAACACAAATCTATGAGCCCTGGATCTCTCATATGTTTTGAAGGCTATTGGCATGAATTTCACTAGGTAATTTAACTCTACCTCATATTCTTCTACTGATTGGTTTTATTGGTAGCAAAATAGTATGTTGCCACCATTTTATCTCATATACTACTTGAGAAGTACTTGTCATGGAATAATTGTTTGAATCTCTCCTAGGTAACAAGTCTTACCAATAGTCTTGGCATGCTAGACCACCATTCTGAAGCCATACCTCTTAGTAGATACACAACATAGTCCACCTTCTTCTCTTCTGGAACTCTAAATGCTGCAAAAATTGTCTCCAATTCTTTAATCCACTACTCAACATCCAATGGATCATTCACCTTTGGCTTAAACTCTCTTACCAGTTGTATAAACCAATCTAAACATATCAACCTAGCTATTTTATCGCCAACCTCTCCCACCATCTATCCTTATCTGCCACTCAGCATTTGTAATTCATGTATCTACTATTGTTGCTACGCCACTACTCCCACCAAAGTATCGACCGCCTGTAACAACTATGTAGTGTAATCTTCATTCAACTCTTAGCTATGCTAAGGTGGTTTAGGTGGAAACCAGTTGTCAAGAGCATCGCCTCCAACACCTGATGTCAAACTTGGTCCAAAAATTCTCCCAAGCATTCTATAAGAAGAAATTCACAAGATTAAGGAAACACATAAAAACAAAATCTTTCTCAAGATATCGAATATATAAAAGTAACATAGCAAATATCACTAAAATGAAATCATATATCAATAACATCAGCCCCATTTATTACCTACTCGCTTCATGCCTCACCGTCTTAAAGATATTATTCCTAGGCAGTTTACGGATCAATAAACTTAAGCTTTGATACCACTTAAGCTACAATACTCCAGAACCAAACCGAATACAACCTACTACATCTCTTCACCAAGTGAAAACATACAAAGGCTCAAGTATTTACTAAAACTCCACACATGCAGAAAATCACTTTAACATCATTAATAAAATCTCCACATATATAAATGAATGGGTTCATAAGTCTCACTCGGTCTCTACATATGAAATGGAACTACAAAGAACAAACTATCCACAAAGATTAAACTAGAGTCTATCTCCTATAATTTATCTCAGTGGAAGCATACTAAAATACAAGTAAGACTGGAATCTCAAACATAACGCAACTCAATACATTGTTTTAGGAATTATCCTTCTTATAGCATGCCCGTCACTCATCAAAGCACACGCATTCCACGTCCTCTCTCAGGTCTTGATTTATGTTTACTAAAGTCTCGTCATACCCAACTGTTTCACTAGAAGAACCTGTAACTAAAAAGAGTCCTACGAGGGGTGAGCTAAAACCCAATACAGTGCATATCAAGATCCACACATGCATGCCATGCCGAAATACAAACATAAACACGATACAAACAAGCTATTCAAGCACCAAATTGTTATCTTTGAATTGAGTCATTCAAATAACACAGCTTTAGGGTAACGCAAGACCTTATATAAATACAAATATATTTATAATACATACATACGTATATGACAATGAGTGCTCTCCCATGTCCACGAGTCCATGAATCTGTATAATATATACATACATCTATGACAATGGGTCTTCCTCAATATTCATGAGTCCATAAGTTTTTATAATACATACATATGTATACGACAATGGGTACTTTCTAATGTCCATGAGTCCATGAGTCTAAGCATCCTAAATCTGCTCGGATCATTTTAGTATACAACTCCACTAGGGACAATGTCACATACTAATCAGCAAGGTGCGACCCCACAATCACCAATATTCTCAGTTCCTTAGGCTTAAGCAAATAAAAATACATAATTACTTAGTTTCCAACTATAATTTAAGTTAGTTTACGTTTCTAGCCTAACATGCACAATCAACTAACATAGTATAAATGTACTTGAAAGGGCAGTATCTAACACAACCGATCCTTACTTAGCAATTACTTTGGAATCTATCAAGTTATGAAACAATTGATCTTAGTATTAGTCTAGAGTATCACCTAAGTACTCAATTTTTGTTACGTAATTGTTATTAGATCAATTCTCTTACTTTATTAGAGTTTCTAGACATATACTAGTTGTTTGGGATTAACAAAATGCAATTAATAAGAAAAGAAGTCAAATAAAAAAGGTTCTCAAGGTGCACGGTCTTGTAATAGGCCATGTACATTAGCGTGGTAGGGAATACAACCGTGTGTTTTAGCTGTGTACCTTTCTGTACACTTTCATCATTCTACATGCTTAAGTACACAGTCATATACTTAGTCGTATACAATTACATGGGCAAATACATAGGCATATACCTAGGCATGAACCTCCCAACTTGTTCTTTCTTCACTAAACAACACAAGCAGGTACTTGGCCATGTAACCCACTATTTCATTTCAAATTCTCTTCCCAATTCACTAACTTTCAACTTCTTCCAATCCTAGATGAAATTCAATAATACCAATCCTAATTATGCATCGTTTATCACATTGAAATACTAAATTTAGTATTTCATCAATACTAAATTTAGCTTAATTGAACAACTTACCAATTTTGATTGTTCTCAAGATTAAAGTCCTTTCTTAAGCCTTTTCTCACACCAGTCATTCTGCAGTGAAATCTAATGAAATCAACCCTAATCCATATCACATGCAAGTAAATAAAGATAAAAAATCATTAATTGGTTTACTTACTGTGTGTAATTTCATTAGATCGTAGGTTGTAGCAATTGTCTTCTTCTTCTAGGGTTTTACTTACTCTAGGGATACTATAGCATAGAAAGTGAAAAGGGTTAAATTGATCTGCGCTTATCCCTTTTATACTTATCTCGTAAAATAACCCGACTTGCCTCATAACTTAATTCTTTATTACTTTTATTTACCCTGACATATTATTTTTTTTTCTTGAGTTTTACAGTATGGATTCAACAACTCATTCTTGTATTTGTTGTAGATTATATCAGGGAGATTCCCTAAGGTTTTAGTAGACATGTGCTTCTCACAATGATAGCACCATACTCCTTAAGCCTTCAACCACCAATGGTCATGGTTGTAGCTATAGCTATAGCTATAGAGATTGTGATGGTAATATTGCTATAAAAGGTAAGTGTCCAACAAGAATAAAAAGAGAGAGTATGAAGTTAAAAAGGAAAGATAAGGCAGATTATTGTAAATTTTCGAGTGGTTTTTTTTTTTTTAATGTTAAAGGTTTATAATCAATATTATTTGCAGATTGATGGCAATATTTTCCAGTGATAGGTTAATAATTATGCTACACAACATTCTATAGGAATAGTTTAAGTTGTGATGTTGTAATTTATTTATTATTTATGATTATGAAAGCAATCTTTCACGGTTTTTTTTTTTTGTAGAAAAATGTTTTAATAGTAAAAAAAAAATAGGCATATAACCTAATATATTAACCAAGATTATGATGGACAAGAGAAACATATTAGGCTACAATAGTGATTCACATCCAAAAGGAAGATTTATTTATTGTATTCTCCCAGAAGAAACATATCAAGGTCAATAAAAATTTAGCAAATGTTTATATAAGTTTGTTTTTTATCTTTTACATCATTTTATATCACAAGTTATGCTGGTTATTTTCTTCTTCTTTTTTTATTTAGTTCTACTTATGTAATGACTAGTTCTCTATTAATTTTGCACAAGGTTGAAATTTACTATTTCTTGATAGAAAAAAAAATGATAGTTATGGGAAACCTATAGCGATGGTTAGTATCTTAAGATCTAATATTTCTAATATCTCCAACGAAAACCTATAGCAATCATTAATATCTTGGGATCTAATGGAATTTTTCCATTCCAAGTTGTGGATATCGTATCAAATATCTGCAACAAATGTTGGCATTAAATATTTTGTGCATTATACTATAAGGAAAACCAAAATGTTAAAATCAAACAGCATTCAATTTATTGTTTTTCATTTATAAATACTATTTAGTTTATTTCAATATCTACCTTTTACTGATCATATAATGGTTATTGATGTTTCTTTTTACGAAGTAATGAAATTCCATTATTAGCACAAAATATAGTAACTATAGGATGATGAATAAAATGGTAAACAAGATTATGAACTATATTAATTCCCTTTAATTTGAATCTAAACCAGAGCAAGAAATTTGCTTTTGTCTTATATGAGCTTTAAATATAGAAATAAAATTGAATTCGGTTGCTTGGTAACTCGGTAAAGAGCCCTTGTTATTTCCAATCTTCTAGAGTTTATATAGAGATAAAGATATACAAAGTGCCTCGATTTTCAGATTTGAATAATTTAGTATCTAAAATTTTATTTTTTTTAAATTTAATACATGTACATTCAAATAAGGTACAACGTAGTGTTTTTATTAGGTACTAAATTTCTAAAGAATAAAACTTTAGTTATTAAATTGCTCAAATCCAAAAATAAAGATACTCCATATTACTTTTTCATGTTTATGTCATGCCAAAGATATATATTGATGCAATAGAAGTCCTCTAAATTGGGGAATTTTTTACAATCAAATTTACTGGTAAAATCTTTATTATTGCATACAAGATGCATACCTTAGAGCAATATATTGTATTATAATTATCATATTATTACAAATTTTAAGTGTATTCCTTTTCCTTTTATGGTAATAAGCCCCACTATAAATATAATTTGCCAAATTCCTTGTAATTTAGTAATATAAATGCTAGTTTTCTCGTTGGATAAATTAAGTTTGAATCCCTCTTTTCTCGTTGTATCACCAAAAAACAAAAAAAATTCATAGTAGTTCATTTTACATTCTCCTTCTCTCTTATCATTACTCTTCCCCTAAGAAAATGTGTCTATTCTCTCTATTTCATGTAAAAGTCCTCTTACTATGGTAGGGCAAAAAAACTGATAAAAACATGAATTGAATTGAACTGAAGTAAACTGAACCTTAAATTATGTAAGAATCGTCTTTTATATTAAAAAAAATGAATTGAACTAAATCGTTTTCTTTTAAGTTCAAAAAAATTACAAACCAAACTGAACCGTAAAAAGTAAAAGAAAAAATAGTGATAAAAATTTAGAAAATGTATAACAAAAAAAGAAGATTTTATGTTACTTGTCGAGTCTAATTTTGAATTTTCCCCCATTCCTAATCCAATCTAGACTAGACCCTATGCTCATCTAATGTAGATCCTCGACTTGAGTTAGGAATTTCGTTTGATTTTTTTGGAGTCGCCACCCAACTATTGTTGAGAAATATTGAATTAAGACTAAAGGAGCGGATTAGTCTTAATTTGGACCACTAGTCGTCGTTATTTCCTCTATTCGTTTTTGTGAAAAGAGGAAAAGGAAAAACCAGAGTTTCTAAGTCGAGAGGCTAACCTATTAAAACCTTTACGGTTACCACCTAATCTCCTAAAATTGTTCTTATTTAGAAATGTGTTTTATTATGTTTCTGTTACTTTTTATTATGTTTTTGAATTATTTGAAAAAAAAATTGATTTTTCATTCATTTTAGGAGTTGACCCGAATGGGTGCCTACGTACCTGCTATTCAGGATCAAACAAGTCGTAGTTCGCTTTTCTGAAAATTTTAAGTGTGTTTGTGAATTTTAAATTTGAAATCTCTTTTGCTTTATGTTCTTACCATTTTTGGGATTTTTTTCTAAAAAATTCTAAGCCTAACCTTTAATCTGATTTTGAAAATGAATTTTAGGGAAAACATCAATTTTGTGTTTATTTGAAGAAAAGGATTTTTCTAAGTGCTAAAACTCATTTTTTATGATTCTTTTATAATTTTTGAATTTTTTTATGATTTTTATTATTTTCTTATTATTTTTGTGATTTCTAGGAATTTTGTTGATTTTTGTGATTTTTGGGATTTTTTGTTGATTTTTGTATCCTAAGTTTATTATCTATCCTATTTTGACATCTAAAATTTTATTATTATTTTCCTAATATTTTTCTTGTTTTATTCTTTTTTATTTTTTTATTTTACATTATTAAATCCTAAAAAAAACCTAATTTCTACATTTTTCTATTTATTGAAAATGGAAACAAATAAATAACTAATAACTAAACAAATAACAAAAACCAATAAATAAATAACTAAGCAAATAACAAAAACCAATAAATAATAAATTAATTCAGAACAAATAAATAAACAAAATAAGTAAATTAAATTAAATAATAAAAAAATCCGGAAAATCCGACTTACCTGAATCCGGGTTGGTGCGCGGGTCGGGTCGGATCGATCGGAAACGGCGGCGGGGAAGGCTCGTTCACGGCGTTCCGGTGGCCTTTTGCAGCGGGTGAGGTGTCGAATCCTAGCTTCTTGAGGTTGTTGAATCCAATGGTGGCGGTGGTTTGCTCCCAGATCGCCTCCTGGTGGTGGTTCAACTCTGGCCGGTGCTTCGCGGTTTTGGGTCTCCTCCGATGCTCTCCGAGTTACACTCTTTCCTCACTTTCTCTCAATTCTGATTCGTGTTTTGGCTTCCTCTACTCCTCCTCTATTTATAGGCGTCCGGAAACCCTCTTGGATAAGCTCAAATCGACCGATTTGGATAAATCCGAATTTCTTCCGTTTTTAGATTTGATTTTATCCCGACGATTTGATGTTGATCCATTGTTTTTCTTTGATTTATCTTATGGATTCGGCTTTATCTTGACAATAATCTAGAAGATTTGAAAAAAATGATCGATTCCACCTTCGTCGGACTTGCTCCGGCTTCTCCCTGCGTCTGTCCGAGTGAGGAAGACGATCACGCGCAACACGCATGATTTTCTTCGGCCAATCACACGTTGCCATGTGGCAGCTCCAGGCGAAAGGAAAGAAAAAATTGCATCGAGTGCTCGGGGGAAGATTCGAACTCGCGACCTCCAAGCCTCCCACACGTTCCCAGCGCACGCACGAACCAGCTGAGCTGGCCCAATTTCTCGATTTTCTTTATATCGCAAATTGCATATATGCAATGCGATTTTTTTCATTTTTTTGTATTTTTTGAAATTTCAAAAATTTATAAAAATTATTCATCCCTTATTATTATTATTTCTGAAATCATTTTTCAAAATTGATGTGTTTTCCTATTTATTTTTATTTTTTTGAATATATTTTATTATTTATGCTAAATTAGGAAAAAATTGGAAAAAATTGAAAATTGATTATTATTGATTATTACTCATTCCTAGGGCAAAAATGGGGTGTTTACAGCTGCCCCTCTTTGTAGTAAAGTTTGAAAAACTTAACTACAAAGACAAGAAAGACGCCATTTTGGCCTCTAGGATAGGTTTTTGGTAGGAAAATGCTCCATGAGCTAATAATCCCACCGTTTAAGATGGTCCTAACAATTTAGAATAATGTTCCTTCCCAAAAAGTGCTTTATGGGCTTACTAATCGGCGACAGGACCCATCTCAAGCATTGTGTAGGAATGTATGAGAAATGATAATAGGAAGCGTCTTTATCAGACTTGCAACCTTTGGAAAGAAAATTTACTTAGGAAGCGCCCTTATGAGCTAGTTACCTGCCAACAGAAGCGTCTTACTAGACTAGCAACTGTTTGGAAGAATATTTCCGAAAAGTTCCCCAAGAGCTGACTAATCGGGAGAATTTAGGAAAGTGCCCCTCATGGGCTAACTAACCTTAAATTGAATACCTCAAAAAGTGCCCCCTATGGGCTAACCTTGAGGTAGATTTTTAGGAAAGTGCCCCCTATGGGCTGACTAACCTTTGATGGGATTGTCTCAAAAAGTGCCCCTTATGGGCTAACCATGAGAACAGATTTTTAGGATAGTGCCTCCTATGGGCTGACTAACCTTTGATGGGATTGTCTCAAAAAGTGCCCCCTATGGGCTAACCATGAGAACAGATTTTTAGGAAAGTGCCCTCTATGGGCTGACTAACCTGGAGTTGAATTGTCTCAAAAAGTACCCCCTATGGGCTGACCATGAGAACAGATTTTTAGGAAAGTGCCCCCTATGGGCTGAC